>CP137677.1:976128-1293727 GCA_037976565.1 Mesocentrotus franciscanus | reverse complement strand
GCGCTTCGCGTGGGAGGGGCGAAACAAATTAAGAGTTGGGAACGGTACAACAAATCGTCTTCTTTTCTAATAATTTAATGAAACGTTAAAGCTTCCGTGCTTCGCGCGGAAGGGGGGAACTGAGTACAGACAAGGATTACTGAGAGTCGAGAACCGTACAACGAATCGTCTTCTTTCCCCAATAAAGCTCACTGCGCATCCCGCGGGAGGGGGACAACAACCGTTTATCCCCTCCCTGCACCCACCCCCTAGGGAGCGCGATTATGTAAGTGATTTGCACGATTCGCGTGCTCACTACCACCTAAAATAAAATCCTAGCAACGCGCCTGATAGTTCGTAGGAAAAATAATTTAGCCCCGGCCCCGGGTTTATACGGTTAAATTTGTAGACATTGGGACATTGGCATTAATATAGTTGTCGGTAATTGGTGGCTAGTTTTGTCGGTAATCGGTGGCCTCTACACCCCACTGAAAAACGTCTAGCGACGCCCCTGACTGCCAGTACCCACTTACACCTGGATGGAGAGTGGCAAATGTGGATAAGCGTCTTGCCAAAGGACGTTAGTGTCAGGCTGAGATTCGAACCCTCAACCCCTGGACTGAGAGTCAGTTGAATGAACCACTATACCACGACACCTCCACAAGCCTGAGAGACATTCACCAGTAGCATAGTGTAGGTGCAGTCATTCGCATGGGGGGATCTCACACGGTAAAGGAAATGCGAATTAACAAGGCCAACAGTTAGGGGAGTGTGCAGGTGGGGTCCTACTGTCGTCTTTTTTTCCCCTGGACTTTTGCCCTCTACCGTTCCTTTTGTCTTCTTTTCTCTCGGCTACAATAACCCCTCCCCCTTTTCTTCTTCTTGTTTATGTTTTACTTGTCCTTGTCGTTTCGTGGTTGTCGTTCTGTAATATTGTTTTGTGTTTTCCAGGTCTTCGTAGGCACAATTTGAAACAATTTTTTTTTCTTTCTTGGGGATTCACAAACTACAAGCACTGCTTTTTAGTGGATCCCCCTATTTCCACAGAAATTAAAGAATTTCTTGTAATAATGTTATTGTGTTCATACAGTGTAACTGTATACCTATCAAGTTTTACTTTCTGTAATAATATATGTAATGCCTTTGTTTATGTTTCTGTTGGAAGGGAGGGGCGGTGAATGTTTTAAAGATGCTGACATTCAATTACAAAAGAATAACAAGAACAGCAGCAAAAAAAAAAAAACACACACAACTGCAAGAAATAATAGCCTTCGTTTGGGGCACAAAATAATGTCATATGCAAATGTCTTTACAATATTTCTGTTGTTAAGGTATGCTTGGGATTCCTGCATTCATTTTCTACATTTGCCTTGCTTAAATTAATTTATGATAAAAACTTCTTTTTCGGGGGGTTAAGTATTTAGACAGTAAACACTGCGCATTTTATTGATGTTTTCCTAGGCCTTTAACGGGGACGGAGGCGGCGAGGGCGTATACATACATGCTGGATACAACACTCAATCTATATTATTTTATAAATCTTAATCAAATATTAGTATATACATATTTCCATGATTTGGAAACTAAAATCGGCCACCCAAGTTCCCTCTAAAACTGCTACTGACTTGTGAAATTCTGTCCTACAAGGTGGCATAGTCCGCCCCCCCCCCACTCCCCTCTCAATCCACGAGTAGCCGAAAACACTCACCTCGCAATATAGTTCAGATGCTAGTGACACGACAGGTTGCAAGAAATCATTCATGTTTTCTGTTCTTGTAGAGGTTCGCTCAAGGACGCTCGAAAAATCCGTTTCAAATTGTGTTTGAGATTTTAAGGCCTCAGCCAGGAGATGCAAAATAGCCTGCGGTAGAGAGAAAAAAAACCCAGACCTTTATGACATTTCAAAATCAAACTCTGCCATCATTCAAGGTATTATCAAACATATTTTACTTTTTGAAATGGTATAAACAACGATTAAAAAATATTATTATTACAATTGTGTAGTTCTGTGCAAAGGTTTTCGTTGTTGTCGTTGTGCAAATAATGATTAATTTTAGATTATACAACTGCCTGTGAGTATATAATCATGAAAGTTCTTCTGTATTGGTAATACGTACACCTATCTCTATACAAAATTACGGCCGAGGTAAAGATTTGGGATTGAGATCAAAAGTTTAACTTTCAAACATAAATATGTCTGTGTGTATGGTTTAGGGTTTCTTCGAAAAGCATGCCATCCAATTTTCTTCATGTTGGCCGAATAGAATGACCCTACTAAAATAAAGATCAATAAATTGATCCGGGTACATCTGCTTCAGGCTTTATTCGTAAAAGTTATCGGGTTGGGATTAGTGTTCATTTTGGTTTTAGGTTAAGTTTAGCGTTAGTTATTTCTAGTAGGAATAATGGCTAGATCAAATTCAAATCGTAGACAAATGCACGACTGGTCTGACGTCACCACAATTCTCAGCCGATTTGGATTTCCCTCCGCACCGCAATCCTGAGAAACTTTGATTTTATAATTCATACGACAGTTCAGAATATCGATCATCCAGATTTTACTTGTTTGAATGTTCATATCAAATGCTATTGCAAATGCTTGAACAAATCAGATCGCAGTGTGCGATGGGCTTAAAGCGTTTAGAAGCATCGTCGATGTCTTAATTAGGACTAGGCCTATATAAGCCGATCATAATAATGATATTTGTATTATTATGATGATTATTATGATTATTATTATCATTCTTATTGTTATCATTGTTATTATGATTATCATCATCATCATCATCAATATTATTATTAAGATTGTTGACCTACCCATTTACTGGGGCATGGGTTCCATGCACTCTGCCATATGTAGAAACTCCTGTTTCCTTGGAAGTTCATCACAAGCTTTAGAAATAAACGAGTTTTAAAACCATTATCAGACAACATTTTCTTTTCGCCATAGTATATAACTATAAGAGGGGCATAGGTGTCAGACATTGATTTGTTTTATTTAGGAATATTTTCTAACATTAACTTTTGAATTCTTGTTATAGGATGACTCAATTGTTTAGTCTGTTTTTTATTTAAATCTGCATTGTTCTTGAGCTAAATACGTGTATAATGAGCAAAATACTTTTTGGAATTTGAAAAACGAAATTGGTGCTACAACTTTTTCTCATCTCGTTTTTAACGTAGGTTAAGTTGCTTAGTTTTATACTCACATTGAATACACGAATTTTCTCTGATAGCAGATTTTCTGTCAGTTTGCCCAGCCTGCTCGTCAAGTCTGTGGATAAAAAACAAGCCGCCGCATTTTTCGTCACATTTTTCGACGGGCAATCATCCTGTTGAACACTGTCCGTCGTTCGGCTCACGATATGGCGAGTTTGTGTGAGGAATGCAAACTGGAGCAGGAATAGTGCCATCAACGTTAGCTTGTTGTACACATACATGGTGTCCGAGAATTATTCAATCTGCCTTGATAATGTTGGAAAAGTCTTTCGTTTAGAGTCCGAACTGACACCTGTTTGCTGTATTTATATGTTTTAAGTTCCTCCCTGAAAAGTAATCATAAAAGAACTTTTGAAACTCTTTCACATTTCAAGATAAGAGTAATGACATTACAAAATTTGCATTCAAACGAAGAGTTTTACGCACTAATATGTAGTAGGCTTACTTCTGAATCAATTATTTTGACCAAAATTTTTCACAATATAATTTAGAAAATGTCTGACCATACGATTGATAAGAAAATGATATAATAAATCTTTTTATTATAAATATCTCTCAGACAGATGTAAATACTCATTTATAATTTCAACTGAAATTTAGAAGGAGGAATTTCACTTAATGGCGGATCGTGTTTTAATCTAAATATTATAGGTCGTTTTGCCGAATTCTGACACTATGATTGACATTGAACAATCCTTTTAAACAGAATATACCTCTTTGATTCAAGGAAGAATAATAATAATAATAATATTCAGCTTTTATATAGCGCTTATTACTAATGTCTCTAAGCGCTTTACAGATATAGAATGATGTTGTGCTACTTGCAGTAATACCAAACCTCTTGAAAATACAATTTTTATCAACTTAAAAGAAAGTACATTTTTCAAAGAAAACTGAAGATAGACACGAAGAATTATTTACCTGTATAATAAGTATATAACTTGGCTGTAGTTGTAGGATTGCTGATTCAAGAAACATATACGAGAAGTTTACCGCTGAAGATGAGATGATGATGGTCTTTGCATGAGGTTGGTGGTCGGTAAGAATGGTGAAATTAATGTCTTTACGCTGGTATTTAAAGAAATAATCCCAATGGGGATTGATAAAGAGGGCATTCATCATTTATCCCGAAGTCCGGGTGTTGCTTTTAGAAACGGTAATAATTTCAAATCCATATACCAAGGGAATAACCCAAGTGCAAGATGCGAGTAAATCGAATACTAGAATCTAAAACCGGAAAACTTCTGGTCCTCGAGTTTACAGCGACCGACTGAATCGCGAAACGTTTGTTGACTCCAAATCTAGATCAATTGATAGTTTTTGCGTTATGACTCAATACGCTTGGATGCCCATGAAAACGTTTTTTGATAAACACACTTGAATAGCATTGTATGCAGAGACATAATTATTATGCGATCGATACAAAACAAAAAGCCCTCTCGTAAGTATTGCGAAATATTACTTTCGTTTTGTTCCCCTCTCCGTAATTCTAGAATGCTACGTTTCAACCGAAATGGAAAATGTTCTCGATCATGAGTATAGACAAATGATGTAATAATATCTTCTATAATTATATGTTTTACTATAATCGTTATGGCATTCTAAAATGCCCATCAGGAAATTTTAAGTTCCGTTTAAACGTGGCCAAAACAAACCAAAACGATAACGGTACAAAATTTAGAATAGTGAATACCAATATGAAACATTATTACCCTTTCCCATGAATTTCATATAGTTCCGATTGTCGTTCATTACAAATGTAAGAATATAAAGAATGATTTAACGATCATCGTGGTTGTGAAAATCACTGAGCAGAGTTTAAATCAATAACTAGTACATGAGTATTGAATCTATTACTACTACCAATCCATAGCTGGTATTGGCTGACCGAGTCATCCGCCTCCACTCTCCTCTGTTCCCTGTTTGAGCCACTGTCAGCATTGTATTAAATCTTCTCTCTAATATTAACGTGCTTAGAAAATGTACTTTCCCCTCAAGAATTTTAGGAAAATCTAATTGATTCTCTTTTCATAATGACCGTCGCATTTGTATTTTGACTACAATACTCCAGGAATCGGTTGAACGTTTTGTTTTGTACTGTCCTGTCATGTCTTGTTTTGTCTTGTCCTGTCATGTCTTGTTTTATCTTGTCCTGTTATGAATTGTTTTCATGTCCTGTCTTATCTTATTATGTCAGTTTCCTGTCCTGTGTGTCCCGTCTTGTCATTCTGTTCTTTCGTATATTTCGATTATTTAGATACTTTAAAATGGTTTATGAAAACATGTTATTATATTATATCTATTTTACTGTGATTGTTAAGACACTTTAATATGATTTATGAAAATAATGTTCATATTGTATTTATTCTTGGGAACCTACAAAAACAAGCTATGCTTTCCAGTAGGTTCCTGTTTCATTTCATAATTTGAACCTACTTTGTCAACTATGTTCTATATTGTGCAAACAATTGATATGAAATGGAAAAAAGTTCGAATCAATCAATCAATCAATCAATCAATCAATCAATTATACAATATTAATTCTATTCGTGAGATACGCGTTTTTATTTCTCTTGAAATTCCGGGCGTTCCAGTTTTAAGAGTTGCCCTTAACCCTGTAATAGGCAATGATAGCTGGATACCCCAAAATAGAATTTTAAGGGCCCTTTTTTAAAACTTCCTTCCATTTACAAACGCAAGATAGAAAATGAAATTCTGTCTTGCATAATATGACCAGATTTAAGGTGTTATGAGTGCTTTCATTCAAATGTAAAAATCATGTATAATATAGGCCTACCGTATATCCGTATGATGAAGGAGAATATTGCAATATATTTTTGTGTAATTATTTGATGAGTGGGCTATGTCACTTTCATATCATGACGGCTCCAAAGGAAGTGCTTTTATATTATTTGCACTTTTCCTTGCACAAAAGACAACAACAGAAAACAATTTACATAACTTAAAGTACAATAATTGAAATCTTTTTATGACTCATGAAAGTTTTACTCCAATAATGACCGGATGCGTGTTCCTGACCATCATACCTAGATACGTCAGGCATACCTTTGCCAATATACTGATATCACTGCCATTAACCGGGCAGTACCGGAGTGTTGGCTCAGTCAGTAGAGCGTCCGCCTCACAACCGGGAGGTCGTGGGTTCGAACCCCGGCCGCGTCAGACCAAAAGACGTTAAAAGATGGGAGTTGCTGCTACCTTGTTTGGCGTTCAACAATAAGGGGATAGAGCAATGTCGATCTGGCGCTGCTCAGTGGCTGCCGGGCTCACGATCAATTGGGCAAAAAGAATTTCCATTTAAAAAAAAAAAACTTTAAAAAGATTATTGTTATGATTATGAATACAAACTTTCTGTTTTTTTAAATATTTCCAACCTAGCGAAACGAACGATATTTTAATACTTTATTATAAAAAAAACGTAATTTGTTCTTCAAACTGTATAGAGAATCGTTGATTTTCATTGATGTCATGTATCTAAATATAAAATGAATATATACAATGATCCCTAAGTATTTTCATAACTAAAATCTACCAAGGACACATGAACTAGGCCTGTTCATTCTGTTCATAATGTTCTTTAATGAATTTCTTTTCATTGATATTCTTGAATGTCGACATATTTATTTCATGTGTGATTTTTTTGCAATGAGTTTGACATCTCTTTCTAAAATAACCATATCGATTTAGCAACATTACTCACACGTGTACATATCATTAGAGCTCCGTCTTAAATCTTTGACAGCTGAATGGTGTACATAGCTTTTGCAGAGGTGTGTCAAAAATGAGATGGAAAAGAAATATTTCGCAATTAAGTAAAAAGAAGAAACTTTCCAGGACAAGTGAAAAGAAAGAGAGGAAGAAAATTAAAAGGAAAGCTCACTACTTCCCTTATGAAGCATGTTAAAAATCAAGGCATCAAGACTCAGTGACGAACCAAAGACCGTGGGTTCGAATCCATCAAGAGGCGAGTTGGCTCAGTCGGTAAAGCCTCTGCCTCAGTGTCGAACCAAAGATCGTGGGTTCGAATCCATCAAGAAGCGAGTTGGCTCAGTCGGTAAAGCCTCTGCCTCAGTGTCGAACCAAAGACCGTGGATTCGAATCCATCAAGAAGCGAGTTGGCTCAGTCGGTAAAGCCTCTGCCTCAGTGTCGAACCAAAGACTGTGGGTACGAATCCATCAAGAGGTGAGTTGGATCAGTCGGTAAAGCCTCTGCCTCAGTGTCGAACCAAAGACCGTGGGTACGAATCCATCAAGAGGCGAGTTGGCTCAGTCGGTAAAGCCTCTGCCTCAGTGTCGAACCAAAGACCGTGGGTACGAAGAACCCACTGCACTATTCGTATAAGAGTAGGGGGAAACCCCGCTGTAGTGGTCCACCTGCATAATCCCAATCAGTTATATCGGGAGGAGAGACCCCATGGTTACAGTGATTCACTTCGCTTTTCGTCTCCCAGGCTCAGGTGACGCCAAATACATAATAATAACAAATATGTACCTTTTCCACCAGTATAAATATTTCTTTTATTCCAATTGCAGACGTATTGATGGGAAACACATAATGAGATCGCTGAAGTGGGGAAAATTAAATTTGGCAATAGATGACGCGGACAATTATAAATAGAGAATTTTGAGACCAAAGTCTAATTAAGCTGACAAATGTTTGAATTTGATCCTAAAGATGGCCTACTGTTAAGGCGTTTTAGTAAAAAAATGAAAGTGGTTTAAATTCTTCACAGGTCTCTTTAAAGATACTATGTCCCTTTTGCAGCCAACATCAAATTCTGTAGAACTTTGCAGGAATTATGAATATGTTATGTATGTCCTATCTGAGAAATTTAAATGTTAGCAGTGTCCTATAATATTCAAATTATGCAAGGAAACCCGTTTACTTTCTAGACTTCACTGTCAGACACTATTGAGTGACTGACTGACATCTTTTTTTCTTTGGTAATAACATACATAAAATGAGCTGTAAATGAGCATTTGTCTACATCAATAACCCACTTCTTGTAATGGCCAAAATAAAACTGATTGAATCTTTGCGCAGCACAAAACGTATGACCATTCGGTACAAGGGTCTGAAAAATCAGACTATTTACTAAAGGGTTGCAATCCCTAAAGTCGATTTGACAACTAACGGTCGTTTTTTCCCACAAAAGACATTTTCAAGCCCTTTCGGTTTGAGGAAGTTCAAAATTAGTATTATCTTTCAAATGCCGTTGGAATTTAACCTTTTTTTTCTTCATTTTTTTGGCCTGCAAATGGGACATAGTACCTTTAAGCTGCAGCAGGTACGAGTGTACATGTATGACACTTGCTCCTGTGAAAATTGCTTAACGAAATTTTCATTCAGTAACCGATTTCTACTTTAACCCTGGACCAAGCACAATTCTCTCATTCCCATAGGCTTAATACCGGGCCCATCTGGTTTCCACAGGCAACATTTGGGTTACCGGTAAATGATTTGGTCTTTAGTACTGTATAACTCAAAAAGTGTACGCTTAAAGAGAAGGTTGAGTTATTGGGAGAGGTGAAAATAACTTGTGAGCGTTATCATTTTTATTATGCAAGTGTGGAAGAACATCAGAGAAAAAAATGTTCCTTGAAAAGCATGGCTCTTCAAATGCCTTCATATTCTAAATATGACAAGTAACAGCTTGAAAATGGGGCCCGATTTTATGCCACATGTTTGTGTAGTCCCATATACAGCTTTTTGTGTTCATTGCTTCATACTTTACCAAAACTGGGCCAAATGTCTTATCATTTTGATGACTCCAGAACCTTGCAATACACACCAATAATTATATGCTACATGATCAACTTTTTTTCTGATTGATTCCACACCATTTCTTTCACAATGCAATTACATGACCAGAACTCAACTTTATCTTTAATGTCAAATGTTGTAATGTTTTATGGTGTATTTTGATCAAATAATACCTGTAATCAGATATTCAATAATGGAAATTTATGTCTGATTTTTTGCTCTTTTTCTTTTCTTTCCAGAAGCAACACGACTCCATGAGTGTAAATACAAGGGTACCTTGCTCTTTTGACGCACCCAAAATAAATTAATGAAAGAAAAAAATCTGTATATGACATTCCTCCACACCTCTATGTGGGATAGGGAGATTAATGTAAATGGGTACCTGGCAGGAATTTATTCCTTGACATGCTAGAGCGCCGTAATGGTAGCCATGCTAAAGCCGGGGTAATAATTGCGGAGCGCCAGGGGTGTCAAGTATGACAGATATGAGTGCTATACAAGAACCCACTATTAACATACATCCCCATTCTTTGATTTATTTGTTCCTCTCTTTTGTAAGGAACAGGGACAAGACAGAGATTTTCCCAAAAAGGAGGAAGATAAAATGGGGTTCCGGGGGGCGACGCCCCTGGTGGGGGTTAAGGGGCAGAAAACTTTAGAATATATTTACGTAAAAGGACACGTTTTCCTTGCATTAAATTTGAGAAATATTTGTTACTCCATCTTGCTTAAAGGGACTTTACAACATTGTTCAGATGAGATTTTATTTTAAAATTTCCGCCCCCCGCCCCTCTGTCTCGAAATCTTGATTCGGCGGAGGAATCTCATCCCTGAAGGAAAAATTTCTTGGGAATTTCTGATTACTATTTAAGTAAAAGTTTTAAGCGGGCAAATGTACTATTCTAAACTTTTAAACATCAATTTCTGAGAGAAACACATTTCATCCGGTTTTGTATTGAATGCTTTTGGTGAGTATTTAGTCATAATCATGATAATCTCAAAATTTAGGATGTCATAATCCCATGCAGTGGGTTGACAGTTCTCTGTCCTAGGCAGGCGCGGATCCAGGGGGGCCGAGCGGGCCTTGCCACCCCCCGCAAAAAAAGAGAGAGAAGGAAAAGAAGGGAAAGAGGAGAGAAAGGGAAAGAAAGAAGAGGAAGAAGAAAAGAAAGGGGAAAAGAAGGAGATCGGGGGAGGGGGGCCGAAAGGGCCTTGCCTCCCAGGCTGTTGCCTCCCCGCCCCCGCCAAAAAAAAAGAGAGAAGGAAGGGAAAGGGAAAGAGGAGAGCTAAAAGGAAACAAAAAAGAGGAAGAAAAGAAAAGGGTGAAAAGAAGGTGAGATCAGTTGCGATTAATCGCGCCAACAACGTGTGGATCGGGGGGGCCGAAAGGCCCTTGCCTCCTCCCCCCCCCTAAAAGAGAGAGAAGAAAGGGAAGGGAAAGGGAAAGAGGAGAGAAAGGGAAATTAAAAAAAGAGAAAGAAGAAAGGTAGGGGAGATCAGTTGCGATTTTTGATCAGATCGGGGTGGGGGGGGGGGCCTAATAAAATTCGATTCCGATGATTTACAAATGTTGTTGAAATTACGTAATTTTCCGAATCTTTCCTCACTTTTATACTTTTTAATGCGTTTGTTGGAAAATCAGAAAATTCCTAAATTTACAGTCAGGCAAGAAATATGCTTATTTAAAGGCCTTCATGTCAGGGCCCACGAAATGGCGGGGCTCGGGGGCTTCCACCCCCCACTTTTTTTGAAAAAGTATATCAAAGAGAAATAGAAAGAAAGAGAGAGAAAGAAAGAATAGTGATCTGTCAGGTTCACAAAATAATTAGGTATCAAAATATGCTCATCTGACCGTGATTAAATGCCTAAAACCCTTGAGCTTCCGGGGGCGGCGCTGCCCCCTGGATTCCACCTAGGGCCCTAAGGCGGACCCCTGGATGCTCATCTGACGGTAATTACATGCCTAAAACCCCTGAGCTTGCGGGTGCGCTGCCTCCTGGACACAACCAAGGGCCCTAAGACGGGCCCCTGGATACTCTTGTGACCGTAATTTAGTGCCTAAAACCCTTGAGCTTCCAGGGGCTCCGCCCTCTGGACCCCACGCCAATTAGTGTCCTGCCAGTGTCACAAAATAAGGTATCAAAATATGATCATCTGACCGTAATTAAATTTCTAAAACCCCTGAGCTTCCGGGGGCTCTGCCCTCTAGACCCCAACCCCTGGTTGGGTCCAGGCAGACCCCCGCAAGCTCAGGGGTTTTACGCAGAAGAAAGGAAAAGGGGGCACTTATCAGAAGGGAAAAGGAGCACATGTACAAGTGAAAAGTGCAGTTATCAGACACTATCAGATATTATCAGATCACTTCTCATGCTTGAAAAGGTGCACTCACCGGAGATGAAGAAAAAAAGAAGAAATTTTTTAAAATTGAAAGGGGCATTTATCGAAGAAAAAGGGGCACAGATGTGAAAAGGGGCATTTATGATGAGGGAAAGGGGCTCTTATTTAAAAAAGGGCATTTTATTAGAAGGCAAAAGGGAACTTATTTGAAAGGAAAAGGGGCACGTGTCAAAATAATAGGACAACTTAAAAGGGGCACTTATTAGAAGGGGAAGGGGCACTTCTTACAAATAAAAAGGGGCACATGTGAAAGTCAAAAGGGGCACCTTTCATATTAAAATAGGGGCAATCATAAGAGGTTATAGGGGCACTTATAATAATATGGAACGGTCACCTATTTAAAAGAAAAAGGGGCACTTATCTGAAGAAAAAGGAGGCATTTTCCTATGTTACGAGGGGTACCTTTGGGGTAGGTGAAAAAGTGTGAGTGTGGGGCAAAATTATAATTTAGTTGTATGTCTATGAATAAAGTACATCTGCCAAAAATTATTCAACATTGTAGCATGAACTCAGATAAGTTGTCAGAAGGCACCTGAGACCAACATTATCGGTCTCGCAGACCGTCGGTCAACTAGGATAAAAACTTTTCATCCTCTACAATCCTCACCAAATACCATCACCGCCACCACACCACCACACTCATCCATCTTCATCATCATCATCATCCCATTATCATCATTACACTCATCATCATCACACTCATCATCATCATCTTCATCATCATCAGCAGCATCACCATTATCATCATCATCCTCAACAGCATCACCATCATCATCTACCCACATCAACATCAGCATCATTATTATCATCATCTCATCATCATCGCCACCACCACCATGATCATGATCATCATCCTCAGCAGCATCACCATCATCATCATCATCATCCTCTTCAGCATCACCACCATCCTCATCATCACCACAAACATCACCACCACCATCGTCATCACCATCAATATCAATATCGTCGTCATCATCATCATTCTTATTGCCACTGTCTTCTCCGACTCTGTCACCCCTGACATTTCTTATATAATACCATCATTTAATGATAAATATTAAGACCGGAAATTACGCATATAAAGCGTATATTTGTAAATGACATATCTATACACAAATAGTTCGCAGGTAGACAGATTTTGATTCCAAGGTTTCAAAATTATATTTCAAACCATTCTCTAATTATTACACACAGAATTATAGTTTAAATATTCAATACAAAATATAATCTAGCTCGTCTGATCATAGCAATATATTTTACGCATGTTACTGACAGAAATATGAAAATATACATTTTAATTTAAACCTACCATTTCGATTTATTAAAACTTGTTTAAATGTTATCTCTTTTACTAAAAATAACAAATTGTGTGTTTCTCTTGTATTACAAATATACCCTTCATTGTATTAGAAATATTGAGTGTAAAGGTCATTGATAAATAGCAGTATATTCAACGTGTAACAAGCACGTAAAGCAGGTCCCTGGATAACAAGTTAACGCTCGCTATTTTTGGTATAGTTCGCTTTATTCAATCCTATATTTATGTGTTTATCTATTTGTTCTTTTATTTTATTTATTCATACGTATCTATTTATTTATTTTGAGAAAAAAAATACATAAAACATGAAGTTCCACATGAAGATGTACATAATTAAAATTTTTTTACAGCTACAGGGGCACGGTGGCCCCCAATCGAATGGCAACTGAAAAGAAGAAAAAAAGAGAGATAAAGAAAAACTGGGAAAGGAAGAGGGCGAGAGGAAAACATAATGAGGTGATACCCCCGCCATGCACACCCTCCCTCAATTGGTAGCCTTGTTTATTCACAACTCATTCACCGAAAAAGACCGGTGTCATCCACTCCCATCTTGCTGCCCCCTGGCTTGTTCCAGGCTACGCCACTGGAGAGGTGCGATCGTCACGTAAATTCTCGTAAATACTCTTAGCGCAGAGTATCTCGCCTTGAGAACAGTCCGGGTCGATTCCTAAGCGTTCGGTCCCTATGTACCGGATAGCCCGAAGCTTCTTTAACTCCTTCTGGACATTGTTCAAAAACGTCATCCAGTTAGAGTCGCTACTGCTTTCCGTTGCCAAGTAGACCGTTGCTCGTGTATCAATCTGCAAACAAAATTGAAAGTAAATGCAAAGGGAAATGTTGATAATAGCAGGTATACACAAAGATCCCCTTCATTTCTCGCGTAAGGATGTAGGTGATGTTTTTTTTTTTTAATATTGGGAGTTTTAAATCCTCAGGGGTGAACTCCCCACCCCTGGGTCCGAGTCATGCATCTATGAACGCTTATGCATTTGACATTTCGTCGACTGGCCACACGAAGGCCGTAAAAGCAATGTATTGCCAATAGCAGTAACAGCCTTCTTATGGGCAGACGACGATTTACAAAATCGGTTTGCTATTTTCATAAATTCATAATAAAAATGTGATAAAGTGTCATATTATTTTCCCACATTACATTTGTGTTAATTAAGTTACATTGGTTGTCAATAAGGCATTGTATTGCATATAAGATACTTTTACTTGTTACAAACCACTGAATGGTAATTCCCCAAATTATTTGTCTGAATTATTATCTTTTTAATCACATTCATATGCACGTAACTTAGTAAGTAGACAGGACAAGCTGCTTCTAAAGTTACCGCTCCAAAGCTTTGGAATAACCTACCGCTAGACATAAGAAAAGCCTCATCTGTTGCTGTCTTCAAAGCCTTTGAATAGTGTTTTTTTTTATTGTGTCTGTAAAGTAGCATTATTGGGAGCGCAGTAGAGTATATTTTAATAGTAGCTGTGCTATATAAATTGACCTAATTATTATATTGTAAACGAGGTTATGATTAAGGGATGAGAATGAAATAAAAGAACCTGATGATATGATGGAAAAAGGAGGAGAGAAATTTGGATGATCTGACATTTGCTCCGGCGACAATTGCTCCAGGCTTTATTTCGTCAAAAGTATAGGGTTAGGGTTAGGGTTTGAGTGGGGTTTTAGGTTATGTTTAGGGTTAGGGTTTCAATGAGGTTTTAGGTTATGTTTAGGGTTACGGTTTGGGTGGGGTTTATGTTGTGTTTAGGGTTAGGGTTTGAGTGGGGTTTAGGTTATGTTTAGGGTTAGGTTTGAGTGGGGTTTATGTTATGTTTAGGGTTAGGGTTTCAATGAGGTTTTAGGTTATGTTTAGGGTTACGGTTTGGGTGGGGTTTATGTTGTGTTTAGGGTTAGGGTTTGAGTGGGGTTTTAGGTTATGTTTAGGGTTAGGGTTTGAGTGGGGTTTATGTTATGTTTAGGGTTAGGGTTTGAGTGGGGTTTTAGGTTATGTTTAGGGTTAGGGTTTGAGTGGGGTTTATGTTATGTTTAGGGTTAGGGTTTGAGTGGGGTTTTAGGTTATGTTTAGGGTTAGGGTTTGAGTGGGGTTTTAGGTTATTTTAGGGTTAGGGTTTGAGTGGGGTTTTAGGTTACGTTTAGGGTTAGGGTTTCAGTGGGGTTTTAGGTTATGTTTAGGGTTAGGTTAGGGTTTGAGTGGGGTTTTAGGTTATGTTTAGGATTAGGGTTTGAGTGGGGTTTTAGGTTATGTTTAGGGTTAGGGTTTGAGTGGGGTTTATGTTATGTTTAGGGTTAGGTGTTGGGTCCAGGGTTGAAAGCCAGGAATTCCGTTAGTGTTGGAAATTACTACAGAGCAATTGTCAAAGGAGCATGTGTCGTACAATTAAAATTTTACCTCTTCAAGTTGAATTGAAGCATCGGCAAGTAGAGGACATTTTGTGATCATTGTAGTGAGCTGTTAAAGAAACACAGGAAAAATAACAGACGGAATAAGTAGCGTATATGGCAACAAATAAAGAGATCACAGGTCATTGACAAAGTCAGGAAGATTTTTTTTTTTTAGTCGTGTCATGAAACCGAAACTTCGAATCATATCATACAAAGCAACCTACAACCTCACTTTCGACCAATCAAAATTGCGTTTGATTTTGTTGCGTTTTTAATGGCTAAAATTGTAATGCACGATGCCTCCAAATGAGCTAAAGAGTCCAAAAGGCCATATCATATCTAGTACTTTTAAGTAAAATCAATACTGCGAGTAAATGTTATCACATCTAAGAGTACGAAGAGTGAGATATATCAAATATCATAGTAATACAAGATGCTGAACGCATAGCAAGTATTTTTCTGTCCGCGTTATGAACAGGGGCGTCCTTAGCAAAATTTGCATGAGGGCGGGTTTGGTTTCGGACCCTGTGTGCAGAAAATTGTCCGAGAAATATAGTATCAAACTAAAGTGGGCGCATCCTTTACAAAAAGGTGAATTCCAATGTAACTTCTTACAAGAATGTTATAAAGCACTGATAAAGGCACAAGCCTATAAACAGCAATGGCAGATTAGACATTCTGTGATATGTGTGTTGGTACACTAAATATTTAATCCATAGCAACTTTGTAGCATATTACGGATATAGTTTACATTGGTGGTAACAAAAGTAAGTACACTCTAGCTCCATTGCCTCAACCCTACTGTAAGAAGAGTTGGGGGCAATGTAGATTTATAAATTGTTGGCAAGAATTGGAAAAGATTTCCTTTAAAAGAGGAGATTGTTTTTTGTCAATTTGCCAACGGAAATTTAAGTGTGGGGTCATGCACCTCCCATCCTCTGTCGACGCTTTGACTACAACCGTAATACGATCTATATATATACAGCTAAACATGATTTTACTTACCGATGTGTTCAAGGAATTACGCGCCACAATGAACCGATCTTTGAGCGTAGTTAACGAATCATCAGCAGCGTAGTCGAGTTCGTGGATAAAAGAGTTCATGAGCACTAATCCTCGGCAGAGAAATGTCACTCTCGATTCATTCTCCCTCCGATGAGTAACGTCGTTTGGAGTCTGGAAGTACGAAAAATATCAAGTTAAAAAAAATCAGATGAGTGTACGAGCGTTGACATCATTTTAGTGTAATTTCATTATCATTATCAAGAGAGTACCTGTATGTATGTTATTTTCTAGTTGCTACTTATATCAATTCTATTAATCAAATACCATGGAAACACAAACTAGAAAACTAAGTCGGAAAATAAAAACGCAATTTCTTATTTACACTTCTTCTCCAATTGCAGTACAGGCCACCGTCAGGTGTACTGGCGTACTGTTGAGATGCAGTGATGGGGCGTTTCATGAAACAATTAGTCGGTGGTTTTCACTATTCACCGACTAATATCATTTTCACCGACTATTTTCAAGGCCTCTGATTGGTCGAATGTAGTCAGCGCTGACAGTTGTCGGCGGACATATGTTGATGAAACGCCCCCCCCCCAGATGTACATGTATGTACAATGTCTTATAAAAGGTACAGTCATTTACTACGTGCGAGTAAAAACAATTACTGTTTTAACACAATGAACAGATGGCGCATTTTTTATTTATATGCAGATAAAAATAGACAAAGTTAGGGCTATCGAAACAAAATCATATTGTTTTTGTTTTGTTTTATATTCGACTGCCTATACAAATTTACAATATGCAATCAGCACTTTTTTGGGTGCTGGGGTTACCCTCCAGACTCCCCGCTAGTGACCCTCTGGCTCAAGGTAGAATGAAAGAAAATATGTAATTATGGAGTAATGTTTGTTTAAATCATCTTAGAGTTATGTTTCTACCTTCTATTCAATTAGAAAAGAAAGTGAAACATCAAACCATTGCTCTTTTAACTGTGTTAGCTTAAATGGCTGTGAAAAGTGTGACATAAAGGTTCACTTACCAATTGGTGGATAGTAGCGTTAAGTCCAGTTATGTCCTGATGGAATAATGATGGAAATAAAAGAAATCATCAGCAATCGTATTCTATATTCCCGTTTCCTGTTTTTGTTCTTTTGAAAATACATCGTTTGGTTTTTATGAGTTTTTAACACGTGTTATGATTCAGGAAATATGGAGATTGATAGAGTAGCTAGCTAACCAAGGGACGGGGCTAAATCCAATCTGGTTTATATGAAGTACACGTGGAGTATAAAAAAAGGATGATTGCCCACAATTGTGTCCCTATCTGTGCCCCAAAGGATGATTGCCCACAATTGTGCCCCTATCTGTGCCCCAAAGGATAAGTTAGAGCCCAAAAGGCACCAACAGGCTCTGAAAACACCCTATGTTTCTGGATTCTGGATCCAGTACTGTTTATAAATGTGAAACTTTAAAAATTAGCGTTATTACCTGATATAGGATCAATTTCTTTGATTATTTTAAAGGGACTAGATAACATTATTCAGATGAGAAAAAAATGGTGCTAAGGTAGTGACTTCAATGCTAGATGTACAAATAAAGCTAATCTGAAAGTTTGAGTGAAAATAGACCATTATTAATGATAAAAATGGTTAAAAACTGATCTGATCGATTCCTTTATTCTTCCAATTATATTATTATAATATAATTAAATATTAGGTGAATTTAAATCGTCATAAAGCAATGAATTGGGTCTATATACCATTCCAAACATTGAAGTGTTGAAAGATTTTTAAAAGCCTGTTTTATGTCTGATTTTCATGGGAAAACGGTTGGGAAAATTCAAAAATTGTTGGAATAACTTACTGCTAGAGGGTGTCGCACAGTGACGCCTTCAAAGAAAACCATAAATACCTTTGTGGTTTGATAATTTTTTCGGGATTTTTTGCATGTTAGAGGGTTGGTACAGTAGAAGGAATATAATAAGTAACATTATTTTCATACAAAAATTACGCAGTTTTTTCATCAACCTTCAACAATGTTACCGGTCCAGTTTAAAGACAATTTCATCATAAGAAAGGGATGAAGAATACTTCATCTTTCTTATTAATTTTTGACCATGTAATAACCCTCACAGTCAGTCAAATGACACCTCGTATGCAATGGGCATATCTTACCTCATCCGTAATGTCATTGAAATCCAAGATGGTGGAACCGTTCACGAAACAATAATTCATGGATGCACCTCTGGTTGCCATGGGTAACGATATCCCACCACGTATTCCACATGGTGTCCATATCTGACCTCCGACCTGTATCGATGATGTCACTACGAGTGTCAGTGCGAATACTAACACCAACATCGGAATGGGTGTCACCATTGTGGGGTAGGGTGTGGTCCGTCTGAGGATGGTGTTGGTAGTATAGATGGACAGGTGTCGCCGTGTCGGTAGTCTTTGGTGTTGTGGTATTCAACCGATGTCTTTCAAACTGAGCTAGGTTCAGAAAATTGTTTCCTGAGAAGAGTGCATAAGTAAAACAAAAAAAATGAAAGACAATGTTTCTAAAGGGAGGTTGCAGAATAATCTTTAAATTGTATTTTTATTCATTCCATAAAGAGACAAATGTAATAGTAATATCCAGAACTAAAAAGAGAACACCATGGTTTTGTCAAATGTTATTTAAATGTTGTCCTATATTATAAAAAGACAGAATAAAATATGAAGATAGAAAGTTACTATGATATTATCAAATTGATCCAGTAAGAAATACGATATGATTAAATGGATCAGGAGGAAAAAAAATGTTGTCATGTTACGAATGATCGTTATTATAAAGGGTATCAGCTGTCCATCATCATATTAAAGAGTTTTGATTGTAAAGATGTTAACCCCGGTAGTTAGTTCATAATAAGTTAAACTCATAGTCCTGTCATAGGCAGTTATGATAATTATTGTCAAAAAATAACTACATGATGATACTGTCAAAATGTGTTTGACATAATTGGAAAGCTATTTCAAATTGATTAAACTGACGTGGAAAATTGAAGGAATAAAGAGAACACTTTACCTGGCACGCTCCAGAGAGACATACACTTACCTATTTAAATGGCGTTCAGCCGATATCATACCAATGAAGCTATGTCGGAACAAATGATAAATATCTTCCATTTCATCCCAGTTTAAATACTCCTCAATATTCCAAATACGCGTCATTATTTCGAAATATGAATTTCTTTTTGACAAACTTTAGTTCGTATTCCTCAATTCAAGTTTATCATAAAGGTGAGAATGCAATTCAAATAAGACGAGAGTTCCATCATGTCCGGGAGATTCGTACTTGAAAATGAAATAGTTTACTCCAACTGCAATAGAAATACAAAGAACGCACTTTGTCTCTCTCAAAGTATGAAATTTGCACCTTGGAAAATACACGTTGCACGTTCAACCGTTTAATATTTGTCCGTTACCTGAATGAAAACATAATGAAGCGAAACCCATGTCGACATAAGTATATGTTTGAGTGCACACTTCACAAACAATTGCACAATAGGCATGCGACCTGGGCGCTATGCAGTTCTATTTTCACACCCGTCCCATTCATGTGCTTTTTTCCCTGAGCATTTCCGCTTATGAGCCTGTTGCTGAGCCGTGTAGCTCTTAATAATGATTTATTGTTTAGACAATAATGATATATTTTAAGAATTCATATATAATGGTGCAATTTTTTACCTACTTTCTCCTACTACTACTACTACTACTACTACTACTACTACTACTACTACTACTACTACTATACTACTGCTATTACTACTACTACTGATATTACTACTACTACTACTACTACTACTACTACTACTACTACTACTACTACTACTACTACTAATACTACCACTACTACTACTACTACTACTACTACTACTACTACTACTACTACTATACTACTGCTACTACTGCTACTACTACTACTACTACTACTACTACTACTACTACTACTACTACTACTACTACTACTACTATACTACTGCAACTACAAGCATTACTGTAGCTATACTATTCATACTCCTGGGTTGAGAACGGTACATGTAGATGATTGTTATGAGAAATGGCTATAGAACCAGGCTGGAAAACAACCCCTCAACTTTATAGATTACATTAGTTTATATAATGTTTAGGAATTGAGTTTACAACATAATCTTATCGATATTTAATGCTTGTTGATTGTAGATCGATTTTAAGCGTCAAAGATTGTAAACTATTATGTATTTCCTATGATTTTTTTATTTTGTAAACTGAACAGTTTCATTCCCTATATGTTTGATGTGTATTTAAACAAAAAACCAATATTAAATTTCTCAGTTTGTAGTCATTAATTTAATGAATTGTTAAACCGTGACACGTTTTTTCTTCTTCAAATAATGAGAGAAAAAAGCCGTTCTCATAATTTTTGTAACTAAATTATAATAATCCAATTCGATTCGATTTTATTCTTTCCACAATTCGATAAAAATTACAATTTGAACATACAAAACAACCTATAACTATAGCAATGTAGTAAAGGTATAAAGAAATTCTACAACAAGTAAAGGTGTAGTACAAAATAAAAACAGATAGAAATAACAAAAAACATATCAAAATGTGGAGGGACAAACAAAGGCCAAAGGCCAAAGGCCTATCAGAGGCTTGTCCCCGGAAAATACATAATAACATATAATGTACTTAAAGAGAATTACGAATAGTTAAGAAACACGCAAAGACACCCACGCACGCGCACACACAAGAAAAGGCAAAGGGCATAACATGAATATTTTATCAGGGGTGTAAGACTTAATCAATTCATTTTTATATTTCTTTTTAAAACTCGACAGGGAAAGGACAACTCTTTATTTCAGACTCAAGACAATTCCATAACTTTGGACCACTAAATGTGATTGTGGTACGAGAAAATTCATACTTAAATTTAGGAATGCCAACGTGACAGGACTGTCTAGTAAAGTAGGCCTATGGAACAAACGAACGATTTTAATGAAAACAATCATCTAAAAACTTAGGCAGCAGATTGTGCAAGTACGAAAACATAACATTTGCCTTTTGCAATTTGTGTATATCCTGAACTTTTAACGGACTAACTGTATGAAATAAGGGATCTGTGTGCGATAATGGTCCTGAACCAGTAATAATGCGCATTAATTGTCCGTTTCTGTAAAAGCAGAATTCTGTTAAGATGAGTTGAAGCACAGCTACCCCAGACAATATTACAATATGTTAAATAAGGTATTATCATTGACTGATAAATGGTAAGAAGAATATTGTGGATAAATACCTTCCTCAGTCGATTTATCGCTCCAATAACCTTCGACATTTCGCATGATATCTCACAAATATGATTTTTCCAACTCAATTTATCGTCTAAAACAACCCCCAAGAAACTATTAGAATGAACCAATGGAATTTGGCAATTATCTATGAATACCTTCACATCCGAAAAATGTAATGTTTTTATTCTTGGTTTTAAACAGCATACAACATGTCTTAGTAAGATTAATTTTCAATTTGTTGGATGTAAACCACTCAGAAAACTTTACTAATTCCGAATTTAAGGTGTTATATAAATATGTAATGTTGTCTTATGATAACAAAAAAGTTTGTATCATCGGCATAACAGGAGTAGCACTATAGGCTGTCAAGTTTAAGCAGAAAAATTACCAGACGGCTGTACATTAACTTTTCGAAAAAAATTGAGAATATGGACAATACTGAAATCGGTCGATAATTTGTCAAAAGCTCCTTATTTCCTTTATTAAATAGTGTTAAAACTCTAGCGATTTTCATACGACTGGGAAATACACCTGTGTGAATAAATAAGTTGAATGTATCACATAATGGTTGTGCTAACAAAACAATTGCTACTTTTATAACATGGATATTAATATCATCATGACCTGAACTTTAAGTACTATCCACTTTATGAACAACTTCCAGAATTTCAAAAGGTTGAATAGGATTGGGGGTTATAAAATTAAAGAAGTCTGTAGTCGTGTTTTGTAAAGTGTTCACAATATTAGACGCAATTGTACAAAAATGTTCATTAAATGTGTTAACTATGTCCATATCGTCATAAGTCCAAATTCCATCTTTCTCAATGTAATCACATTGCACTTTTCCTCGAGCAGAGGATAATAGTTCATTTATAATTCTCCAAGTTGCTTTGGTATTACAGCGAACATTATTTTATTTGTTACAGTAATAATTCCTTTTATTTTTACGTATTGCACAAGTGGCCTGATTTCTGAATGCAGTATAAACGGATTTCCGGTACCTGCTTGGATTCTTTATATATTTCCGATACATCAAATTTTCTTACTACAAAGTTTCTTCAGTTCCAGAGTTAATAACCAAGGCTAAGAAATATGCATTTTCTCACTCTGAATATTTACAAATGGAAAACTTGTATCATAGATATTATTCAATACATATATGACACAGTCAAATTGCTTATCAACGTTAGAGTCATGCAAATGTATGTTTCAGTCTATTTCCGCTAACATCTCACAAATATATATATATATATATATATATATATATACACATCACATATATATTAAATAACATTAATTTTTTTTATTTTACATATATATATATTTATCTAAAATATATATGTAATATATATATATATATATATATATATATATATATGTATATATGTAAATATATATATATGTGAAATAAAAAAATTAATGTTATTTAATATATATGTGAGTGTGTTTATGACTCATGTTAACTACGCTCCCCCACATAATATCCTTCAAAATGTACAAATAAATATTGTAGAAAATCTGTATTCCGTTGGTATCACCGTGATACCAACGGAATACAGATTTTCCCTCGCATTTCGTCCCCCCGGTCATGAAAAGAAATCGCCGCCCTTGGATGTAATGAATACTTGTAATTATGTAGTACTTATGTAGTAAGCCTATACTCTGTACTACTCTTAAACAGTACTCTGTACTAAACAGTACTAAACCTAAACAGTACTCTGTACTAAACCTTTGAAAGTGTACTATCCTAATTATTTGCTACCACGGCTTTATTCGAACACGTATAACATTGCACAACTTAGTTCTGTGCATTGATTATACATTCGTATATGGGTATGTCATGAGTGATGGTTGCGTCACCATTACACACCTTAATAAACAAAATATATCAAATTTCGTATCGATGATTATCATTTTGATTGTTATATTAATAATAATAATTAAAATAAATACTTATAAAGCACACTTATCTAATAACTTACTCAAGGCACTATGTTTTTATTTTACTATTCATAGATAATTTACATGTTTGAATGTTAGAATATGAAATGCTTTTTCAAATTCTTCCACAATCGGATCGGGGCGTAAAATGTTGATTTTTGTAAGTAAAAAGGTATCACTTTATATATTTAGATCTATTTTAATATCTTGAGTAGTATTTTGTTCGATTTTCTTCTTTGTACAGCCCACGACGAAAGCTATACAATGCCGGATATTTGGTTCTAATAAACAAAGGTGTTTACAGCTACATCCTATATTCTGTCATGTCATCGTAGTCCTGAGAGCATTTCCACAATTCTATGGGAGTAATAAACTTGGTTCTAATAAACTAAGGTGTTTACAGCTACATCCTATATTCTGTCATGTCATCGTAGTCCTGAGAGCATTTCCACAATTCTATGGGAGTAATAAACTTGGTTCTAATAAACTAAGGTGTTTACAGCTACATCCTATATTCTGTCATGTCATCGTAGTCCTGAGAGCATTTCCACAATTCTATGGGAGTAATAAACTTGGTTCTAATAAACTAAGGTGTTTACAGCTACATCCTATATTCTGTCATGTCATCGTAGTCCTGAGAGCATTTCCACAATTCTATGGGAGTATATATTTCATGTGATAGATCTGTTGAAATCTCAATGTAGTAAATACAAATGCTTTATTGTTAAGTTACTTACTAACAACCAAATAATTAAAAAGATATTGCCGCAATTCACATGCAGTCTAAAGCTCATCGCACGCTGTACAATCTTACGCCCCGATCCGATTGTGGAAGAATTTGAAAAAGCATTTCATATTCTAACATTCAAACATGTAAATTATCTATGAATAGTAAAATAAAAATTACGGAGTATTGTAAGCCACCTTGAAGGAGGAAATGCAAAAAAAAAAAAAAAAAAAAATCGGTTTCGAATCGTAGACAGGTAAGAGCACTCGTGCGATTATTTACGATTTGAGGCCGATTTGGGCTCTACTCCGACTAGAAGGCCTAAAATGCACCAGATTTCACTTCCGAGCATTCATGTCAATACTTAGCACTTCCAACAAGAAAGTTATTTCTAAGTTCGTTTTAATTTTCAGATTACGATTTCTTCGAAAAAAGAATTGGACACTGATCGTGTGGTGTGAGCAGTGGGGCAATGAGCAAAAACTGGGGGCAGAAAGAAAAAAGAAGGTATAATTAACAAAACAGTGGAACCCCGGAAAATCATGTCATTTCAGCAACATTTGTAAATCAGTGGTATCGAATTAGAAATAAACCACGTTTTATTTTTTTTTGTGGGGGACCGCCCCGACCGCCCCCCCCCCATCAGTACGCCAGTGAGCGTGAGGAAACCGTACAATTTACGACTTCACTAATGTTTTGATGTATTGCATTAAGACGAAAATAATAATTATTATATGCAAATTTAACGATGTTTTTTCTATGGAGGTCCCCAGTGGCCATATAGGTTTGATCAAAATTGCGGTTTGAGCATATAGGCTCAAGGGCATAATTTTGTCAGTGGGCCTGCTAAAAATCGCTTGACGAGCGTGCCCAGCTTATATCTATTTCTTTTTAGTTTTTAAATTTTGTGATTGAGCATAGAAAGGAAACATTGTAATTCTATTCTATAGAAATGTGTAATTGTCAAAAAATATACTGAACGAGTCACTATGAATAGATCGTCCCATTACCCGAATATGAGGTGGGGGTTGCCCGACTTACTTTGCTCCGCCCCGTACGCCTATAAAAGCGCAGCCAAGTCATACCAGTCGCACGGCATGAAATTGACTTGTTGTAACCGATTGCCTGGGTCTTTCGGATGGGAGGGAGGGCTTAGTTTATTTATCCCGGAATTTCAATATTTTTGACATCTACTCTTAAATAGTTAAGCAATTTAACACAGAACCAAAGCCATGAATCACAGAGAGCGATGATATGGCTAGGGGCGGCGGATGTCCTCTCATGAAGTATTAGTTGGGTTAATCACTCAACACCAAAAGGTGCAAGGGGAGAGAGAGGGGAGATAGAGAGAGAGAGAGAGAGAGAGGGAGGAGGGAGATGGGAGATAAATACAAGCATATACAGATAGACAGATGGAAAGAGAAATTAATAAAATAAGAGGGTGGTGGGAAAGTAAAGAGCGAGAATCCTCCTTATCATCATGACCATCATCAACACTACCATCATCATCACCAATGCCATTGCCATAACCAATGCCCACAAAGGACCCATCACACCATCACCAACATTATCTTTATCATCACCACTATCATTATCATCATCATCACCACTATCATCATCATCATCATCACCAATATCATCATCAGCATCGCCATTATCCTCCTCATCATCATCACCACTTATCATCATCATCATCATTACCAATATCATCATCAGCATGACCATTATCCTCCTCCTCATCACCATCACCACTATCATCATCATCATCATCATCACCAATATCATCATCATCATCACCAATATCATCATCATCATCATCACCAATATCATCATCAGCATCACCATTATCCTCCTCCTCCTCATCATCATCACCACTATCATCATCATCATCATCATCACCAATATCATCATCAGCATCACCATTATCCTCCTCATCATCATCACCACTATCATCATCATCATCACAAATATCATCACCATTATCCTCCTCCTCCTCATCATCACCAATATCATCATCATCATCATCACCAATATCATCACCATTATCCTCCTCATCATCACCAATATCATCATCACCAATATCATCATCAGCATCACCATTATCCTCCTCCTCATCATCACCACTATCATCATCATCATCACCAATATCATCATCATCATCACCAATATCATCATTACCATTATCCTCCTCCTCATCATCACCACTATCATCATCAGCATCATCACCAATATCATCATCAGCATCACCATTATCCTCCTCCTCCTCATCATCACCACTATCATCATCATCATCATCATCATCACCAATATCATCATCAGCATCACCATTATCCTCCTCATCATCACCACTATCATCATCATCATCACAAATATCATCACCATTATCCTCCTCCTCCTCATCATCACCAATATCATCATCATCATCATCACCAATATCATCACCATTATCCTCCTCATCATCACCAATATCATCATCACCAATATCATCATCAGCATCACCATTATCCTCCTCCTCATCATCACCACTATCATCATCATCATCACCATTATCCTCCTCCTCATCATCACCACTATCATCATCAGCATCATCACCAATATCATCATCAGCATCACCATTATCCTCCTCATCATCACCACTATCATCATCACCAATATCATCATAATCATCACCATTATCCTCCTCATCATCATCACCACTATCATCATCAACATCATCACCATCACCATCATCATCACCACCACCATCATTATCACCACCACCATCCTCATCATCACCATCATCTTCACCATTATCATCATAATTCACAGTCATAATTATCGCTAAATGTGATACTGATGGAGGCAAATAAAAAGAAATCTATATTTTCATTTAAAAGTTATTAGGATCTCTTTTTGCTGAATAATATATACAGATACAATGTCAGATGAGTTATAGTACTCATTCAAACTTAAACATTATTCAGATTTTATGTACATAAGAAATGGGAGACTGCAAACTTGCGATTGATTTGGATCAATCGCAACTCTTTGTAAGACGGGGCCCTGAAGTACTATAAAATGTAATAGCTATACCTTATTAAACCATTTCCCTGTCGATTATATTCATCAGAATCAATTAAGTCATTATTTTAATTGACTTTTTTTAAACCTCTGTAAGAAATAAATATTTAACACCCTTCATTATTAATATTCATCAACTTTTACTTTAATAAACTCAACATTATTGCATTCTTAAAACCATATATACTCATATTGTAATATCTTTTAAATAATAAATCTATGTACAATTTGAAGAATTCAGCAGAAATTTGACAGTCCAAAAATACATAGTACACATATTAATAACACAATAACTTGGAGAAATGGTGAAAATGTAATACAATCGCTAATTAAGGCACTACAGAAGAAACTCTGAAAGGCACATTATGTTCACAGCCCACTGACTTGTACTTTGGTAGTGTACGAGTGTGAAATTAAGGTCAAAGGCACGCTATAGTTTATAACAATGGTTCTCCATTGATTTGGTATATTTTTTACTCAAAACGACACTTTTATTTCAAATGTACCTCCTAATATAATTTAGATATGGAAAAGCTAGTGCATCCTAGAGACTATACAGAATAAGAAGATTTGCACAAGCAGGTGGAAAGCCTTAATGATATGTAAGACAAGAAGATTTGCACAAGCAGGTGGAAAGCCTTAATGATATGTAAGACAAGAAAATTTCCACAAGCAGGTGGAAAGCCTTAATGATATGTAAGACAAGAAGATTTCCACAAGCAGGTGAAAGCCTTAATGATATGTAAGACAAGAAGATTTCCACAAGCAGGTGGAAAGCCTTAATGATATGTAAGACAAGAAGATTTCCACAAGCAGGTGAAAGCCTTAATGATATGTAAGACAAGAAGATTTCCACAAGCAGGTGAAAGCCTTAATGATATGTAAGACAAGAAGATTTGCACAAGCAGGTGAAAGCCTTAATGATATGTAAGACAAGAAGCCTACTATTAGACTGAATAAGACACCATGGCACTAAGGCTTTGCAGATTTCATCACACTGTAAAGGAAAGTAAAGTAAATGATTCCATAAAACTTTGAAGTCTGTTTTGCTGAGTTCATGATTAGAAAGAGCTTCATTTTCTTTTTCAAATGAAAATGAAGCTCAAATCACAATTGGCCATTATAACCTTTTTATAAAGCAGATGACATAATGCCCTGGGAATAATAAATATATAGTATTTACAGTTAACTTGAGCAAAGGACAATAAATCATACAAATTATCATGTCATAAGGTAGGTTCTATGTCTTCATGAAAAGATATTACAAATGCTCTTGAACATTATTGAACACCTCTTGTATGTCAATTCTATAAATCTACTCAAATTTGTTCAAAATATAAAGGTCTGCTTTAATACAAATAACTATTTCTTATGAAGAAGAATTTGTTCTCAGGATACATGTATCTTGCTTTCTAGGTCTGTTAGACCAGCAAATGAGAAGACAAAATTTAAACATGCCCAATAATATTCTATTTTGACAATTTACCCCCTTTCTAAGTTTTGTTTTCTTTCTTAAAAACAAAAATCCGCTCTGTTTTGCCTTAAACAGAGACACAAAATAGAATACTATCTATTACTTTCCTATATTCTGAAAGGACAACTAACTCATACAAATGTTATTTTGTGAGACACACTTCACTCATTATAGATTTTCATTGGCATTTGTTTGCATGTGACTTTGGACTCATTCAATATCATTTATTTGAAATGTTTCAAAGAACCTGTAATTCTCACTACATGACGGCATTATTACCGGTATATGGCAGCAATGTGGTACTCTGAATATACAACTTGATAGTATTATTGCTTTGTTCATTTTATTGATTTGATCTTTCGAACATTTGTTCACGCTCTGTGCTCAATCCGTAACTGTAAAGGCATTGAAAATGTGTATATATTTGATCAAGATGATACCCATTGTGTTTATATTTGTCCATGTGTAACCATGTTTTGTAGTCTCTGAGTGGTTGATCCATCAAATTGATAAGCCTGAAAGGTAAATGAAAATGGAAGAATAAACAGAACTGGAGAAATGAATTATGTGTTGAAAGTTAAAGATTAAAAAAGACTTTTAATAGAAAGGTACTTGAAGTAAAATTACTGTTGATTAACAAATTTTGATTAATAATTTGAAATAAAAAGTGAAAGGGACAAAACAAAATTACTACAAAATGAGAGAGAAAAGCAGAACAAGTGAGGAAGCAGAAGAGGCCATGTGCATGGAGTATGCAGTCATGTCAAATGTGGAATATGGAGAAAATATCCCAATGATTGTTTGGATTTACATGATTAGGCAACTTTTAAATAAACCATGTATGTGTAGAGATCACATAGAAGTAACGGCAATGACAAAAATATAATAAAAGCAGGGTTATTTTTCAGCAAGAAGACATACGTCACTTGTCCACTTTCATTTGATCTTAACTCCACTTTTGAAGGAATAATTTTTTTTTCTTCAGCCATTCACAGTTAGGGTTTATTTAACAATTTCATAAACTAAATAAACAAAACCAAAGTTAATTTGGTTGTAGGGGCTAACATTTTTGGGAAAAGGGCTTTCAATGCCCATATATTACTTTCATTTTTTTAAAATTAATGATGTGCACTGATAATAAGAAAATAATTACCGTTGGTGAAGGTGATGGACAACTATCACTTCCGAGGTGATCTGGATGTAGCTATCTTTCCAAAGCGAAGCTGAGGAAAGATAGCGTATACATTCAGATCGCCGAGAAAGTGATAGTTTGCCATCGCCTGAAACCAAAAGGTGATTATTTGCTTTGTATTCGACATCGGAAACATTT
Organism: Mesocentrotus franciscanus; assembly: GCA_037976565.1. Taxonomy (NCBI): domain Eukaryota; kingdom Metazoa; phylum Echinodermata; class Echinoidea; order Camarodonta; family Strongylocentrotidae; genus Mesocentrotus; species Mesocentrotus franciscanus. Next base: position 1,263,771 of record CP137677.1, on the reverse strand, counting down.
CACTTCTTCCGTCATTTTAGAGCAACAAGTCATCAATTAACAGCTAGCAAACGGTGTACGATAAGTACAGTGCATGCAGTACTTACGTACGTACGTATACGCAACGTATACAATTAAAGTGCGTTGCACTGTGTAGATAGTACTACTATCTACACAGTGCAATGCACTTTCACTGAAGATAGTAGTACTATCTACACAGTGTAACGAACTTTTCTTCTCCCATCAATGATGGGCGAACTATCTTTCATCACGTGATTTACTTTTGACCAATCGTAGAGCAAGATTCTTAGTATGTGGAATATAAGAAAGAACATTAGTGAGGAATAGTAGGGAATAAAATGAAAAACAAGAGGAAAGAAAATATTGTTATTAATCCAATGTAAGGATTCTTACTCTCGAGTAGTAATGTTGTGCAAGGTCTTTATCTTTCTTGATCCCATGTCCTAGATGAAGACACCTAGCGTAGTAAAAACATCCCATGGCCACGCCCTTAGCAAGGAATACCGGTAGACAGTCTGTAGCTTTACTGATCTCCTCAAAGTTATCAACCTGGGACAATCTGCATAAGGAGCAGAAAACAGGAAGGATTAGTCTGATGAAGTATTCTAGAACATTTAATTTAGCTCTAGAACAAAACGGGAAGAATATGTCTCCACTTATTGTTGGTTGAGAGCCAACGGGTCACAAATTGCATATTAATTTTAGATACAGATAACTTGATAATCACATATCAGAATTTTTATTTTTTCTTTCTATGATAATATAAAACATGTATGTGGGAATTGTATTTGATAATACAAGGAGCCGCCACAATCTTAACTGAACAGATATTTCAACAGAGAAAAAAACAAAACTAAATTTCAAATTCTACCTGTGCCAAATCTCTGGCAACACCTTGGTGTGGGAAAATGATAGAGGATTGGGTTTAACCAGTATAAAGTTAACCTAGTTTCAAAACTAATCACTTTCCAAAGCAATTGGCTAATAGTTATCTTTTGTCCAATTGCAAATTACTGAAATTTCCCAGGCGGTAGCTTAACCACTCATTCAGTAGTGTTAATTTTCCACTGTTATCTCTATCAAATAACTGGTTATGAGAGAACATTTATTAAACAATATCAACAGCACTATAGAACCGTCATGTACTTATGTAATAATAATGAGATACTTATCATACTAAGAGAAAAGATAGACCAATTACTTTCCCATTATATTTTTGATAAATGAGATGGTAGCTTTACTTGTGCATGCAAGTAATTTGTATAGCTTCAGTTCATATATCCTGTTTTCAAAATGCATAATACTTCCGCAAACCCGACCCAACCCAAGTTTAATATTCCTCCTCCATTTTATTCAACCTCTAATTAAGATAGATGAATCAGTCTTGTTCTCAGAAAATGTTCTATTTTTAGAACCCAGGTGCATTTGAAGAGGTTCTGAATCACGGTTCGCACGAAGGTAGGTTTAATCTTGGTTTCAATGAAAATAATTTCACCATGTCAAGGAATGACAGCTATCCAAAGTGTTCTTATTAATACTAGGTGAATGTCACAGCAACAACTGCCAAGTTTCGACTCGGTCACAAACACTCTTTCAATAAAACTTTATACTTGGTTGTAGTATCGCATGTGTGTTTTGGTAGTAAATCTTTATTTTACGTGCGGCTTGTGGTGGGTACTAAAACTAGACTTTTACAAACGATACAAGGGTTTAAAGTTCTGATTATATTCTATTCTAACCCTTCATGTAGTACGTGTGATCCTGGTATATTTTAGTTTGGGAATTTTGATTTATTCGTCTTTGAATGCTATTGAGCACGGAGGCGTTGAGTCTGTTATCCTATCAATCAATCAATACCAATATCCTTCTCAATGATGGCAGGATCTCAGGGAAAGACTGAGAAGGAGAGTAATGGTACTGAAAGAGATACATGATGGGACTCCGGCCGAGCGAGTTGGTGGTTGGGGGGTTCCGAGCGAGCTGGTGGGTGGGGGGTTTCGGGGAGTACGATTAGAGTATGATACCATTGGAAAATTGGAGTATGATTTCATATGTGTCAATTCATAAAGGCAAGTTCTACTTTATTTATTCATAGATGAATTGTATGATTGATCCATGGGGAAGGGGGTCGAGGAAATGGTTCAGGGAAAAAGTAAATTCACTCTGAAATGTGTTGTAGACACTAGACACTCGTTAAAATCAAATATGTCAGATATTGATTAAAAATATCTGAAAAATGTCATTAAACCTGATAATATTTCCTTGACATTGTCTTAGGATCTTTAATGAAATCAAGGAATGTTTTCATCTTCTGAAACTGAATCACAAAAGATGGAGTTGAATATATACACTCTTTTTTCCCTGTGAGTTGGTTTTCAATTAATAATTGATTCAATGTAAGGAACGTCTTGAAAATATCTGTGAGTTATCACAACCCACTGAACACTGAATAAGAAACTTACAACAATTTCTACAAATTCGAACTATATGTTTTATAATATAATATATTTTTAGGACATACTTCATAAACAAATAAATAATCAGGATACACACACAAAATATCTACATACCTTGCAGCTAGTTCTGCAGCCTTGGTATAGAGCTTGGTGGAGTAATAGTGAGCCACTAAATGACCCATGGAATACACGTTCCCTCGCTCGGCAGATTCCTTTAAACACTCAAATGCTGAGTCTACGTCCTTCTTACAACCCTGACCCGTGGCATACAGAATCCCAAGAGCTCCTGTTGAAAGTTCATTAAAGGAGAGATAGGAGAGATAAATGACATGAACAAAAGTAGCTTTGAAAGACATACATGAGAGAGAGAGTGAGAGAGAAAGAGAGAGAGAGAGAGAGGTGGGGTAAGAGAGAGAGAGAGAGAGAGAGAGAGACTACAAAAGACATATGAATAGAGAGGAAGGTAGAGACACACACAAATGCAATGATAGAGAGGATGAGAAAAGAAAATAAAGAAAATAAAGTAGAGAATATGATAAAAATGAAATGAGAAGGAAAGAGAGAGCTAAAAACAGACAAACAGACAGACAGAATATAACGGCTAAGAATGGTAAGTGAATAAAATGACGCTATCAGAAATTATAAATGTTTCTTGCTCATGTCACTGCAGCAAAATTATTTCTTGATTTCATCAGATCAATTTACAAAACCTTATCAAGACATGTATGCATATTAAACCGATAAACTGAGCACAGTGTATATATATTTACACATACATAACTTGACTAGAAAGCTCTCCTTTGTAAATGTTAACTGCCAACTAAAATGAATGCAATTAATTTCTACTATCCTATCATACATGAATTCACTTTGTCCTTCATTAAAGCTCTTACAAATCACATCCGTAAGATGATAAGCGCTTCTTTATAGGTCTACTAGAAAAGCTTCTAAACATCGGAATGTTTATGTTATGAAATATAAATAGAAGAGGTAGAAGCAAATTAGCATTTGGTGAATCTCCAGTAGTTTAAGGCATTATGCAGCCTTAATCCAGCCTGATCTCTCATTGCCATACCATTTCACCTCACTTTCATATACTTTTAATATGATATTTAAATTTTGACATTGTGCCAATTTGATGAAAATGCATACATGTGGACAGACTCATTTTCAACTGAATAATGTAATATCATTTGACAAAAGATCACAATAAATCACATTTCTTTAGTTTGGAAATTTTTGTTGTTGTAAAACTTGAATTATCATTCCCAAGTCTTCCTTTGAATTGACAACTTTAACATTTTTTAATTCTTAAAAATTTTGAGGGCTCTAGACTTCCTTTATATATGACTACTAATCCAAACACTTTATTTGTTTGAATTAATCATGGCAAACATTTAACAAAAGAAGGATATTAATACAGTATTTATTTAGTACCAATAGATAGTCAAAGATGTATTACAATGGAGAGAATCAAAACAGAGAAATGCAAATAAAGAGATCTAAAATTATATTTTAAAATTTCCATAGAGAGGTTGTATTCGAGCAGAGGGAAAATCATTTCAGGATTTATGAAATATTGGATTAGTTATGATAATGTCAAGCTGACAAGCCAACAATAAATTCAAGTTTTGTTTTAGTATCCGCTTTGCGAGGGACTTCACAACTGAAATTCAAGCAATGTCATTATTCAGAGGGAAGATAAAAATAGTGAACATGTGTTTGAGAGTTAACCATAGGAGTGTTAGACATGTCCTAGACTGCTTTGTGAGATAACTTTTGTTGTCCCCCCTTAGTTTCAAGAGTAAAAGTTTGCTTTCTGCATGCTTTGTTTTGTTGTTTAAAGCATATAATATCTTATGTTGGAGTAAGTTCCACAGTGATTTTGTATCTGTTTCCATTTAAAGGTACTATGTCCCATATGCAGGCCAACAAAATGAAAAGGTTAAATTCCAACAGCATTTGAAAGAAAATACTCATTTAGAACTTCCCTCAAAACGAAAGGGCTTGAAAATGGCTTTTAGTGGGAAAATAACGACCATTAGTTGTCAAATCGACTTAGGTGATTGCAATCACCTAAGTAATTGGCTGATTTTCAGACCCTTTTACCAAATGGTCATACCTTTTGTGCTGCACAAAGATCAATCAATTTAATTTTGGCCATTACAAGTAGTGGGTTATTGATGTAGACAAATGCTCATGTACCTGTTACAGCTCATTTTATGTATGTTATTACCAAAGAAAAAAATGTCAGTCAGTCACTCAATAGTGTCTGACAGTGAAGTCTAGAAGGTAAACAGGTTTCCTTGCATAATTTGAATACTAGGACACCGCTAATGTTTAAATTTCACAGATAGGACATACATATTACATGGCATATTCATAATTCCTTCAAAGTTCTATAGAATTTGATGTTGGCTGCAAAAGGGACATAGTATCTTTAAGGTACAGAAAAAAATTAATTCTTAATCCGAATTCATTCTTGGGTGGAATATGCCCTGTCCATGGCATGAAAGTGCTAAATCTTTCCTAGCTGTTTACACACTGATGACACATTAACCTTTAAATATAAATCCCAGGTCTTATGCAACGTATGTTCCTTGTATATGTCATATGACAAAGTGCAAGCATCGCAGTAGTTGTGAGAACAAATTCCCTTTTTTCATATTTGGAAACTTTTCATAATAGATGTATATATAAATACATACATTCTTTGTTTTGCTGTAACTAAATAATATTGCGAGAAAATACCCAATACTTGGCAATTGGTAGGGGGAAAAATGAAAGAAAAAATGAAATTAAGAAAGCAAGAACCTGGGAAAATTGTGTTCAAGTACATAACACGGAAGAATGAAAGCAGGATTTGATGAAAATAAAAGTTGATTTGAAAATAATATTGCGTGCAGGCATAATAGTAAACAATGACAGCTCTAAGGGCTGGCTAGGTTTGAAAGAAAGTAACATCCTGTCTACTCTTAACAATCACATAAAGAATAGTTTTAGATGATGAATTCCATCAATTTATGGAGCAATGAAATTCATTATTTCCCGAGGTTAACTTTATTTAGAACTCATGTCAAGGTCCTCAAGGATCTTAGGCTCAGTTTTGGATGAAAAGAAAAAGTGCAATGGTGCAAGTGCAAACATGATTACACATTGATGAAAACAAAAGAAATGAAAGTGAGATGTAGATTTCAATCATTCCAGTACAGGGAAAGTAACTGATAGTGTACTCAATAGGAAGCAATTTCTCAATCACCTACCTATGTGTAGGGAACATAATGGAAATTCAAACCTGGCTGTGAAATATTTAGATTTATTCTTATCATCTAAATCAATACTCTTTAATAATAATAATAATAATATATGAGATTTATAAGGCGCAGAATCCACTTGAAAGCAAATGCTCAAAGCGCACTTGTGAAACAAACAACAACAACAACAAAAATATAGAGATCACATAAAAGTATCAAATCAAATTTTTTCGTAAAGTTCTTTCTCCACTTTTATCTGCCAGTTTCAAAACTTTTGTCCTACAATGCAAATATCTAGGCATACAAGAGTTCTTGTGATATCAAGCACTTTTAGGTATTTCTTCTTTACTAGCATTCTAAAAATAAAAAAGACAAGACAGAAATAACAGTAGCAGATGAAAGAAAAAAAGAAGAAGAAGAGAATCTAAAGGGCAAGAAGAAAGAAAAGAGATACTGTACCTTGTGATTCTAGACTCCCGTTTCCAGTTGCTTCAGAATGCCAGAAGAAAGCCTTGGAAAGTGAAACCAAATCAAATAACAATCAATCTCAATTGATCCTACTTATTAATGGTTGCTACGGACTAATGGTTGCTATAGAATTGCAAAGAACCTTAACATGACAATAAAACACTTTATACAAATTGTTAACTGAGACCTAGTTGTGTAGCATACATGATTCATTGATGACCGATTCATCGATGACCGACAGATTGATCCTGATCTACTTTTCAGGATTACAATAACCGTAAACTATTGAAACTAGAGCAATCTGGGACGGATGTTATGGAATCATGGAGTCAAAAGGGGAACTGAAATAAGGGGACCTTATGTTTTAAAAATAACTGAGTAATGAAATTTTAATTATTTTTATAAAGTTTTTATATATAATGATATGAAGATATAAATGATATAGATTATGATCTAAACATTACCTCAGGAAAAATAGTTCTTAGGAAATTCTGAAATCAAGGGTATTTTGTAGTTTAGTACTGAAAGATAGACTTCTAAGAATATTTTTCTAAAAGCTATATCAAATTCTATAAGCATTCTCTATAAGAAAATGGAAAAAACCCCATCTCACTGAGGTAAGGGCAATTAAAATCAATCCGAAGGGCTGAAATCAACCATTGCCAAAGATCTACAGACCACCTTAAATCTTTTCAGGCAGCTTAAAAGTCATGCCTTTCTTACCTACATGGAAACAACAATTAATTGCACAAAATAAATGTTGGGTTTCTAATTCTATATGAAATTTGTGGAATGTTCAGCATCAATCTATATTTTCAGATAAAGTTGGTCCCCTAAGCAGTTGTCTACACTTCAAGGCTGGCAACCCTGATTAGAAATTCACTAAATACCTTGGTAACCATGAAGGAATTAGTCATTTACATATAATGGCAATTTTAAAAGTACATGTATTTTGTTGCTATCCAAGATTGTTGAATTAAATCTATCAAAGTGAATACTATGTAAATGAGAATAAAACATTGTGTAGCCTTCAATGGTTCAACATTACAACTGAGTATATTCAGATGTAAGATGGCAGCATTCCTCTTTTGTAATATTGAATTATTCAGGGTTGAAACAATATGACAGTATTTGACTATCCCCTTGCTTTGAAAGATAAATAAGAGGAAATTTATAAATAAAAAGCTTATATGACGTATAGGCTGGGTCATTTATTTAAAAAAATGGCCATATCACCTTTTTAAGATCTCTTGTATCATCTCTGCAGTAAAACATTCCTAGAGCTGTTTGCGCCTTGATACTAGCTTTAGGATTCCCGTCATCTGCTGCTAGGATCCAATACCTCTCTCCTTCACGATCTGATTGTTTGACACCACAACCCTCAAAATAGGCACGTCCTATGTTGTACTGAGCAAATGGTATTAGATGCTGAGCCCATTTAGCATCCGAGTCTGCCACACCCTTCATGTACTCAAAACCCCTTTTCTGAAAGTTAAAAAAAAAATTTTTTTTAAATGGAGATTAAACAAAGAAGAATATATAGACCAGGGCTCATGAAATTTACAACTTAACTTAAAAAATGAGAATGACCTATAAGAATGACATAAAGAAATGTTTAGTTTAAGACCAAACAGCCTAAAGGAAAATACTTTATAAAGTATTTTTTATTTTATTTTATTTTTTTTGAGAGAGGAGAATAAAAAAATATAAGTGTATAATATGAGGGGGGGGGGGGATAACCAACACATGTACATGTTATTAATCTACTTGTAAGCAATATTAAATTTTTCTTTAATCTACTATACAAATTTACAATAAATAATTTTCTTGTCAAGTAAAACAAATTTAAGAAACATTTATCACTGCCTATTTAGCATTACCAAATATTCATCAATATAATATTGAAAATGGTGTTACATTATGACCAAATAAAGAGAATCTATGAGTTTTCAACATGTGACAATCTACATCTACATGTACATGTATATATATATATAAGTGTGCAATATTAGAACCGCTATTACCATATCTTTATCAGTTCCAAGTCCATCAAAGTAAATAATGCCCAGCTGGTATTGTGCCTGTAGATCATTCTCTCTAATGTCATAGAAGTACTTCTTAGCCTCTTTGTATCTTTCCTGTAGAAATCAGATTTATAAATCAATGTAAATCAAAATACAGGTGGAAAAATGAACAATTTCCATGATATTTGACAAATAAAGTCAAATCGTCTTTTGTTTTGGATTGAAATCATTATTACACTATCTTTTATCATAAAAACCACTACATTATCAGTAGACATCATCAGCAGATATATGTACATGTAGTATTTTTTATCATCACAATACATCCAGCACTGAGTAGTTGAAGAGGCAAAGAGTAATCACCTCAATTATTATCTAATCTATTGAATTTTTGATAAATCACAATGGTATTGATACAATTTTGTTCACAAAAACTTGTTATTAATAAGACCAAAAAGACCAAATAAGACCAAAGCAGAAAGGTAATTTTGTTATTTACATATCACTCTGAGAGTGAAAAGAATGAAAGTCAAAAAGAGTCAGTAAACTGGTCACGTTTCTCACCTGTTCAAAGTAGAATTGACCTAGCTGAAATGTGGCGACTGGATCTCCTTTCTTAACTTTGTCTAGTAAGAGTGCTTCCACTTTCTCATTCAGTTCCTGCTCTTCCTTATCTTTTCGCTCAGCATCATCTAAGATGTGTAAGCTCTTAGTACCGGCAGTGAGTTCTGTTCCAAGGCTACCTATGCTACCTGAACGGAAGCTCTTTGTTCCTGGTAAAGGCTCTGCAGGAAGGGTGCTCTGCTTCGTCAGTGTATGCTCCATTTTTTTCTTTTTTGTCTAGTGAAGCAGTTAAAGAATGCTGGATGTATTCGTCTTATCTAAAGTACAAAAAAAAATGAATCAATAAAAAATGGTCATACTTTGATGCAAAAGTAAAGATTAAAACTGTGGTATCTGGTTAGTCAGCAAAATTAGCAGCAGCGGCAGAATCAAACATCATAACTGTAAAAGTTCATGTACACTACTAGTCTACTAGAGAATAGAGTTTATCCAGCAACTCAAGGACCTGGTGTGTTTTGTATTTTGTTGAGCGACCTGCATAGGGAATTATCTCAGAATTATCTCAGTGTAATTAAGAAATGAATTTATACCATCGGTACTGTGTCATGTAGATTAAAACTGGTCTTGCCCATATAGTAGGCCATTTAATTATAAACGTATTTAAAAAGATAAAATCTAATAAACCCAGCTATAAATATATATAGCTTGATACTATAGGTCGTATATATTAAACGTATTGTACTTTATAAAATTAAGGAAAGGTATGTCACTTTACTAACTGCACCTTGCACAAAGCCCAGAATGTCTGCATAATTTGAGATTTTGAGACTTCTGCAAATAGACTATTTTGTTTCAGAATAGACTAGTAAATTAGACTAAAATAAATGTTAAATGTGCTCAATCATTCATAGTACAATTAGTAGAGTCTAGTCTAGTCTAGATCCAAAACTTAACAAGTTTAAATTAAACTTAATATTCTTTTAATCAATTGTTATTCTGAATTAATTGTAAATTCTCACCCCTCATTGACAAAGACCCTAGATCTATATCTAGTTAACATCTTATTCATAATTAATGTTAGCTTGGCTCGACATAAAATAATGCCTAAAAATTGGGCGATTACTATTTACTGTGATGACATGATTATTGATTGATGCATGCATAAATTGATGTGTCATTTGAAAAAATAAATTTTGATGTTAAAAATTCTTTAAAAAATGTGTAGGGATCGATGAAATCTTATAAAGTAGGATCTACCACATGGCAGACTTTAGTTTTCAGACAAGAATCAACTCACTGACATGCCATTAAAATTAAATGGCAATGATTCATTACTGAATATGAATACTACTACTACTACTGCCATGTCGTAGGCCTACTACTGCCACTGGCACTGCACTGCACTGCCACTGCAACCCGTTTTCACACTCCACAACATAAAAATAAATGGGTGGGAACACACGGAATAACGAGGGCAACTTTAAGCTGGAAATTTTATCCCATCCTGGTAATGGATCACAAAAATATGAGAACTAGTTTCAATTATTTTTTAAATCTAACAAACTTACACAGAAATTCCATCCTACTCTTGAAGAAAAGGGGATAATTTGCCCTTGAGTAGCAGAGCTTGAATTGACCGGGTCGAGAGAGGTCGAGCAGCGTCCTGTTGTCGTGGTGATCGTGATATCGATAGCGGCCGCGTACTCAGCTAGCTAGCTAGCTAGCTAGCTAGCCATGCATTATTTCGCAACTCGGCTAACTTCGTGATGGTGCGAACGCTTTACCAAAATATATAGAAAAGTTGTAAGAAAATAGAAAGGAGACTGGTTTAAAGCCCGTCTGCACTATGCCAGGAGGGATTAGACCTCCCAGCATGGTCACTAGCTGACAGGTGGTTATCTCATCAACTCAACTCTCAATTAACATAAGGAAAAGAGGTTCATGGGTGACCAACGGGCACCGCTTAGGCATTGTTTTCTATACAGAGGGAGCAAGTAGCTACAAGTAGTGCAGTGGGGCTTTAAAAGAAGATAGCATTTGATGATCCGTTACAGGTTTTTTTTGCGGGGGGAGGGGGTTGGGGGTGGGGGACCCTACTTTGAAGTTCAGCGCTCCTCTTCCGGGTCCTCTTTTCCTACTCAAATGTGTAAGTCCTTTCTGATTCAATGTCTCAGAATAAGAATCCCCTTCCTTTCTGTAAAGAAACTGTTCATATGTGTATAAATACATGTATGATATAATTACATACAACACTCATATCTCCCCCTCAAAATTCATATTCATATATGCACTTCGATTATGCCTCCCAAATACACCCCACCCCCCCCCCTTCTCGTTCTCTCTCGATAGCAACCATCACTTTGAACTCACATTTCTTTTTTTTACCCTGCCCATTTCCTTTTTATATCTTCCCCTCTCTCTTTTTATATCTTTCTCTCTTCCCTTCTCTTTTTATTTTCCTCTCTCCCTCTATTGCTTTACATCATTTCTGTTCTTCTTCTTCTCTCTCTCTCTCTCTCTCTCTCTTCCTATCTCTTACTTTATACCTCTCGTGGCTGGGACATATAACATATATCTCCAGCTTTAGAACGAAAAGAAGAAAAAAAAAAAAAACAAGCAGAAAAAATAGACACTGAAAAGCTTTAGAAATGAATGCATATTTCCTTCATCTACGAACATTATTATTTACACATTATAGTTTTGTCAAATATATATGGTGCGAAAAAACATTTCATGTAGCTGCAGTACTGTTGTGATGCTGACATCCCGTTGAAATGTGTGTTAAATGTAATATAAACCTTTCAATGTCAGTAATCCTGTACTTCTGACATTTTCATGAAATGATACCCTGGCTCTCAAAATTCAAAGGCATTCAATCTCTTTACCTCTGATGTATGTTTTACATCACCAGCAGTGAGGACACACAGCTTTGCTACACAATTTTATTTTGTTGAACCATGCCCTCCTTTATCTAGCACATTGACCAGACAATCCAACATTTTGCTGACAGTATAGTTTACAGGATTATGGGACCGATATGCAAAGAACTAGTCCCACATGTTCATATCCATGAGGTACTTTGCAGTGAATGTGATCTTCAGCTTATTTAGGTAAATTTGTTTTAAAATAAAGATCCGAACATAAAAACGTGTGATGAATATCATTCACTACTTGATAAAAAAGTCACAGCATTTTCTTTGAGTATTAAGCATAAATTTCAATTCTTACATAACATAACAATTTAAAGGTTTGTATTAAATATATAAGGTTATTTATTCAAAATATTATGTAGAAGTTGCCTTGGTCATTTTTACACGATACTGTATTAAAGGGGTCCATGTGTTGAAGGGGTCAACTGAAATACTGCTCAGGACACTGAGTTTTCTTGAAAGAGGGTGGTGATTTCTTTCAAAAGATGTTTAGGAGCAAAGCATTTCAATCCATAATGCCATGACAGGTCTATGAGACCAGAGAGAGCGTGAGACCAGAAAATGTCCATAGGAGACCGGTCACTTGGATGTCCGTGTGAGAACAGTCAGCTTGGAGGTTCAGGTATGATCACCCAGCATCGAAGACAAATGGTCAGCTACCCTTGCGGTTGCACGGGAAGGGTCAATGTTAACGTCTGTAAACACACAGAGCAATCAAGGATTAAAGTTATACTGCATGAACTAATGTAAATTTTCTAGCACCTGTTAAACAGCAGATAGCATCTGTAAATGCATGCTAATCACTAATCACATCATTTAACTGCATGGATTTATACATTGTATAATGGTAAATGATTCACAAATTTGCCAGACTTTCCTGGAGAATCAAAATTCTCCTATATTTAAGATTCCAGAAATATAAATCTAAAAATACTCTAGCATCTCAATAACAAATTCACAGAATAAACCTGTTTCCTAAGTGATGAACTATTGAAAATAACATTTGAAATATTTTTTTCTTCTGAAATTGCAATTTCAATGGAATTACTGAAATAATATGACCTCATGACAACATTTTACTTTTGAAGTTCAACATTTTGACAGTTTTGTCAAACATCATTGTTTGGATGCACAACACACTGCTGAGCAGCTAACATTTGAGTGGAGCTTCTTTATAACCTATGAACATATGTTTCCCTCCCTAGCATTTTTTAGTGTAAAGAGCTGGAGTTACCTGTGTGTCTCTGTTGAACTGTGATCCACTGAAGTCTTGGTCTACATCAAAGGGAAGATAGATATCTAGATGATATGCCTTAGGGTGAGCATGTAGTAAGATACGATCTTCTCCTAAGTCTACGGTCAACGTGTTCGCTGTTTTCTACAAGGGAGAGAAATATATTTATAGGAGAGTAAATAAGGTAGATACTTAGATGACATGGTAATACATGTAGTAAGATATAAAATAGAAAATAAAATACTGAATTAATGCAATTTGTAACTATTGCTGATTATAAGGTAAGAATATCTCATCAGTAGACATCAGTGAGGCCCAGCCTACCTGGTCATGTCCACAATGCCTTCAGATCAGAACAAGAACTGCAAAGCCCTCATCCATAAATGTGGCTGTAGTAGGGATGGAGGAACTGCAGTATATGCAACTGTGAGGAGGAACAGATAATGAAAAACTGTTTGGTATGCCCCCTCCAACCAAAACCCTGTACTCCCAAAGACCTGGACAGGTTCAACACCAAGGTCAGATCCTGCATCTTCCCTGGGACAGGGCTTGTGAAGCGACCTGAGAAGAAGAATCAGTAGATCTACTTACCACTCCAGGTAGCTCTACATCCACTACTAGAAATTCAGGATGTCCATCTATAGGTTCTCTCATGATGGTGTACTTTGGTTCAGGTGCCTTCCCACTGTCTGTGTCAATGACCTCTGTAACCTTTGAACTCTTGACATCGGATGAGATCTATGGTACATATAGGATACATTGATAACTGTCTGAAACTATTCTAAACAAGATTGCAACCAACAAATCTACCTCAATAATAAAAAATTGTATGTTTCTTGTCTTCAAAATTGATCATCTAATATTAAATTCTATATGTACTACCAATACTGCATAAGTAAATAAAATGAAAATCATTAAAATGTTGGAATGCTTTTCTGTTAAAGTGATGTCATTCTACGAAGTATCTTGGAATTGGATCTTGTAGGTAATGTTTGTCAACTCTTAATTTTTTTCTTTATCCCCAACTCACCTCTGTAATGAGTGATTTTGATGATTGTTGATTATCTTGTGGACTGTATTGTTGACTATCTTCTGTAGAACTCATGTCTAAGATGCGAGGTTTGGACTTGGTACGGAGATGATGCTGATGGAGAGTTCCAAGACATTTCCTCTTCTTCATCTGAGACCAGCCTGTTATAAAAACATGAATACTAAAATTATGCTTTCACTCTTTAAAGAAATGCATCTTTAGAGATGTATTTCATGAATTTTACCATCACTTGAAAATAGGTTTTTGTATATTTTCAATTTTTCCTGTATATGCCAGAATCTGGTAAGAATCAACACATACTTTTGTTTCATTTTGAGTTATTTTTCTTCTTCATGCCACTGTAGTACGTGAAATAGGTAAAACTTTAACATGAATTGAATATCACTATCTTTATTCAACAAGGAGATGAAGACATTTATAACCATTGATGTAAAACTGTTTTTTTATAATACATTATCCTTAAAGACAACCATAGGCAAATGTTGTCAGCTTAATTCTGTTTGGACAGCATAACCTTTCAGTTTCATCCATACCTTACTATGCATGACTAATGTGACAACTATCTAAACGTATGTTATGTTCATGCTTTAAAATTTGTTGACTAAAATTGAATAGAGTTGAACTTCATTAATGTCTTCAACTTTCAACTCCTGAAAATAATAAAAGGTTAGTTTTTAGAGATGGAATCTCAACAACAACAACAACAACCAGCCTGACACTGAACAACAAAATGCTGAAATTTCCTTCCATTCAATACTGACCTCTATTAAGCAGGATGTTATATTTCTGCTCCAATCCTTCAAAGACAACAGACATGAGGAATCCCTTGAAGAGATTGCTCTTTTCTACCTTCTCAAAGAATTCATTGTTGATCATGACATCATATGCAGTACACCCATTCCCAGCTGTGTAGAAACAAAGCAATGAAATGCTGTTAGAATGTCTAGTTGCTGACACCAATGTAAAAATCAAAAGGGTTTAATGTCCAACTGTATTTCTATACAATGGAGGCATACAGTACATGTGAAATGTACTTGATAGGACTCATGACCACAAATACAACTGGATTTTGGTTGTAACCGTGGTACCAAAACATTCAAACAAGTCAAAATCCTTTCACTTTATATTATGTCAAAGAATTTTGAAGATCAAAGGCTGTTTTAGCTAACCACAGTCCAGTGACTTCACTGAAAACTTATTCAGCATAATAACAAAACATTTTTTTGCTACATGGGTCTACCAATTAATTTGACGTTATCTATTTGAATGAGAAATAGTCCAGCAGAATTTAAAATATAATTTACTTCTGAGGTGAAAGACCTACGCAAATATGCATTTTACTTTGGAATACTGAGATAATCTTTTATCTATATACATTTCTTATCTTGTCTTGCAATACAATTTCCACAACTCACAATTATCTATTTCAGCATGAGGTTCTCCAATACTGAGAGGCACTCTGAAATCACTCAACTCATCTGAGTCCAGAAGTTTGATCAGCTCGGATTCTTTCATATCTGCAGGTGCAGGCATCTAAAAGAGAAGTGGACAAAAATGGGAAACTGCAGTTCAATGATAAGGCAAACCATCTTTGTAACTTTTTTTTTTAAAGTTCAAGTCAAAGAAAAATGCATTCATTCCTATATTTCTAAAGATGCAATATGATTTACCATGATTATTCAATATTTCAAAGGAATACTTCACAGAAACAATGGCTATTAAGCCTGATTTCTCGAGATCACACCCACTGGGAATGCCTGTGAAATGAAATGGAAAGGGTCTCCAAAACATCACATGCAGGTTAATCCTCTTTTGAACATTGTTGTTCTTCCATAATTTCAATTCGTGCTGGGAATAATTATCTTGACTAAGTTTTCACGTTATTTAATGTTATTTCCCCGAAAACTTAAAAAACACCTGTACAGGCTTTTTGACCTACAACATTGTAAAGGCTAAGGGTGAATTCAAACTTACCTCTGTTGTTTTACACAGATTAATAAAGACCTTCTTTCCAGAGTTATCTTTAGTTTTGATGCAGACTCCAGGTTCAGGGGTCACTACATTGACCTCTGTTTGGCTCGGGTCTGGAGTAGAATTTCCAAACAGCCCTCCTGCATTCTCGTTGGCCTGTCACACAAACGATAAACAAGGAATTATAATTTGTTTGCACTTTCAACATGCAGAGAGGAAAGCGATTGTTGGGTTGATCAAACTCAAAGCATGATGAAGCATGTAACTGTAATTATCAGAAATGAATAATAAGGTGAATGAGAAGCATGTGAGGAACAGGTCTAGAATACAAACATTCACACAAAGGGAAGTTTGTCTGTAAGATAATTGCACACTCTGTAACCGTGGTGACTTTCTGAATGGATCTAAGGTCAAAAAGACACATTCCCAAACTCATTTCTTAAGATAAAGATGTGCAAGATTGCTGGCTTCCTTGGTATTTTGGTAAATACACTTGCTAGAAAAGTTCTACTCTGTCAAGTTAATAGGGATCGAATGGGTGGAACTCACTGTTAGATCAAGTCCAGCCTGATCAAATTGAATGACAAAGATTTAGAAAGTAAAAAAAAAAAAATACTGGGCTGGGGCTGGGGCATAAGTAAAGAAGGTAGAAAAGTAAAAACAGTTGTTGTCTTTAGGACAAACTCTGACTCTGACTTCTGAGTCTTACACATGTTAGACTGTAGACCCTAAATCTAATTTCAATTTAGAAGTCTAGGAATATAAGGGACATTAAAAAAAATAGGAAAAGGCAGCAGAGGAATAGAATCACCACTGTCAACAACAATAACATGAAATGATGAACAAAGGATATCGGTTACAATTTAGTAGGACAGCTGACAGGGGGTTGTGTGTCCGGACCCCTAAAGTAAAGCTGTCACAACTCATGTTTGCCATTAGATTTTTCTGAAAAATAAGCATCAAACAGCACTAACCATAATACATATTTGTTTTTTACAATATATCTTATATAGTTCAACAAAAGTCTTAAAAGATATTGGATATATCATATGGAATATTGCCTATAAATATAGACCTAATTAATATAAACTTCTTTGAATTACTGTTTCAAATCAAATGTTCGTACACACAAAGTCTTGGTCAGTTGGTGTGTCCGGACAGTGAATAAGAGTACAGTTTACAATTACACAAATTAATTCATAGATTAGAATAGATGATTAGATCCTCTAAAAAGAGCTCTATTTTTTAAACTAAATTAAAGCTGATGTTAAATAATAATATGAAGGCAGAAGGATAGCTATTTGTGATAGTCTAGTTAGTGTTATTTGATGCATACATTTCTTCAAATAAATCTGAAGGCAAAAGTGATGGCTTTAATTTTGTTAAGCGTCCCGATCGACACACAACCCGCCCCCCACTTAAATACTATTACTAGCAATAAACTTAAAGCCATACAGAAACAACAGTAAACACCACGGGCAATTCAACAGGTGGGATCATGAATAAAAGTTGACCTGGCCTAGCTAGTGTTTACTTCTTATTTTTGCTTTCTTTCAGTATTGATATATTACAAGGTTAAAAAATATACACTCCGTTAAAATAGAATGTCATACCTGTAACAACAAATGTTTATAGAGACTTTCTTCGTCCAAGTCCAGAAGACTTTTATCACCTTCCATTTCAGTCGCCATGGGAGCTGCCATCTTGTCGATTGCTAGCTGAAATCGTAGGTCGATAGAGGGCCGGGCCAGGTAGCGAAAAAACCCCCGTCAGATTCGTGTTTGTGTCTAGGGGAAAATATTTTGATTAGGTCTTACCAACAATGATGATATTTATTTTAAGTTTATGCCATACCTATGTATTTATCTACTAATAATGCGATGTGCTTTTAGCACAACTGACTGAATCCAGAATTCGGAGGATATTGAATAAACTATTGGGCCAATTCACGTTTATAAAAACCCAGAGTTTGAACATCTTACTTATTTTTTTTTCTTAAAAAGGAATTCCAACAGATGAAAGACAAAAGAAAAATAATGAAATATGAATGCACGTAACCTCTCAAAGATATAGGATATTTTTACTTGATGGTTTTCATTATTTAAAAAAAAAAATTAAACAAATTGGAGATTATTACTGGCAAAGTTTCTATTTTGTAAAGTGATCTCCTTGAAAATAGCAAATTCACGTTTCCTTAAAATTTTTAATGAACCAAAATATCAATTTCCCCTCTCCCCTCTCCCTTGTCATTTTCGTCCAACTTGTTATCAGGGCGGACTTCCCCATTTAAAGATAATAAAAATAGATTTTTAATTTTAATACGATTCTGATACATGGAAAGTTTTCTTTGATCTGGAACTACACGAGTTAAGAATAGAGCTGTTCACTAAAGTACGTATTTCATAAATGCATGTTTTTTTCCAAATCCCTGCTTACTAGCTAGCTATTTCACCTGCTATGCACAATGGCATCTCAACAGATAGAACCAAGTTTGCATACATTAGCTGTTGCTATATCTGGCAAGCATTTTTGTTTTCAAGAGAAATTTTGTGAAAGATGTATGCAGATTGTATCATAATTAGTAAACATGTCTATTATCTGTTGCCAAATGATTCAGGTGTTTAAGTTTTCCAGAATGAATAAAATAGTACCTTTGCTACAAACTATATAATTATCAATCAGTCATTCAGTTTCAATTGAATAATAAGTAATCCACAAGTATCCTGAGAGATACATTTAAGTTTGAAGACAGAAAGTTAATTTTCTGCCACTACCGGTACTCAAGGTAAAAGAAAAAGAAACAATACAAAAATACATTTCAAACATAATGATTGCAAAGAAAGTAATATTGCATTTAAAAAAAAGTTTTATTCCAATTTCAGAATATTTATAATATTACCATGTCAAAAGCAATGTGTAAATGAAATGTATGTATTTCAAACTTAATGCAACTCACAAACAAAAAATCATTAAAAATTTTACTTATACAAAAAAATCATTCATTTGACATTTTACTAACATTATACAACCATGACCAATTAAAACTATAGTATATTACTAATAATCATAAAACAGTGCTTTTAAAGCGCTTTCAACCGAAGTCTCTATGTACCAGTACTTTACTTTAGGAAACACTTTCCTAAGTTTTGTGTTTCCTTGAAGTTTAACACAAGAACACATACATATATTTGTATAAAACCTTGGCCTAATAATTGTGTAATTGTTTCAATTTCATTTTTTATGTAAAATTATTCTGTCATTAAATAAATTTCCTTATTAATTCTGCAAGAAAGCTTACTTACAAATATCTACTTTATAAAAAAAAAAAATGTTCCCTACATTAAAAAATACATGGAATGAGAGTATTATCTTGACAATCAAATGCGTCATTTAAAATAATCAAAAACTCAATGTTTAATAAGTGCAAATACATACATGATACATCTCTTCCTCTCATAGTCAAATAGTGAACATTGCACAAAGTACAAACACAACATCAGGGCAGCATGTTGTTATAATAATGTAAAACAAAGTGGCAGTGAGTGAAATAGTCATGGAGAGTGAAAAGAGGTGAATAGGCCAATTCTTCCAATAATGCTTGATATTCAACAACGTGAATCTACTTTCCTAATTCTAAATTATCTCTTTAAGACCAGCAACATTTACCATCATATAAAACTGTTGCATGGAAATGTAAGATGGCAGAAAAAAATCATGCCAAATTTTTCAACTACAAGATTTATTTAACAAATAACAAAAAAGCATAAATCAACATATGAGAGATAATGGTTGTTCTTGTAATGATTGTTGCCAATAATTAAGTACCTAATGTTAGAAATTGATGAACGATGCATATTTCTTAAATATCCTTTTAAAAATTGATTATGGTAGTCCCATTACCATTCAATTGATTGAGGACCAAAGGATTTACAAAATAACATCACTTTTTCTTATCTTACATAATGGACTCTGCAAGAAACAAGACTGAAAGCATAATATACATGTACTTAGTCTTACTGGTAGATACCTGGGTTATACAAATACTCTACATGTCTATTAGTCCTGAGGGTGAAACAAACAATACATTCATAAAACTTAATTGTGCTTCTGAATGTCATACCTCTTAGAATATTCTAAGTAATTTAATGTTTCAATTAGGCATGAACTACTATCTCAAGAAACATTAATATCTGAAGTTTAAGAATAAAGACAAGGGAATGGTTTATTATATCCACGGAAGCACACACAGAGATAACATGAGATAAATGGGTAATGCCAACAAGTAACATAATGCAAGTAATGCATAAGGCAAGTATACTAGTAGGTAACATCAAACACTTCAAGTCTTCAACCCACTTTATCCTGTCGTAAATTAAATTTCCTTCATTTGTAAATTTACAAGTAATACAGTATTGAAAATAATATCGCTAGTGATATTCGTTTGTCTCGCAATGTGGTCAATAAGGAATCTAAAAGATTTCGACGTTTCGTGCGCCGCTGCAACACTTCGTCAGGTGATAAAAACTAATGTAAGCAAGGGTGCTTTATACTCTGGGAGGACCGGCGCGACGGTCTATAATTCGATCGATAATCGGAACAATAACGCACAAGGCCTATTGGCCGACGACACGGTGCTCGACCAATCAGTAGGCCGCTGGTTCGCTCTCCTGCTGGGCGGAAGCAATAGCGAGCTCAACCAATCAACGGGCCGCTGGCTCGGCCCTCTGCTGATTGGAATCGACCGGTGCTGGCCGGCTGGACGGGGAGTGTCATGGCGGCGTATCGTACGCATCCAAAATTCGGGGATATCGATCCCGTTGTCTCTGTTGAAATTGTTGGGATTGAGACGGATATTGATAGCTTCTTTTACCCTCCGTGTGTACCAATGCCGTTCCTGGGAAAGGCACTTCTTATATTTAGCAATACAGTATTGATCAAAATAAGGGCATTAGTAAATCTAGATTGTACAAGACCTGGGGGGTGTTTCACAAAGACTAAGATCGACTTTAAGTTGGACTTAAGTATAACAGGCCGTTCATGCCACTGTTTGCTCTCACCATTTACTGGCATTTGTCTTTCAAGGGACGTACAAATCGTGGTCTCAAATCTACAGAGTTTACATTTTTTGATAGTTCATTATTGAAGGAAAAATATTATCTAAAGATTATAATTTAGAGACCAATGGGGATAGCAACCAATGGCATGAATGGCCCGCTATACTTAAGTCCAACTTAAAGTTGATCTTAGTCTTTGTGAAACACACCCCATGAGAACAATAACATTTTCCTTCAAAAGAAAGCTAAAAAGAAGACCGACAAACTCTTGGTAATTTTTTTTAACCAACTAGACCGGAAATTCACATACATTTTATTTTCTTAGAAAATCTGTCAATGTGAAGAGAACCATATATCTTTAATTGTGAATGATAAGTTGAAAATATATTTCATTGAACCAACTGTGACACAGCAGTGATCCAACCTTAGCTATGGGCTTAACTCGAAGAATTGATAGGGTTAGGGCTGGCGTTGCCAAGGGGTCTTAGACTCATTCAAATATGACATGATAAACCATAGCTTTATTTTATTATATGTAAATGAATGGCAACTGTACGCAACTAAGGTCCTAATGCAAATTCAATCATTTCATTGAGCTCTGTCTTATAAGTTCTAGGAATATGAAGCTTATTATACTTTCATCTTTAAAAAAAAAACGAACCCAAAACACAGCAGTTTACCATATGATATCTGAACAAGGATTTAATGCTAGAGAGCTCTAGATGGGAATGTTGGGCCCCTGCTTAATTTATGAATTTCATTGATTTTGTCAGTAGTGTTAAAAAATGGCAGAAGAGCAATTATTGTTTGAGCATGGGTCTTAAAATCAACACACTTTATGTTATCAGCAGCTCTTACAAATTTAGAAAACAACACGTTACAAGATGAAACAGTTTTTGCAGGGTCATATTTAGGCCTTGCCTCCTTATCGATGAATAAAAATTGTATTAGAAAACCCATTACTCTCTAGATTTCTACACTGCATATTGATTCTAACTAGCGGAATATCATCTACAACAAACCTACTAACAGATATATATAAAAAGGATAAGCACAGAAATAAAAATATCAATACATATCATTCTAACTGGTACTCATTCTAACAGTCAATAAATACCGTAGGCCTATAAAATTTCTGCCATAAACGACTGTACCAGCAGTCAATGGTAAATCACATTTGTATTACTGCTACCCATGATGACAAAATTGTTGTTGCCTGATATCCTGAAGTTGCTGCTACCTGTGTCTGGTGATAATACTGATGGTGATGGTTGTGGTAGTTGCTGTGGTGTCTGCTGTACTGATTGTGATTGTGGTTGGAATGTCTGAGAGCTGAGCGTTGAAGGCCGGCTTAGAGTGTCTTCATCCATTTGAGTGATTCCTAGATCTGGTTGCTCTGCACAAACAATCAGAAACAAATATTGGTAATAGTTGAAGTAATAACAACAACCCATGTTTACATAGTTCTTATCAAAGCAACAAGATGAAAAAAATTAATGAATAGAAGGTTGCTGTATGTGACCTCTGAGACAGGACACAATACATCCCTGAATAATTAGTTTTATATAAAGAGAAGCTTAAAATTAGAATATACAGAACATTTTGAGAACATTGGAGAACAATTAAAAAGCCTCAGTGTAATATCACGATTCGTACCATATCTTCACTCAAGTAGTTTGGGATTCAAGAATTCAGCACATTTGAAGAAAAATATAAGTGGATTCATTTACTTTTGTCTGGGTTCAAAGTCAAGAGTACCCACATATAGCCAATTTCAAAGGACACAGACTGTTTTCAAAGAGAAAAGGCAAGAACTATTAATTTAATGTTACCTGATTGAGGTTTATTTGGTGAAGGTACAGGGAGTGTGGCTGGATCAATCTCAGTAGAATCTAGCCTTTGCACCAGATGTTCATAGACATCATTTTCTAGCAGTGACTTCCTGAAGGATTGGTATGCTGTTGGTCCTCTCTGCATCAGTTTGGTCATCAAACGTCTCGTCTTTTTCTGTTTGAAAGATCAATCATTCATCAATATGTTTTAAAACTAATGAACTAATAACTTTTCAATTCATATTTGGGGGATTATGCAATGTGCAGAGACTGAATAAAAAATAGAATTCCTATACAAATAATACCAACTCTCAGAGTTACTGCTTTTAGATACAGAGGTATTTTTGTATTTTAAAAGCTGGAGAAAAAGATGAGCCTATAAGGCTATATGTAGTTATATACTAATCATTCTGGAGAGTGTAAGAGACGGAGTAAACAGGGAGAGTGAGAAACAGAGATATAAAGTTAGAGAAAGAGAGGGGGAAGATTATTGCAGGCAGGCAAATGTATGATTTTCTAGATGAGCAAGCTGAGGGTTTTACATCACTATAGATCCATTATGTGAACAGTACTCTACACAAAATCAACACCTTTTCACATTCAAAATAAATATGGTAAAATTATTCCAATCCTTACCTTTTTAGTTTCTGCAGCTTCAATTTCTTCAACCATCTCAAAATCTAGAATGAGATCCTGAATAAGATATGGGATGACATCTTCACTATTCAGGGAATCTAGGAGAAAAGTCCAATTCCTCTGTATAACCATACGATCCACCGCATCCATTGCACTTTCTGTAGCTGTCTGAAAGGAAAAAAAAGAATGTAAACTTTATGCATGTAAATATTAAGAGTATTCAAATTAGGAAGGGTATTTTCTCGGATTGTCCAGTTAACTCAGCAAATGGATCAGGTCAGAACTGCCATGGCTATTAAGCTTCAACTAAGACCAGTTCTGGTCATGCAATTGCATTGTGAAAGAAACGTTGTGGAATCGATCAGAAAAGGTTGATCATCTAGCATATAAGTATTGGTGTGTACTGCAAGGTTCTGGAATCATCAAAATGATAAGAAATTTGGCCCAGTCTTGGTAAAGTTACAAGCACTGTACACATAAAGATGTATATGAGACTATGCGACCACGTGCGCGATATCTATTTGGTCCCAATAGATATAATAATTTACCAAATATATCAATTAGTAGGCGGTTTCCTGGCAAAATTTGTATCATCACGTATTAGTCAAAACATATTCTTTCACATGATTGGTAATGAGAGCTTCCATTTCATTTTTTGAGAGAGGGGCGTTTCCAAAACTGGTCTATACCTTTAAGGTGCTATATATACAACACTAGACTAGACCGAAAGCTTCAGTCTCTCATATCGACGGTTGTTCCGCTGAGATTACATCTGGCTCCTCTGACTGCCTCTATACTGTTGACAAATGTCATTTTTATTAAAGAATGACCCATACCAGACAGTTATTTTTGTCTACACTAGACCTGCTGACATTGCTTTAATGCCCTTAAGCCTAAGGCTTAAATTAAAAGTTTTTGCAGTATTCACCTATTTAAATGGTGATCCATCTTGTGATCAGTCAAAAGCTTCAGGCTTTATCTTATCAAAAATATTCCAGAACTAGTCTCGGTGTTGCAATCAAGTTTTAAAGCAAGGGTATGGGGCATGTATCTATTTTGATGGCAAGGAGCTAGGAGAAAAGTGGGAACTTGGTTGACGAACCTGCTGTGCAATGTTTAATCAAGTTTCCACTTTCCTCCTTGGCCAATTACGAACCCTCAGAATTATGAACCCAGTTTCATTCATGGGATTATGAGCCTGTCTTACTCTGAAAATACTACTAGTTTTAGAAAATTAATAGAACATGGTAAACCTTCGGAGTAATAACACTAACAGTACTGATAATGTTCAGAATTAGAATTACGAATCCTGCTTCATTTTCACAAAATTTCAGAATTATAAATCTTCAACATAACGAACCTCTTGAAAATATTATGGGATCTGCAGTGTAGGGGTACTTTTATTTTGATAGGGCCTAGGGGTACAGGCCAAGCTTGCGTTTGCCACCCCTAATCAACGAACTTATGTTAGAGACGGCCAGCCTAGTTGGGCTAAGGCCAAGCCAAGCACGGGAGCAGTGCGGCGCTAGAGCTGCTAGCTGCTAGAGCTAGCTGTCGAGATTGAGCGAATGCCGCTGCACCGTTGCTGAGCTGTGTGACGCGACGCTTCACTGGTCTTTATCGCGTACAGCATGCGGCCATGCAGGCCCAAGGCAGCACCATGAAATAAACGGTAATAAAGCTGTACCTCTACTTAACTAAACCTTTTGTTCGCTACACAACCTGTTTAATACTTACGAAGTAAAATCTTTTGAAGAACTTTGCAATTAACTGGAAATCGAGAAAGACATGAAACCTCCCGGAAACCTCTGGTACCACCGTACTCGCATCCACAACGAGATAGATTGTGCTGTATATGCAAGCAAGCTTTGTAATTGGAGGAAAGACATCATGTGACTTAGGGGAATTCCCTTTCAACAACGTGCGCTTCTAGCTTGTAAACAAAGACTTTTTATCATTCATTCACAAGGCATTTTACATTTTCCCGCCAAATCTATAACATGTTCAGACATGTTTTATTCATCAAAGGTACTCTTTTTCTCCAATCTTACAATCCATGTAGTAACTGGTCATAGAAAAAAGAACCTGGGAAATTTCAGTGTGTGGAAAAAGGTCTATAGATCTATGTTCCAAACAGGGAACTCCCTGGTTCCAATGGAAAAGGAGAATAATAGAACACAAATCCAATGAAATGGAGCTAGGAAAAAGCGAAGGTTTGACATTGATCATCTGATTTTACTATGTAAGGTCGGCCAGATACTGGGTGGTTTTAAGATAGATCCCATACTAGTATAGACCTGGGGCCCGTTGCATAAAACTTACCATTGATGGTAACTACCATGGTAACACGGCTCAACAGCCAATTAAAATCAAGGTTTTCCATGGTAGTTACCATTAATGGCACAGTTACCATCAATGGTAAGTTTTAGGCAACGGGGCCCAAGACGAAAATCCAATTGAAACCAATTGAACACCAATTGAATTTTCAATTGGTTTCAATTGGACTTCAATTGGTCCAATTAAAATCCTTTTTAAAGTCTAAAGGGGCCAATTGGTCCAATTGAAATCCCATTAAAGTCTAATGGGGCCAATTGAAATCTTTTTTAAAGTCTAATGGGGCCAATTGGACCAATTCAAACCAATTGAAATCCCATTAAAGTCTAATGGGGCCAATTGAAACCAATTGAAATCCCTTTTAAAGTCTAATGGGGCCAATTGGACCAATTGAAACCAATTGAAATCCCATTAAAGTCTAATGGGGCCAATTGGTCCAATTGAAACCAATTGAAATCCCATTAAAGTCTAATGGGGCCAATTGGTTCAATTGAAACCAATTAAAAATTCAATTGGTGTTCAATTGGTTTCAACCAATAGGACCCATAGAAACCAATAGGACCAATGCTCAATAGAAACCAATTGGACCAATAGAAACCAATAGGATCAATAGAAACCAATTAGACCAATAGAAACCAATAGGACCGATATGATCAATAAGACCAATAGAACCCAATGGGACCAATAGAAACCAATAGGACCAATAAAAATCAATAGGACCAATAGAAACAGTCCAATAGAAACCAATAGAAACCAACAGATCTTTGTATCTCATGAATATTCATTAGTATACTCTACACGTGTCACAGAAAAATACATTTATCATGATTTGTTAAGCAAATTATGACAATGCACATCAATTTTGTGATTTGTATTTTCCTTCAGCAATTATTGACCAATAGATTATTTGTCTGATCATGTTACAATTACATGTACGTTTTAGCAATAGATATATTGATTATATGATTACTAACCAAGAAATAACATGTATGTTTATTATATATCTTTGTACGAGCCTCAATTTATGTGGCGTGCGCCTGTAATCCAGCTAACAGTGGAAGTTACAAACTGATTCAGCCGAGGACGCAGGTTCGAAACTGAGTCACGTCTTTCGGATGGTGACGTTAAAGGTCGGTCCCCAGACGTAAATAATCATATCTGATTGATACACGTCTGTAAAAACCCAATACACACACACTATTCTAAAGTCAATCTTAAATTCACTTCAAATGAACTTTGTGATGGAGTAAATGCATTTGAGATTACAATATACCTATTGATGGAAAGTTGCCAACATTGTTATGAAGTATCGACTTATCAATAGTTCTCGATTTACCAATTGCCAATTGGTTTCAATGGGGACCAATTGCCAATTGGTTTCAATAGGTACCCATTGTTTCACTTTCCATGTACTCCAAATTGCCAATTGGTATTCAATTGGGATTCAATGGGGACATTAAATGGGGATTCAATTGGATTTTCGTCTTGGGGGCCCAGGATGGTATTCACAAACTCGTTGTGAACCAACTGCAAACTACACTTAAAGATTAAAGTGCAATCCAACCAGGGGGGTGTTTCATAAAGCTGTTCGTAAAGTTACGCATGACTTTACGAATGACTTAAATATGAAAAGTCAAATGGGATGCTCAATCATTTTTCACTGCATCAACTAAAGTTGAACTGTGCAGATGTACATTAACATTCATATTATAACAAACATTTTTAATGCAAAGTATATTTTTTGCCATAATTTAATTGAGGTTATTGGAAATATAACCACTTTGTTAAAACATCATTAAAAAAACTTTTGGCATCCTATCATAATCTGGCATTTCATATTCAAGTCGTTCGTAAAGTCATGCGTAACTTTATGGACAGCTTTTTGAAACACCCCCCAAGGAGATGTGACTTTAAGTCACATCTCCTGATCGATCCAACCCTTGTATTAAGTTCACTTGTATGAAATTTGTGAATGTTTGAAATATGAGATCACGCATATGGTTTGGGGAAACTGTCAGCCTATAATGTTTGTCAAGTTTTGTTGGGAGGATAGAAGGGTGTGCATGTGTGAGTGTGTGGTGATGCTTTGTCCCTGACATAGCACCACCAGATGCGAGTGGTAACATTACGAGCAATCTCATCCTTTTTCATACTGTAAGTGTAAGCAACTCAACAAAACGATTGCTCGCATGGGTCTAATATTGAGTGTGAATGTACTATATATTTCATGTCTAATTATGAAAGAAACATGGTGAAAAAAGATAAAACCCATGAGAAGAAATTACATTATATTGAACAAAAGAGAAGAAACAATTTAAAAAGAGAAACTCACGAGAGGCAATTACATCAAAAACAATGTAAATGTACTACATGTACGATAACAACATACTGTCATAGAATTCAAAATCATACAAAAATTATAATACTGATAATATCAACGATGATGATGATGACGATATTAAGATTTTGAAAATTTATATAGAGTATTTAAACGATAATCATATATTAATAATGATGAAAATATTGATAAAAATTGTAATAGTAATGATGACATTAATAATAATTAGTAATACTGTACTTAAAACAAATGCTATATGCAGAATGATCAATGCGTAAAAGTAAGCATATTGTAGATTCATTTCAGTTTCAGTTTATTGTTTCATACTTCACATATTCTTAACATTAAGCAATGATTTCACAAAGCAAATGGTACAAATAACGTTGATTCTACTAACAGAGAAACAAAACCCTCAGAAAATGAGTACCTCATATAAATTTGTTTGAATGCATTAAATTAAAGAGAGTGACGAGACTATGTGTCTTTCCCGTGGCCCTACTCGGGGACAATCGGGTATAATACGACTACGGACGACGCGACCCCAGCATTCACATGTGTGCAACATACGCGAAACCGAAGCATGAGGAGAACTTCGGTCTGTTTCGCGAACGCTAGAGCGCGCTGACCATGTAGAGATTAAGTTGCTGACTACCGTTAATCAAGTCCATTCGTTTACGTGCAGTTGTCCAAAAGAAGACGTAGATGGCGTTAACCAGTATTTGCCATGCTACACTCCCTTTAAAAGATTGAACTATAAAGAAGAGTGAAACAAGGAGGGGCCTCTGGTGAAAGCTATGCTTGTGCATGGGTTATAGGTCCAAAATGGTAGTTTATTTTATACCGGTAATGGTCTTTAAAAATAGAGGGAATGAGCAATTAACGTCAATCACAGTAAAAGAATTCAAAAACACATTTTAAAAAAGAGGCAATGTTAGAGTAATTTTCATTTAATTCATATTATATAAAACAACACCGAGAAAGTTGTTTTTAAGTTGCATTATTTTGAGGAAAACCCCCGGATAAGACTAGCATTATGAAATTGAATGGTGAGTACATATTATTTTTCATGAAATCACATTAATGTATTAAATATTAGTTGGGATGTACAGCCAGTACATATCTCATTAGGCCCATATACACATTGCGATGTTAATAAATTTGTGATGATTGGACAGAAGTGTACATAGGCCTATTGTTTGTTCTAATAGACTACCGGTAGTTCGGAAATAGCATTTGTACAAATTACCCCAAAATATCCACAAATCTTTTAAACATGGAAAAGTCCCACTTTGGGCATTTTTAGAATAATCACTGCCAAAGTGATGGAGGTGCCTAATGAATTCCTAATGTTTGCCCTTTCGAAGAGAATACTCCCACCCGTGTATCATAGAATGTACTCACAATGCATACATAAATAATAATTACATTACTTTCATAAACATGTACATGTATTTGGTATTCGTCTTGGTGGGTTTTACATTTTTGTACAAATGGCCTTTATGTGCCCACACACTGAAAGCACACACCCTGTATCTCCAAAGTGTCTTATTGATCTATAAACTGATCACTGATATAGAGTACCGAAGCTGTGACGTCATAAAAATCTATTTTTGGAATTTCTCAATTTTTTCTTCATTTTCCAAAAGAGCATCAAAAATGTCCAAATGCCGAAAACCAATTGAAAATGTTAAGTATTGGCCGAGATATGACCATCTGAATAAAAATGTTCCCTATAGGAAAACAGTGTTATATTGCTCTGGCTCCTTATGTTATGAACCAGAGCAATATAACACTGAGTTCCCATAGGCAATATTTTTATTCAGATGGTCATATCTCAGCCAATACTTCACCTATTCAATTGGTTTTCGACATTTGGACATTATTTTTGATGGTCTTTTGGAAAATGAAGAAAAAATTGGGAAATTCCAAAAATAGCTTTTTGATGACGTCACACTTCACCACTCTATAGCACTTCTTTTCTTGCAGTAACAAAGCGCTGCACACATTGCTCCACACATTTGAGCCACTTTTGTTTTAAACAATAACATATCACTTCAAACAGACTTTTTAAAGATCTTTTAACTGGTCACCAGATGAAGCAGTCTTCACAATAGTATGTAGCCGGTTCCAAAGCTTTGCTGCATACATTGGAAAAGACATTTCTCCACCAGGTTTCTTAGTGAGACGTTGAGTTAGTGTATGTAATGTAAAATCTCCTGACATCAACTAGGCCCTGGTCCAGCAGGAACATCTCTGCGTTTCATGTGAACTCTTGTATTTTCTGAATCAGCAACAACAAAGTTTCCATCACCCTCAATCACGTAATTCTTGGTAGGAGGAACTGGTTGCTGATTAGCAGAACTGCAGTCTGTTATGCAAAAAAGGAAGATAAGGAACACAACTAATACAGTGTACATATATAGGATGAGAAAACTCATGAATAAGAAAGGGATGGAGTACAGTGAAAACCCTGATACCTCACCCTTCCTTCAATTTCTTTGGTTGTTGTTGCTTAATGGCTGTTTTTTAAACATTTAAGTATCATAATAATAATAATAATACATTTATAGAGCGCAGAAACTATCCAACATTAAGTATATATTCTACTGCGCTATATTTACAGTTAATTGAAAGATGTGCTTTCAGTTTTGATTTAAAGATATTTACAGATGGTGATCTCCTGACTTCTAATGGCAAGTTATTCCAGAGTTTTGGGGCTGCACAAGCAAAAATGCTCGATCACCTAGCGTTATTTTTGTTTTGATAGATGGGATCTGCAGCAACAAAGTATCTTGGGAACTGCGCAAGTTGCGATTGTGTTGATTAAGTTTGAAATTTAAAAGTTCTTTGATATAAGTAGGAGCTTGACCAAGAAGTGCTTTAAATACAATCAGCAAGATTTTGAATGTTATTCTCTGGCGTACTGGTAACCAATGTAGATTTCTTAAAATTGGGGTGATCCGTGTGAATTTGGAACAACCACAAATCAGCCTTGCACAGGTGTTTTGGACCCATTTCAATCTCACTATTTGAGAGTCAGGGATCCCATACAGTAGACCATTACAATAGTCCAACTTATTGGTGATACATGCATGAACAATGTCTTTCGTAATGTCCTTACCGGTATCTAAATATTTCTGAATCCTGGATCTGCCACTAGTTAACAGCAACAGCATGTGAAATAGAGATAGATTAAGGATAGATAGTTACCAGAAGAAGCTGATGCTTGAGCTTTTTCCATTTCTTGTATGATGTAAGGATGTCTGTCCCGCAGTGCATTTGAAAAATGCTGAAATGTAGCTGGCCTTTCATTCACCCACTGCAGCACCATCCCGATCTGTCTCTACAATGAGAATAATTATATGAACACAACTCAAGTTTAAATTCTAAACACAGGGATGTATAGATCCTAGATCACTTAATTTAAATAGGTAAAATGATTGATTCATTTCCCATTTATTGAGTACCGATATGGTATGCTTTGTCATGGTCTCCAAAAGACAAAAAGATGGAGGGGCAAAAATAGCCCTTCTAGTCCAATGATTCCAACCACACAGAGGGTAATACCAGAGTGTTTCCGGCCTACAAATGCACCTTCTCCCAAAGTAGCAAATATCCTAGCTTTAGCTGACACTTAGCTGACAACATAAAGAATATAAATTGAGTTACATAATTTCATGATCAAACAAGCATTATCTATTGTAGACAGTAAAGTCTGCTTGGAGGAGCTTCTTAACATCTTTTTGAGTTTTGATGCTCTCCTTTAATTATAATTGAGACAATATGAAAGAGAGGAATTTGGTGAAACCAGGTGTAGCCGTGTAGGATCAGCGGGAGACATTCCCAAACAAAATAGACTGATTTTTGGTTTGCATGGGGAATATTTAAAAGGTTAACATAGTTTATGGAACATTTTCTGGTACCTTTGGATTCTTCTCCTCTTCTAATGAAGTCAGATCATCCAAGGTGAGTACACTTGTCTCAAAGAGGTAATCCTGCACATCACAAGCACATACATCTCGTAAAATCAGGTCTTGCACAGACTGCAAACAATGCTTCTCTCTGTTATTCATTTCAGAGGCCAGACTCTGTAAAGATTTGAAAAAGAATGGTTTTGAGAAAATATAGACCAAAACAAAACAAAAATTGAAATTTTTAAAATTAGGACAGATTTGAATCTTTAATAATATGTGCTGAGCCAAGACCTTAAATGCTCTCTATAAGGCTTACTTCGAATCATCGGGTCATCACATCAGGTTGGGTGGTCGAGTTACCTGGCCTTTTGTGAAAACATGCCCTTTTACTCACAAAATGTTGGGGGTAATGTTTGTTTATTAAACCTCTCTCATCTACAAAAGGTCGATCTGGTCCAATTTACCTAAAACGTTGTGAAAACCCTACTGAAAGTCTATACAGGGTTGCCTCATCTTCCCCTTTTGTTTCACGAAAAGTTGTGTAGCACGACCACCAGAACAGACGCGATGACCTAATGATTCAAAGAAAGCCTGTAGAATATGCGATATGAACTTCTGTGCAACAACATTACACAGAACTAATATAGGTGCAGTTTTACTCTTTATACTGCATTCTACCATGCAGTCTAATGCACTTAAATGCAGTGTGTACATTATCAGTTGTCGTAGGCCTATATAGCTATGTTGACAGGACTCTCAATTAGCATTAATTACGCGTTTTTTTTTTTTTTAAAGATCTAGTCTAGATCTAGTTTCTGAACATGACCAAAATATGTCTGTGTATATCATGTAATTAATTGTATTTGTTTTATCGACAATGTAATGACATGAAATTTGTGTGAATAAATCATTATCAAACCAAATTGTGTCGTGATATGTGATCTCATAGTCATACATGTACATGATCATGAGTCATATGACTTAGGTTGCGTTTATCGACCAAATTTTTGCCTAGAATCAGCGTTTTCAAACGTCTTTCAGGCAAATTTTTAAGGCGATAAACGCAAAGCCTTTTCAAACGTCTTTAGATATGGGCATATTGTAACGCCGAAAAAAGTGCGTTTTGAATGTGACATACAGCCAGAATCACGTTTCTGAGACACGATAAACACAAAGCTGTTTTGAACCCCGCATACAAATCGGACCTTCCCATATAGCTTTATGGACCTTCCCAGGCTAATCCGCTTCCCGGGTCAAATGGCGCAAAGCAACTGCGCAGAGACAAGGCCTTTATTTTGAATCGTGAAGAGACGATAAACGCGACATCCCGAAAATCACGTTCGTATAGTGGTGTAGTAGTTCAGCCCAGGGCAGTATGGCTCTCACGGCCCATGTACGTATATGTGCGCGAGTGCTGCATTCTGGGCACTCGCAGAATTGTCTTCATGGCCGGGTCCAGTTTTGGATCCCGTCAGATTTGAACTGAACTGGATGAAAGCAACACCTGCCTATTCCAGTTCCCCGAGAATCGACGTAGTTTACTAAATGCGCACCGAACGGAGCTCCGGCATCCGGCATCGCACTGATACCGCACCTTCAGCTACAAGAGTCGAACGTACAATTTATGGTAGGATTAATCGATATGTACATATCTGTGGAAAGACACGATAAACGCACCCTTAGTTATATACATGGAGATCTATCATAATTTCTATGTGTTAATTTTTAAAAATTTGTGATAGATACTCAAATACAACCATGCTGGATTCAAAACTAAGTTCAAATGTATAGTTGTATATTATTAATTCATGTGTTAATTATTCTTAGTAACTCGTATACTTATATAATATTGTTATATACAGCCAAACAACACCATTACAAGTACAAGGTGGCAAACTGGCAATCAATCAATCAAATCAAATCAAAATCAAATCACATCATATCAAAATCAAATGACAAATCAAAATCAAATCAGTTTACACATGAAATAAAAGTTCTTCTGCATCACCTTGAAATCTTGCGATGCTATATAGCTCCTAGGACTAGGAGCTCCTAGAGTAGGCTAGATACAGACTACTAATGTGCATAATTACAGGATAAGTAGCATAAATATTCATAATTGGTTGACACACCATGCACCACTCACAATAATAACAACAATAACAATTACCAAAATAGCAGCATGATTAGCCTTTACCAAGGCGATCTTTTCTCCTAGGTGTTTTTTTTTGTTTTTGTAATGAGTCATGCACTGGTACCTTAGCAGAGGGGAAAGTGTGCATTTAAAAACGCATTGTAAAAGACTAAAATCAGCCTCGTAAAAGTTCGTGACCCAGGAAGAGAGTGTGCTAATTTTTTGTCCCGTTCATCAGGTACATCATGCATGTACACAGTCTAGTCACGTCAGTGATTCTACTTCTGATCTGACGCTCGCGCTCTATACCGCCTAGCCTACCGGTATAACTTAGTTTTGATGCGAAGGTATTGAATGAAATCTAGCAAATTGTCAAATGTATGACGACTGCCTGGTTTTCTTGTGAATTAAACAGTACGCGTCTCATACAGGAGGATTACAAGTTGATAGAGACAGTGGTAAGTTATAGAAAAAACTTGTTCTTACAATGCAATGTAGTCATTGAAATTAGTGTTTGTGAGTGTGAGCTGAGCTGTGCAGTGCTAGTTGAAGCGTCGGCTTCGCGCGGGCCGGTCGCGGCTGGGCAAGGTCGGTGGCATTCGTGCTAGACAGAAATAACCGTCTGGTATGGGTCATTCTTTAATAAAACTGACATTTGTTGACATTCCCCATACACAGACGGTAACCAATACGGCTCGCAACGGGGGGAGAGATTGAGCCGATTGTGCAGCACTTGTTACCCCGAAACTTTCTCCCACGATTTTCCTTATTTAGATCTAATTTTCTGATTTATAAATCAGATACAAAAATACTATGTCTATTTTTCTCCTATGTACAGTTATCAATTTTTAATGAATTATTTCTAAATGCAAAATTTACGGACTTACGTATATGAATTATCCAATTTTTATCTCAGAACCAAGGAAACGGTGCGTTCATGCATTCGAACTGGTAATCTATGACATGACCCGCCCGATATATTTCCGGGTCAACCGACCAAAACAAGCCCAATGGCCAATCAGAGCACGTGTTTGATATTGGGCTTATGAATATTCAAACATCACCGGCTCAAGCCGGGCTGACTCATACGTAGCTATTGGACGTTCGAAAAGAAAAATGAATATTCATCAACTTAAACCAAGATGGCTGACAACAAATCTTGTTGACTACAAGACTTTCTCGGATTAATCATTAATATAGGATCTAAATGAGCAAGCTATCGTAAGTCAAAGTAGATATTTCTGTGTTACTTTTCATCTTAATTAATATTCAGTGTAATATTGCAGCCAAATTGGATATATGAAGACGTAAAGAGTGAAAAATCTCTATGCATATCTCATTCATCGCGGTCCGGCCGAACCGAACCATTCGTTCCGCACACTACTGCATACGCCGTACTTCAGTCTATGTATAGAGGCGGTCAGAGGAGCCAGATGCAATCTCAGCGGAACAACCGTCGATATCAGAGACTGAAGCTTTCGGTCTACATTCGTGCAGACTTATGGATATGGGGCCTGGGGCGTTACAAGAAAGTTGCAATCAATTGCAAGTCCCCAAAATAAAATAAAAAGTCTTGCGAATAATTGCAAATTTGCAATTGATCGCAACTCAACTTTCTTGCAACGCCCCATTAGTATTAAAGAGAGAGAGAGAGAGAGAGAGAGAGAGAGAGAGAGATAGAGATAGAGCCTTTGGCTTTACTTTAGAGGGGGAGATCGAAAAACAAAAGCTAGATTATAGATACTCATTTGATAGATCTATCATCTAGTTAACTTAATTTAATTGTTAAAACTTGAGTTAAATCCTAACTAAATCCTAGGAAACTTAGGAGACTATACTTCAGCAGTTGAGTTGCAATCGATTGCAAATATCAGTTGTAAATTTTGCAACTTGCAATCAATCGCAACTTTCAAAAGGCTAGACTGCATGCTTAGATTTACGACCCAGCCAAGTGCATGTATCAACTATCATGTTTTGACGGCCTGACGGCTTGGGTGGGACGGTGATGATTGGATAATGATTAGAAGGAGCATTAATCCAAACCAGAGGACTTGTGGTCGGACGTCGGCGAAGGCAAAGAGAAGAGGAAGATCAAAAATTGAATCGTAGTACATTTGTAGAGTCAAGTCTCAGCTACAACATAATAAAATATGGGTGACATCAGAGTAGGGATAGACGAGATATATTCCAAACAACAACGGCATATATTACCTAATTGAATGAAATTCAATTGTTTTCCTTTAAGTGGCACTTAGACCCCGTTTTCACACACTTTGAAAGTGGTCTTAGTTAGACGGCTCCAGAGGAACGGGTCTTGAGGAACGGTTTCACACTCCAAGCAGTTTTTTATGGCTCAAACCGCTCCACGAGTCAAAGTGGTCTTGTTGCTATGGCAGCTCAGGTCAGCGGGTCAATTTTTTTCGCACGCGGAATACAAACCGTATGTACCGTACTACATGTTTCGCGCGGAACGTCACTAGCTCACTTCCGTTCAAAGTAGGCTTCCATTCACATTGCACGTTAGAGCGGTCCAATCCGCTCTTAATAAGACCCGTTCCTCAAGACCACCTCCTGAGGTGGTCTTCTGGAGCGGTCCAGAAGTCCACTTCCTGGACCACTTTGACTGTTCTCACTCACCTAAGAACCGCTCCTGAGAACGGGTCTTAGTTAGACCGCTCCAACGAAGTGAATGAGAACGGGGTCTTACATGTAGTTGACGTCAAAGCATTCTAACAGCAAACGTGATACATGAAATCGTATCTCCAATTCATACCCTATTAGAACATGAAAGAAAAATTGGGGGTAAACAGCAATTTTGAAGAGTTATAGCGGATTCAAAATACTTTTTTGACCACTTACATGTACTTAGTACGGACGGCACATGCAAATACGCGTGCGCAAATTTAAATGTTCAAAACGGTCTGAAACCTGCAGTAAATTGGTCCATGAAGCATTTTTACTAATTTTAAAGTTTGACGCGCGCGTACACGTCCGACATGACGCGCGCACTGACATAGGTGGACCAAAAGTTTAACCCATGACGTCAAGTTTATGCATATCAAATATCATTCAGAAATGAAAATGTAGGATGGAAATATGGTTAATAATAGAAATTAACAAAATTGTGCCTAGATGACATCACGCATCAGTAATAAAAAAATCTCTTTGTTAGGATCAATAATCATGCATATGGCACATGTCATGAAAATTTCATTGTCATTAACCATGTCATTCATGAGATATGAAGCGAACAAAATCCATACAGAAAGAAAGTGGGAAAAAGATAGATTCTCACAAAATCAATAGCTTTTGTTTGATGTCTGCCCTACTTACTTGCCTGGTTACCTGACTTAGCAACCAGGCATGCAGTCAGGAAGTAGATTGATTCTAAGCTCTGCATGTATACATGTCTCTGGTATATAATGTGTAATGACATGACTTACATGTGTAGTAGCTTTTGTTTGATGTCTGCCTGACTTGCATGCCTGGTTAACTGACTTTTTGCAACCAGGCATGCAGTCAGGTGACAAGATTGATTTATACCTCTTATTGCTTTACTTCTTATTGATAACGTGATGCAAATGTTTTGTACTCATGCTCTAATATGTCTGGATTAACATGCCAGAATAAAGGATAAAAGTGGGCCTCGTGTAGAGGCACGGCGCAGAAAGACTCGGGCCTGTAGAGATTTGATGTACCTGTTGGGAGTGGCAAGACTGCCAATAGATAGCATCTATTACATGTAGACCGCCTGTTCTATCATATGTTAGACATTCATTGCCTGGACTTAAATAAAGAAGAATGACTTTGAACTGAATATACTTGAGCCTGCTTCCTAATTTTTCTGGATTCACTACATAAATAAAAGGGCATCTCTGTTTTTGATAGTTTATTATAGAATGCCTGTACTAAAACTTGATATGTAAGTGTGTAATTAGTTTTTGTTTTATTTTGTTTTGAAATAGAAATAGAAATGGACTTTGTTGCCTTAGAATTCATAACTTCACAAGTATTTAGATTAACACTAAGTTTGAAATACACACATGTAGGTTGATTTGATTTCGATACTATTAATTTCAGTGAATGATAAGGATTTAGACTAACTAAATCCCAAACTTAAAATTCACAAAAAAGGTTGTACTGCTTTCATGGCCCAGCAAAGCCGATGATAAGGCTGCCTTTCTTGTTTTTATGTGACAGTGTTCATGAAAGTGTTTTTGTGAAGTAGGTGGCTCAATGAATTCAATCGTATTAAAATACTCTTGAAAACATATTGACATAGACTGAACAATTTTGTTCAGGGACATGTTCCACTGACACTGCATCTAGCTTTTATGTAAATCTGAATCTGACATTACCCAAATTATTTTGATTGATTAGTTACTTAATCCTCATCTTTAATACATCTTAAATTTATGAAACGGACAATATCAGCCTTGAGCTACAATGTACATGTCATGTTCTTTTTTATAAACCCAATTCATTGCAGTTCAAAATTGATTCAATTATTGTTCATGGACAAAGCACAACATGTCATTTTAAATTTGGAGAAAATAAATGGAGAAATAATTTTTTTTGTAGCAACAATTTTCCTGTGTTGTTACAGTATATTAGCATATTTTGTTATATTTCTTCCAAACAGGAAAGGAAAAGAAAGTAGTCAAAGAAAATGGGCAAGAGAACTGTGGTGAACGCCAATGTGACTGACATTGAGAAAAGGAGAGAACCAACAAAACATTATGTAAGTAGAGTCATTCATTGATCAGCATCCTTGGTAGAGAAACCTTTTTAGTGAATCCTTCAAACCTACAAATGCCACAGAGCTGATGCACGGATTCCTCTTTCAGAGCAGAGAACCCTTTTAGAGACACCATAGAAATGGACCTTGTATTCTAGCATGAATGAATCTACATAGCATCTACATAGCAGTACCGGTATATAGTAATTCTACTTTTTATTTTAAATGACTTCTGGACTGATTAAGATTTCATATTGAGTCAGTACTAGACTCATGAGCTTGTTATTTGTTTGACTAGAGTTTTTTGTCAAAATTGTTGAACATTCGTGGGTAATAAATGATTTAGAAGAGTGAGAATAAATGAATGGCAAATAAAGCTACACTGCATAGCAAAATGTTGAAAAGGAAACGGGAGACATTTGTCTGAATTTTTAGATTGTACATTTACTTATTGTTTATGTTGATTACAGGTTTACATCATTCATGTGACTTGGTCAGATGGGTCTGTTAATGTGGTCTACAGGAGGTACAGCACTTTCTTTGACTTTCAGGTAAGTCAAATTTCCTACATTTTGCTCTCAATCAGTATTTGTAAGGCCTTCAAATTTTGATTGTACGACACATGCTTTGTCAACCAATTGCTTTAATAGCAGTCAATTTCATTCTTTAACAGAATTGTAATAATTCAACCTGGGCCCTAATATATTACCTTTAACCCTTAACCAGGGCCTAACACTAACAGGTTGCCAGGAGCCCAGGACAGATGGGCACCCCAATTCGAAGTCTGGACCCCCAGAATTTTCAATAATTATGCATACCGTTAAAGGCTTATGCATACAGACTTTAACATTCTGAATGTAGACCCCCTTCTGATTTTTTTTAGTGTAGAGTCTTGCATTAAAGGGATAGTTGAGTTCTTATTTCAGACCGCAAATGCCTTCAAAGCGCTTGGTTATTGCTCTTATTCTTATTTATGACATTTCTAGTGCCCTATTAGAACCTAAATTTGCTATGAAGATAATTTTAGACCCCAAAATGTGTGAATTTAGATTGAATACGATCATACCAATTCAGCTCCACTTTCAAAAAACTATGGTGACCGTTTAAAAATGATTTTTGTACTACTGAATCAGTTATTGTTATTGTTGTTGTCTTTTCTCATAAAATAATAATTCATAATAATTACTTTTACTGGGGGGCCTACAGCCTACAAGCACTGCTTTTTATTCGGCCCTCCTTCCCTTCCAATTTCATGTGTTTTTTAATGTATTGTATTGTGCAAACTGATCTAATATATGAATATGTAAAAATGTACCATCATTGTAAATATTAAAAATATTAAAAATTGAAAAAGGAAAAATAAATATTTGAATTGAATTGAATTGAATTTTTCAATTAATTAATAATAACAATACAAGAGCCGGCTGGTTGTGCGTATTATAACCAACACAAAAAAGCCAACAAAAAGCCAACATTGGCATTGGCTGGAATAAAACGTATACAGTGTAAGGCGCCATCTCATTTTTCAACGGCTGGTTCAAAATTACTGAATATTTGTGGGCACCACAAATATTAGAAATGGTTATATTTATGGATATTTCAGCCGTCTCTGAACCGATTTCGATCAAACAAAGATGATTTTGTCATTTAAATTGTATATTCTTTCAAATTTGAAACTCAGTTTTTCATTATCTGACAAACAAATTATTTTGTGTAGCGCCCTCTGCAACAAAACTCAACTATCCCTTTAACCTAACCTAAACCCTAATTGCAACCTGAACACTAACCCTACTTTTACATCTTTGACAAAATATAATACATGGAGGATTTGTCACTGTCCATACTGTATATTTTATCAGAGCTTCCAAATTTCATATTACTTCTTTATTATTGATAGTGCATAATGTTTAGATGGAAATGTACTGTATATACTGTAAATAAGCAAATAGAGATTAAATTATTTTTTTAAAACAGATTACCTCCATGCTA
Organism: Mesocentrotus franciscanus; assembly: GCA_037976565.1. Lineage (NCBI taxonomy): Eukaryota > Metazoa > Echinodermata > Echinoidea > Camarodonta > Strongylocentrotidae > Mesocentrotus > Mesocentrotus franciscanus. The sequence continues at coordinate 1,222,850 of CP137677.1, read as the reverse complement.
CACATATTTACATGTAGGATATAAGTTAATTGTTCTATTTTATTATGCAGTCCTGTACTGTACTAAGCTTTTAGAATTGAATTGAATTCGAAGTTCATAGACTTAGCAGCATTTATAGAAGTAAGATGAAAAAAAGGGAAAAGAAAAGTATCATTGTGTTTTTCCCCAGAGTATTCATACATTATTAGATGTTGTGACACATACATTTATGTCTTTAAAAGATAACTAAAATTGATTTGCGTTGTTTCACGTACAGGTAGATTATATAAATACATTGGGAAGTGAAACCTGTCTAGATTAATATGCAACCATGCCTTGCTTTAATATAAATTGATATTGTCACTTTCAATGGTATGAAAACTTGAAAATAATGTTCCTGTGATGACATTGGAGTTGAGATGGTCCTGCAAAAATGTTATCAGAAACTGAAACTCATCTCAATAAACACAACGAACATACAATTAATGTTAAATTTTAACAAATATATATAACATTTTATATATGTATATATTATATATATAGCATTTTAAATAATTGGGAATTGGCCACTGGTGGGCTTTTCAGCCTCCACATCCTCATATTTTACAATATGTTGTTTTGATATACATGTGTGTTTTTGTTGGTGTTTGTGCGTTTGTGGAAACGTTTTTTATGTTTACAAGTTAAATCGTCCCATTTTATGTAACCATGTACTCTATGTAAATTTACTAAATATATTTTTTCCTTTACTATGTAATATGCAATGTTGTACTTGCTGTTTTTTAAATGAGATGTTGAAAAAATAAACTTGAAATTTATTCAGAGCAAGATAGGCTTTAAAGGGAGTGTAGCATGACGAGACTACAGTTGTACGTGTCTTTCCCGTGGCCGGACTAGGGGCCAATCCGGTATAAATACGACTACGGACGACCGCAGCAATCACGCGCGTGCAACATACGCGAAACTGAAGCGTGAGGAGAACTTTGGTCTGTTTCGCGAACGCTAGCGTGCGCTGACCGTGTAGAGATTAAGTCGCTGACTACCGTTAATCAAGTCCATTCGTTTATGTGCAGTTGTCCAAAAGAAGACGTAGATAGCGTTAACCAGTACTTGCCAAGCTACACTCCCTTTAACTCATATTCTTTAACACAGAGTTAATGCTACTTTGGCTCTGAACAAACACAGTGCAATATTTTTACTGGGACTTTCTGAAGTTGCGTTTTCACTCATCTACTGCTCAAAGAAACAATATGTTATCACAATTTTCAGATAACCTACATGTTTGTGATGATTCACAGCAGAGTGAAAAATAGTTTTCTTGATCAATATTCTTACTCAGGTTATACCTACGAGGGTAAAACAGCAATTATCTAAATGGTTACTTATCATATTTTCTAAAGATTATATCATAAATTGCGTTCTCGCTAGAGAAAATTCACGCATGTTGGGAGTTATTGGTGCCACTCCTAGGGGTGGAGAAAGGGCAGAAGAGGGATTCCCCTTCTCATGAAAAGTGTGGAAGGTTCAGAAATAATAAATTACACCTTAAATCAGGTCATTTTTAGCTGTATTTATGTATTGGTTAGTGTGTATTAGAAATAAATGTTCAAAATTTGTAGTACGGACTATTGAAGAGAGAGGAGAATCCTGTTTGTTTGGTAAGACACACACAGTAAATCTCATAAGATGAGACCAAAAAATTATGTTTAGCGTCCCCTAGGAGTGGTAGCAAGAACTCCTCACATGCATGAATTTTCTCTACGTCATTTAATGATATAATCTTTAGAAAATATGTTGAGTAACCATTTAGATAATTGATTGTTTTTACCCTCATTGGTATAACCATTTAAAAAAATTTATATATTTTTTAATGAAAAAACACGAGAAACACTGCTAAAATGATCTTTTTCAGAAAAAAATTAAAATAAAACATAAAAGCTGGCGGCTATCTTGAAAAATAGCCTGGCTGGATGTCTTGGAGAATGTGCTAAGCGGCCATTTTCAAGGAAGGACGCTAAACATCTTTTAATTTTCATTTGGCCTAGTTTATGTGGTTTTAAATCTATTGTAAGAGTTCAATCTGGAGAGAAGGAGGAAAAAAGGAAACCGATATTAAATGCCTACTGTGGTCCAAATTATATTTGTACCGGTAGTCACATTACCTTTCTATTTTGGTTTTGTTGAGAGATATTTCTCTTCTGTTTTTAACCTTATACAAGCAACAGGATGAAAACATTGAGAAAGGAAGGAACTGTTTGTCTCTTTGGAAATACCAAAGATTGAATTATTCATTGTACATACTGTACTGACAGTAGTATTATATATCCTATTTATACATAGGAAGTTAAACCTAAAAGTGGTTTGCAGAACTTTCTTTACCAAACTATTTGAGGAAAAAAAACAGTCATTGAAACCTGAATCTTTATTTCATTTTGATTTCTTCAGAACAAACTTTTGTCTAAGTTTCCAGAGGAAGCTGGTGCAAACAATCCATCTTCCAGATGTATTCCCTTCCTCCCAGGTAAGGTTTTATCACATTCAATACAGCATATATGTTCTTTTATACTGCATATCAAGATATGAGGCTTCTGATCAGTCAAAACTGCAGGCATGAAATGCACTAGTTACTGACTATAGGACAGTGTAGTGTATTGACTGGGCAAACTTTTTGCATATATATATATATATATACAATGCAAGGATGTAATAGATGTGCATAAAGCTAACAATGGATGTTCAGATTGGACGCACACTTCTTTTTAGTTGAATACATTTCTCAACAATATTGAATACCTTTTCGTACAGGAAATTTTGTCAAAATATCCGTATTTGAGAATCCACACTCGGGATGCGGTATGTAAAACAAATATTGACTGCTGATTTTTTTGGGGTCATGGTGGAAATCTATAGCTCCTTGGTGATCTTGAGACTGCCATTCATACTTTATCTTGAGGTATAGTTTTGAAATCACCTCAGTTGCTAGCGCCCCCTGGATTGCAGTCAATATTTGTATAATAACACACATTTCTATGTGTTTTTGTTACATACATGTATATACATGTACATGTATGTTCATTTTAGCAACAGTATGCAAAGGGTTTAGTTCGGTGTATATTTATCATGCATGTTCTTGCATGTTCTTGCATGCTGTTCATTGTAGGTGATTAAAAATCAGCATGTACATGTAAGCAGGCATGGAATTTCTTGATCTATAACCAGTTACACACTACTAAACATTTCTGGACATTTACATGCATGTATTGTATGTAACCAAAAAATGCAAGTTTATCTGAATAAAAAGGACTAAATAGCTACAGTCATTGAAGTTAATTCAATTTCCAATTGTGTTTGCATGTTCATTATCAATCTGTTTTATCATTTCATATTGGAAATTTTTCTTGTCTACTTTTAAACTAATATACATGTACATGTACATGTACATGTTTCATATACAGTGTATGTAATTTATATGTGTCTTGTATGTACTTGGGTCTGTGTTTGATTGTCTTGTTCTGTCTGTATCTAATTTCTATACCTTGTATATTTCTAGGTCAACAGAGTAGGTTTTTTTTCCCATTTGAAAGTATAATTTTTCTTAAAATGCAATTATAATGTACATTTATGTTTCCTTCAGGGATGAGATTCCTCCGCCGATTTTGAGACGGGGGGACGGGAAAAAATCTCTCTCATCTGAACAATGTTATAAAGTCCCTTTAAGCAACATGAGGTAACAAATATTTCTCAAATTTAGAATTTAAATGCAAGGAAAATGTGTCCTTTTACATAAATATATTCTTAAGTTTTCTGCCCCCGGAACCCCATTTAATCTTCCTCCTTTTTGGGAATTTCTCTGACTCATCCCTGTTCCTTACAAAAGAGAGGAACAAATAAATCAAAAAATGGGGATGTATGTTTCGTGATAATAGTGGGTTCTTGTATAGCGCTCATATCTGTCATACTTGATACTCCTGGTGATCCGCAATTATTACCCCGGCTTTAGCATGGCTGCCATTACGGCGCTCTAGCATTTCAAGGAATTAATTCCTGCCATGTACCCATTTACATCACGTTTGAAATTAATATCCCTTTCCCACATAGAGGTGTGGAGGAATGTCATATACAGTTTTTTTTTTCCTAGCGAAATTTCCTTCATTGACTTTGGGGGTGTGTCAAAAGAGCAAGATACCTTTGAATTCACACTCATATACATGTCGAGTCCTGTTGCTTTTGAAAAGAACAAAAGAAAGAAAAAAAGCAAACAACAGACATAAATTTCCATTATTGAATATCTGATGACAGGTATTATTGGATCAAAATACACCATAAAACATGACACCATTTGGCTTTAAGCATACACTGTCTAGAAATGAAACAAACACTTTTTGAGTTATACATGTATTACCAAAGACCAAAATCATTTAATACCTGTCACCTGCCATACCTGTCATCAGATATTCAATAATGGAATGTTGCCTGGTGAGACGCCTAGATGGGAATCAGAGAATTCAGAAGTAAATATATGGCTTAACGTTTTTCACTGTAAAACTCCCTGTAAAAATCTAGATCTTGTATTTTTTATTCCTTTCAATCAAAATATGGATGAAGAATGCTGTTATTGTTAAATACAATTGATATATTTCATATCAGGTTCAGCCCGATGGTCTCTAGGTAATGTGTGCCTGAATAACCTTTATACTGTCTTGTACATGTACCTGCTACAGCTTACTTTATATGATATCAATGGTTCTTCCGACATTTGTTCCTGCGACAGTTGCTCCAGGCTTTATTTAAATCAAACATGTAGGATTAGGGTTACGGATGTTATAACTGGGTTTTAGGCTAGTTTAGGGTTAGGGTTAGGAATTGTGCTTGGTCCAGGGTTAACGTAGAAATCGGTTACGGAAGGAAAACGTTAAGCAATTGTCACAGGAGCAAGTGTCATGCATATAAAATCGTACCTGCTGCAGCTTAAAGGTATAGACCAATTTTGGGAATGCCCCCCTCTCAAAAAATGAAATGGAAGCTCTTATTGCCAAGCATGTGAAAGAATATGTTTTGACTAATACGTGATTACATAAATTTTGCCGGGAAACCACCTACTAATTGATATATTTGGTAAATTATCATATCGATCCGGCCGGGATAGATATCGCGATCGCGTATATAGTCCCATATACATCTTTCTCTGTACAGTGCTTGTAACTTTACCAAGACTGGGCCAAATTTCTTATCATTTTGATGATTCCAGAACCTTGCAATACACACCAATACTTATATGCTAGGTGATCAACCTTTTCTGATCGATTCCACAACGTTTCTTTCACGATGCCATCGCACGACCAGAACTGGTCTATACATGTACCTTTAAAGCTAATCTTGAGCTCTTGTATGGGAATCATATGTCGAGAGAAAATGGCTATACATTTGTAATTCATTCTGGATTGATTGAACCACTAAAATAAAAACAACCTCACAAAAACCTTGGGGGTCATCTTCAATAAAAACCACAACTCTCATTTGCACATGAGGCGCATTTATACTGTCAAATACCTCATTTTGAAAAATCGCGATTTTTCGTGCACCCGTTTACACTTGTGCCAAAACATCACCGACTGAGCTGCTCAGCGATGTTTTGGCGTGTTTTGGTTGGTAATGCGCATGCGCGGTCTTCCCAATGTAAAATGCTCGATCATACAGCGAGTCCAGCACAAACCAGTCATGCACGTATAACGGTGCGTGTGACTACATGGACTACATGTTACCGCACGTACCCTATAGATGGGACTACATTTACGCTTCCGTGAATGTTTCGCCATGGGTTTGTTGATGACATTGCCTTCGATTTATTCCCGAAACAACCGTGGGATATAGAATTATGAGAAGATATTTGGAAGAGAGCTTTGTTTTCCTTTGATTTATCACGTACGAAAGTATCGATCTGGTGTAATGACGGAAAATATGAAAAATACTGAAGTATTTCAGATAAAATAATACAAAAAGATTGCGCTTTGTTTCGCTCAGTTTTCGCATATTAAAACAGGGTTTGACAACTATTTGCAATATTAATGGGTTAGAAGTTTAGAACAACTCTTCTTCTTCCATTTGACATTTTAATCATTTCATTTGGTGGTTTCTAAAGCGAGATTTTACAGTTAAGCTGAGACTCTTTCGTAGCGGTTCAGCGTAAACAAGTTGTTTACTTTGTGCAAATAAGGCTTCAAGGACAAAAGCCAGCCACGGTCCTAAAGTCACGTGGCCTAAAATCGCGATTTTACAAGTGCGAGCGTTTATACTTGCGAAACACGCCAAAATATGCCAAAAGATCACACTTCGTTTTGGAATGTTTCGGGCTTGGCATTTTTGCTGGTAAAGGGTAGTTGCCTTGGTAACATCACTGAAACATCGCGGTCAGGCTCCGGTTTGGCATTTTTTGGTGTGTTTGGATGACAGTGTAAATGCCCCTATAGTGACTGTTAAGCACATGCATGGTGTCGGGCCTATACTTACCTTGATTTCCTTATCTTTCTATGCTCATTACTCAGCCCCTATACATTTTCTACCAAAATCTTTTGGCACATGTCATTTATTTGTAATCTTGAACATTCAGTGTATTAAAGTTTTGATGGATTCTGTGAGAATTGATTTTCTATCAATACCAGAACTCTAGCTTATCTTTAAACGTGTTTCATATTAATCTTGTGGTTTGGGTGACCTTAGAAAGTATCTGAATTCTTTTCTGTCTTTCTAGCCTTTCTGAAATGAATTCAATTGTATTGTCATTGTGCTTGGATAATACGTATTATTGTCTAGTAGGGTTTAACAATGTAGGTATGAGTTATGACTTCATGGTGCCTAATTCACTATAGAAGATTTTCCTGTTGCTCAAATTAATGCATTAATTGTGTCTTGTTGCAAAGTGAGTGAATATATTGTATCAGAGCAGTGACTCACCAATCACTATGTACATGTAATACCTTATTATGGTCATCATTGTCTGAAACAAGTAATATGAAAACTAAGAAGTTCATGTATGTATGTCACATTTCTAATTTATCGAGTAATGTCCCGGTATACATTCTTAAAACAAGCATTATGAAAACTGAAAAGTTCATGTATGTCACATTTCTAATTTATCAAGTAATGTTTCGGTATATGTCAGAGCTGAAGAACAAGGAAAGAAAGATAAAACTGAGCTATCTATCGCACATACATGTATCCAAACCTCTTGCAAAGCGATGTGCAAAATTTTCAGAAAATATGATTCTCAATCACATTTTATTAGTTTATTAAATAATTTTGCTTGGCAAATACTTCATCTACTACAAAAGAGTCATTTTATCTTGGAAATTCATGCAATTCCATTCCAGAATTTTCGAAATTGGTTAATGATAGAATTTCCTACAAAATGCTTCGAAAATTGAGAAATTTTGGAGGTTTCATGGCACTGTGTTGCATATATACACTGTACATGCATGTATCAATATATTTCATGACCAGAGGTACATGTAATATTAAAGTGACAGAATTAAGGCTGAAATGCTGATACATCGTGACTAAGCTCAAGGTACACTGAGTTTCTGAGAAGAGAGGAAATTTCAAGCCTGAAAGAGCCAATCTGGCGCATATCACTATCTTGGCACTCTTTCAGCGAAAGATAGACCTACCCAATTCATACTGAGAGTGACCAGTTTATGGACATTACGGACATTAATCTACATATTATAGGTTGGAGATCGAGGATAAATCAACCAATTATAGTTAGTTATTGTCCATTAATTAAGATGTAACCAAGGCATGAAAACAAGGCAACTTCCTCTTTTTTCTGTTTTGAATTTGCGGATATGCAAAGGTGAAGGGTTGTTTCTTTATTGCTTTTCTGTAGCAAATATGTACATGTGCCATGTGCATGTACAATTAAATTGATTGGGTGCATATGTATACCTGACATCTTTGTTGCTTAAATGTGAATGGGTACTCATCTGCAAATTTGTTTTCCATTGCTATACATTGGCCCGTTTCACATGGTTAACTTAACCTGGCATAAGAGTTAAAACAGAATTATATACATTATCTGATAAACTGAATTGGAGAGAATAGATACATGTTTCTTACATCTGCAGGGACAATTGTAAGTAAATACCACAAGTGGATTGTACTGGATAATATAGGATGCATTTTCTTGTATTGGATGAAATGCTGGGCTATGGGAAATGATGGGAAAAGCAAAAATGCAGACATGTGCAGATAAAGAGGAATCGTTCATATTTCATGGTCACTGCTGGCTTACCCTATATAGATGAGAATCTATGATTGAAAGGTCATAAGATGATTTTCATACCATCTTGATGTTTATTTCTGACAGGATGAGAGGTTACCATAGAAACCAGACCACATGGGAACCCAAAGTGTTGATTAATGAGAGAATTTTGTATATTCCATTTTCTACTGGATCACTTTGCTTTCATAAAAAGTAGCTGATAAGGCACTGTCATTTTGCATGCTCTGATGTGATCTACATGTACAAATCATGTGGAAAATGGATGTGCAAAAGTGATAGCCTGGATGATATTTACATCAAGTTAATATATTGTTCCTTTCATCATGGTAATCTTTGTTTTTATGCCACTTATTAATGTACATGTATTTTCTTTATTGGAACCAGATTGTATTCTGTTTGGTTCAAGTACACATCTTACTCTTGCTTGTTTAGAATTACAATTAGTTTCTATCCTGTTAACCAGACACTATTAATGAAACTATTCTTACAATCAGTTTCTATCATGTTAATTTATTTTCTTTTATTGAGCCAGAAACTACTAGACACAAGTTTTTGTTGAAGTACATTTACATGTATTTCGTAGTCCATTTTATTCAACCAGTAAAGTTACTAACTTTATGGAATAATATGCTCTTATCAATATTCATTATACCGTTTTGAACATGTGTCCGGACATCAGACAATAAGTTTGGGAAGATTCTGTCAGATTTACCTTTTTGATCTTAAACATTTTGTTGTAAGGTCATATTCTTTATGCTTCTTTATATCTTAATTTGATATTTCTGATTGTATTAAACTGATTTGGTTGATTGATTTGATCATTTTATAGGCAAGAAGCTGTTTGGAAGAAGTCATATACGAGAAGTTGCTCTTAAGAGACTCTCCCCAATAGATGAATACTGTCAGGTAAGTTTTTTGTATAAAATCCTTTTTCTACCATCATGTTTGTTAAAGGTACAATATTATGTTAATTTTTGTGATCCATGGAAACTAAGGTGAAGCAAAACCCTTCCCAAAGCAGGCATCAATTCTACAAAATATAAGTAGTTTTAAAAATTTAAGAAAAAAAAGAAAACAAACAGCACAAACAAATCAAAAATAAGAAAAGAACAACAACAACAAAACAAACAAGCAAAATTTTAGTAAAGCATTTTCCCCATGTTGCTGTATGAATAATCAATTTGCTATTAGACCAACAATCTTTAAAGGGACTTGGTAACATTGTTCAGATGAGAGAAAATGGTGCTAAGGCAGTGACTTCAATGCTAGATGTAAAATTAAAGATAATCTGAAAGTTTGAATGAAAACAGACCATTATTAACGATAGAAATTGGGAAAAACTGATCTGATCGATTCCTTAATTCTCCCAACTATATTATTACAATTTAATTACATTTTAGGTGACTTTAAATCGTAACAAAACTATGAATTGGCTCTATATATCATTCCAGACATTTAAGTGTTGAAAGATTTTAAAAATCCTGTCTTATGTCTTATTTTCATGGAAAAACGGTTGGGAAAATTAAAAAAAGGTTGGGAGAATTTACTCTTAGAAGGTGTTGACCAGTGACGCCTTCAAAGAAAACCATAAATATCTTTGTGATTTGAGAATTTTTTTCAGGATTTTTTGCATGCTAGAGGGTTAGTACAGTAGAATGAATATAATAAGTAACATTTCATACAAAAATTACGCAGTTTTTTCATCAACCTACAACAATGTTACCGAGTCATTTTAAAGGCATCGTTTAACAATGTAAAATCTGAGATGCATGGCCCTACATGTTATCAGTGTCTGTGATATGGTGTAATATTGAAGCCCTAAAAAAATCGCGCTTCAAAATGATCAAGAAGTGCCTCAAAAAAGTGAAAATCTTTGAGTGACCGGTTTTACCATACTCGTTTTCCCCAATAGACTGTAGTGTTATGAAAACCGTTAGGAAAACGCAAAATTTGTTTTCCATTTCCAATCATAAATATCTTGATAATCAGACAGGCGATCGGCTTGTAAAAGTCATGGGGTTCCTGACTGACCTAAAGGTTTATAATTATCATTGCAGCATGAGCTAAATCCAGGATTTTGTTTCAGAATCTGAGACAAAGTTACAGGATCCCTTTAACATGAATGTCTTGAGTAATTTCCTGTACCTATGTTCACTTTGTGCACAGTGCAGGAAACCATACATACATGTACACTGAATATTCTGCCTCATGTAACATGAAGAAACAGTCTTGTCTTTGAGGAATCACAATGTGTTATGTAATCGGACTGGATACATTCATTCAAATTAAACTTCCTGGTTGAACAAGTGTTGTAAAACGTGCAAGACAGATTGAACTGACATTGTGTAGAGGGGAGAGAGAAAGAGAGGGAGGGAGAGGGAGGTAGAAAGATAAAGAATAGAGGGAATGGGGGTAATATTGAGGGGAAGAAATCAAAGTGAAGGGGGCTGTGAAAAACTGTTAATCTGGAATTGTACAAAAACAAATACATATTTCATTAGTAGGCATTCATTTGTTGGTGAATGAAGTCAGAATATTAAAAGACAAAAGATCATTTCATTTCATTTCATTTATTGGTTCAACCATTTTTTTAAAAATCAACATTCAGAAAATACAAACAATATTCGAAGGACATAATTATACAAAACATGATGGACATACAGAGAAAAAATTGCCCTCATACATGTATTTACTGTGTAGTTACTAAATTGTGATCTTTTAATTTAAAGTTGGTGGTGTAATTTATGCCCCTATATTTCTATATTTGAGGTTCATACACAGTTCACCATGTATACTTCAATAGTTCTAAGTTTGGATTATTAAGTACCGGTATATCCTGATTTTTGCATGTCTCATGTCCCTTTATTTGTTTTGAATGTTTCCATATTACCAATAATTTGTTTGTTTGTTATTCAGGCGTTGGTGAAGCTACCGGGAAAGATATCTGACAGTAAGGAAGTGATCAATTTCTTCACACCTACACCAGAGGATGTTAGTCCGCCCTCGCCAGAGTGAGTTTACACCTATACAATTATTATTATGATTAATATTTCAAAAAATGAGGGACATAAAGGTACTTGCAGATTTAAGGGGGTAGGGATTGTGCCCCTCCCTTTGAAACCCAAGTGCTGTACCAAAAATTCCCAAATATGCCATACACTCCCCCTCCCCCTCCCCAATCAATTTCTTCACACCTACGCCAAAGGATGTCAGCCCCCCACCCCCCCTCGCCAGAGTAAGTTTACACCTATAAATTGACATATCATGCTTATGATTAATATTTCAAGAACTGAGGAACATTTAGGTACTTGCAGATTTTAAGGGGGAGGCAGGGATTATGCCCTCTCCCTTTACAAAAACACAAGTGTCGTACCTTATAAAAGTAAAAAAAGAAAAATGCCCTACACCCCCGCACAATCAATTTCTTCACACTTACGCTAGGGGATGTTAGCCTGCCCTCGCTAGAGTTTTGTATACATGTAAAAGTACATATCATTCAAATTAATGTTTAATATTTAAAGAGATATTAAGACAAGCATTTGCAACTTTGGCAATGATGTAAAAGTTAGTAGAAATCATGTTTACTTTGGATGTTTAAACGGTTTGACATGAATATGAAGACAAATAATGGTCATTTAGAATTGCACATTTACAGTGCAAGATATCCATTTTTCTCAATATGCACTTCACTGCAAGTACATGTGATGAAATTGAGTTTTAAGAAATGAAAAGGAACTGCAACATGTATTTATTTATGAAACAGGAAATAGACAAGTTAAGTTGAATTTATTGAAAGAAGAGGCTTCTTACATGATATGCTAATATTTAGGGCTATTCACAAAACAATGAAATTCATGGATAATACAGTCAGGGCATCAGATAATTCAATATATTGAGAAAATTCCTTACTATTCCAGGGTAGTAGTATTCCTATTCAATTTAGAATTATTGGTACCGTTAACAATTTACATTTTGGTTTGACAGTCCAATTCCTCTTGTAGTTGTACATACACCTATTGTGTGCAATTAACAATGAGTTATGGATCACTGAATTCTTGAACTTTATAGGCCATTTAATTCAATTAACTAAAAAATACCCCCAGATACCAGCAATGTAAAAACAATGTAAATAAAACTTTCTATCTCTCATTTATGCTTCTTTTTATCTAGTGGTGGAGGAGAGTCAACAAGAGGAAGAGGTAAGATATTTTGAAATATTCCTGATTTAAATTGTATTTTCTATTGTGATTTAAATGCTGTTTTTTTACTCTACCTATATGTACAGTACATAGGATTTATTTCTATAAAATTTTGCTGTAGATTGCAATATAGATTTATCAGGATCTCTTTGCAGCTTTTTAGATGACTAGATATTTATACTTTGGGTTGATATTGTTATTGGAGAGGTGCCATGGTATAATCACGGTGGTTTGTTCACTTCACTTTCAGTCATAAGGTTATGGGTTCAAATCCCAGTCCAGCACCAACATCCTATGGCAAGGCATTATATTGCATTTACCACTCTTCACCTACATGTAGGTGTAAATGCGTGCCTTATATGCTTATACAGTCAAACCTGTATATAAAGACCACCCAAGGGTGACAAGAAAAGTGGTTTTTATGAGCAGAGCAGGTGGTCTTTATGTACAGGTGCATATAGTACTTGTTTCTATGAAAAACGATTGTCAAGGGAAATTTAAAAAAAATAGTTTTATAGACAGGTGGTCTGTTTATATAGGGAAACAAAAAATGTGTTTTTTATAGACAGTCGTCTTTCTAAACAGATGGTCGCTATTAAATCAGGTGTCACTGTATATCTGTATATATGCTATTAACTTTGGCAGCTGTGCTCTGTCTGTAATAACCATAATAATGTTAAAGTGCCATGAGCATCGCAGTATGATGGATATGAGCACTGTACAAGAAGCCATTGTTATGGTTGTTGTGGTGGAGGTTTTGATTGTGGTGGTTGTTATGGTTGTTGTTATGGTTGTTGCGCAGTTTTGTTGTTATTGTCATGGTAATTATGATGATGATGATTATGACGATATATTACCATTTCCTTTCCATTCAGTTGACATTGGAAACATCTCAGAGCCCATTCAAGCAGAGCAGTATATAGTGGTAGCAGACTACAAGAAACAACAGAAGAATGAAGTGGAACTGTCAGCAGGAGATCTGGTAGAGGTCTTTGAGAAGAATGATAATGGTAATCAATCGTATGATACATTCTTGAGCGACAAATGTTCAGTTTGTAACCCATTGACGACTGAATTGTTATATTTCCCATAGGTTTAACACAGGAATCACCCTGTGCAGAAGGCAATGGGTTAGTTAACTTCAACCCTGGACTGAAAATTGTTCCTGACCCTAACTCTAAACCTGACTCTAACTCTAAACCTGACCTTTACTCTAAACCTGACTCTAACTCTAAACCTGACCCTAACTCTAAACCTGACTCTAACTCTAAACCTGACTCTAACTCTAAACCTGACCATAACTCTAAACCTGACTCTAACTCTAAACCTGACTCTAACTCTAAACCTGACTCTAACTCTAAACCTGACTCTAACTCTAAACCTGACTCTAACTCTAAACCTGACTCTAACTCTAAACCTGACTCTAACTCTAAACCTGACTCTAACTCTAAACCTGACTCTAACTCTAAACCTGACCCTAACTCTAAACCTGACCCTAACTCTAAACCTGACTCTAACTCTAAACCTGACTCTAACTCTAAACCTGACTCTAACTCTAAACCTGACCATAACTCTAAACCTGACTCTAACTCTAAACCTGACTCTAACTCTAAACCTGACTCTAACCTAAAACCCAATTTCAACCCTAACTTGATGATGATGATTCATTTATCTTTCACTCTTTCTGATATGATAAATATTCATGTTTTAATCAAATGATGTAAATTTAAGAATGAATTAGAAGACAGTAGATAACGCATTCATGTATCTTTGATATATATTTCATGTTTGTTTGTTACTTTTTCATTACAAACAATTGTATTAAATATATACCCTTTCTGGTGAATGATATGACTTGTACCAAACATTTTATTTCAAATAAAGAATAAAAATGGGTGTCGGGAAACAGTGCATTATATCTTCAAGGATTTCTTGTATATTTGTTCAAATTTTGTTACAGGCATTTGTTGAATGACATATACAGAGAGAGAAACAAAGTGCTAAAGGGTACAGGAATATTTTCTCTCTTTTTTGAGGATGCAGAACAAGATTTTTTTTTTTTTTTTTTGAAGGGGATAGTGGAACAAGATATTCTATCTATCTGAAAGGAATATACAGGATCAGGGTGGTCTCTCTTTATGGATTACCTACTGCTCTTTGGAGATAGATTCCTTTCTGAATCTCATCTTCCATCTCTGTGTTTCCATTGTATTTTGTGTAGGTTGGTGGTTCGTGACTGTTCAAGATCAGCATGGCTGGGCTCCAGGGACATTTCTGCAGAAACCTGATGGGCAGGACGAGGAGGAAGAAGAGACACTGATACCAGGAAATGGTATGACCTTAACATCAGTCAGGGCAATACTACAAACTATTCTCACGAGCTGTATTTTTTTAACAGACCGACACCCGAGGCAATAGCCAATGGTTTTATGACTGTTTCGTGGTATGAAGTGATAATGTGGATCCTTGTTATTTGAGAAGTTACCCTCATCCTGAATTTCATTAAACTAGAGTAGGCTTTCAAAGTTGTTTTTTTAGATCTAGACAAATAACCTAGCTGACCATGGAAAAAGATGCTATTGACTGGTCATTAGAAAATGCTAATTACTTTTTTATGCACTAAGAAGAATAAATGCCCGGGCATATATCTGCCCTTGCCAATCATGAAGAAACAAAACTATTACTTTCAATCTAATTTTGGAAAGCACTCAAAGACGAGAAGATTGATCTATTAAATCGGTTTCACTCTAGTTTCAAGTGGCTTTTAGAAGTAAAATGCTGTCATCAATATGTACCCATTTATTATAGATATATTGACTGCTTTTATATTTGAGGCCTAGCTGTTTCTATAGGCTCAAGGGGACGTTGCATCCTGCCATGACCCCGAGGTGCGCCACGGCGGCGGGCCTCGGGTCATGGCAGGATGCAACGTCCCGAGAGTAGAAACAGCTAGGCCTCAGATATAAAAGCAGTCCATATATCTTCTATATACCGAATTCACAAAAAAATCTACCAAGAATTCTTACCTTATCCTTTTCTTGAGTAAAGATGGGTAAAAACATCACAGAAAATCTGAGACATTGTCTGTAAATTTTTGCTGGAAAGTTGCCTGAAAAAAGGCTGAATGTTACGATCATTTGGGAAGCGCCGCGACACGCACTGCACTGTATGATATCTGTGCTCGCACAAAGAAACTTTTTACACGTAAACCAATGGGGATCTCAGCAAAATTTAACTATTTTCCCGTTACCCGGGGCAACGGGCATCTTTCTCATGAACTTTTGACCGTTACCCGAGGCAACTGGCATTGTTCGTTTCTTTACGGGCATGGCTAAAATCATGACTCCAATTTCGACCAATCAGATGGCTAGATTTCTAAAGAGAGGTATATAATACTTCATATTCAAATGGTATTCAAGTCTTAAGGACTTGTGTGAGAGATTAAAACATGTATCTGGAGTACTCCTTAATTGAATGTCATATTGCATATTGATCAGTATAGTACAATTAAATCAAATTGTGCTGAAATGACATGCGCTGCACACAGAATTAGGTATATGGGACTACACACACACACACACATGTGGCATTACATTTTGTATATGAGGGCATTTGTAGTGCAATCCTTCTCAGGGGACATGTCTACTATGGTATTCTTCCAAACTGATATACATAGAATGAGAAAGCTCACAAAATAATGTTCATCTTTACCAGAACTCAACCTTTTTTTGGGGTGAATAACATGCATGCTGTATCTTCATTTGATCTGATGTGGTTTCTTTTTCTTGAGTAGATGAGAGTTACATCACGAACAACGCCTACCAGGGGCAGGCTGAAGATGAAATATCGTTTGAGACGGGCGTGGTCGTTACCGTCATCCAGAAAAGCTTGGATGGATGGTGGAAAGTCAGGTATGTAGTAATATTCACTCTCTCTTTTCTAAATGGAAGACCTCACCTCAATAAGAAGAGTGAAGAGTAGAGGTTCAAACCCCAGCTACAGCATGTATGAGTACATGTACATCCTTCAGCAAGTCATTAATCAACAATTGCCACTCTCGACCCAGCTGGCTGATACTAGTGACCTCTAACAAGAATCTCAGGTTCACTTTCTATCTTTGTCCAGTATAGAATAATAATAATAATAATAATAAAAGGCATTTCTATAGCGCCGTCTATCTAGAAATTCTATTCTTAGGCGCATTTATTATTACCCCGG
Source organism: Mesocentrotus franciscanus (assembly GCA_037976565.1). Lineage (NCBI taxonomy): Eukaryota > Metazoa > Echinodermata > Echinoidea > Camarodonta > Strongylocentrotidae > Mesocentrotus > Mesocentrotus franciscanus. Next base: position 1,206,176 of record CP137677.1, on the reverse strand, counting down.
CTTTAGCCTAGCTGCCATTACAGCGGTCCAGCATTTCAAGGAATTTATTCCTGCCAGGTACCCATTTACATCACCTGGGTTGAGTGTGGCAAATGTAGATCAATGTCTTGCCAAAGGACATTAGTGCCGCGGCGGGACTCGAACTGCGGACCTAGAATGGGAACTGAAGAGGATTGCTGAAAGTCTTTTGTGTTTCCAATTTGCCATAGCTGTTCATGGAGTATATGAAGAGGGGGAGAGTGGATGTGCTGCTCACTTGCGTACAGACTTAGATCCAGTATCCAGGGCTTATGACTATTGATTTAGCAGCAAAAAACACCCATTATTTAAGGCTCAGAATTATTGTTCATTTTTGGACAGGCACAATTCTTTTTGCACTCTTGTCTCTTGCGTAATGTATAATGTATTTCGTGATGCTTTGCATATGGCAGACAATCTCAGTGACTTTATTGCCTGAGTGAGAGCATCTTTATGCATAGTACTCTTAATGCTTTATAAATGTAGTTATGTTATGCTAATTGTTTGCATTCTTTGCTATATTTTACAGCTACCAATGCAAGCAAGGCTGGGCACCAGCAACCTTCCTGCAGATCTACAAAGGACCATCTGGGGTCACCCCCAAGCTTCCTACACAGAGCATTGGTAATGTGATGCTGCTCAAAAGTGGGAGTGATAGTAGACCAAAACCAGGTCTTGGTAGTACAGGACCAGGATCTTCTGGTAGACCTTTACCTCCTGTGCAACCCAGAGATGAGCCAGGACAACTCTATTCAAATTGTGAGTACATTATCCTCTGCTAAGATGCAGAGGGGCGTTAATGCTTTATTATATCATAAGAGTTAATGCCATTCTGGTGCTTATCATATGAAATCATAAAAGGAGATTTTGGTGAGGTGATGATCTGACCTTTGCTCTGGTCCTTATTTCACTAAAGAGAGCTGGTTGTAGGGTGTAAGTGTAGGGTCCAGGGTTGAAGGAAGGACTTTGATTAGTGTGGGAAAGTATTTTGCTGTCAACTTTATGTCATTTCTTAAAATGAGTTTCGTTTCCTTTAATGGGAGTGTCGTGGTCAAGTGGTTTGAGGCGCTTGACTGGAAATGCGAAGGTCGAGGGTTCGAATCCCGACACGGCACTAATATCCTTTGGCAAGATATTAACCTACACTTGCTACTCTCCACCCAGGTGTTAAATGGGTACCCGGTAGAATGCGACCGTCATTGTTGGTCAAACAGTTTTGGAGCGTCAAGTAACGCCTGGCTGGAATGCCCCCCAGGAAGTGGAGATTGTGCACACAGTGTGTGCGGGCAAGCACTGAATCCAATGACCGGGGTAATTATATATCTGTAAAGCGCTGAGAGACGTCCGAGATGTATTAAGCGCTATATAAAAGCTGAATATTATTATTATTATTATTAAAACATTCTTGTTTTTCTCTTTTACTAGATGATGCAGAAGTAAAGCCGACGCCCCCAAGGAGAGCTACAGTCAAGGTTAGTACCAGAATGATCACTTTTCTCATATTTGTATCAATTTTGTTCATTTTTAATGGGATCCCACGGTTACTCCCATAAAATGACTGACCAATCAGGAGCAAGTTCTGGTGAATTAATTTTCTCTCAGTTAGCTATGGTTATACATGTACAGTCAAACCTGTCTGTAGTGACCGCCCAAGGGAAACACAAAAAGTGGTCTTTGTAGACAGGTGGTCTTTGTAGACAGGTGGTCACTAAAGCAGGTTTGACTGTATTTGTATCTTAATAGCACAATCATACGTCCAAACACCTTTAGGAGAACTAGTTCATATATATTCAATATTTATTTTTTCAATTGCCTTACGATGTAGACCATACTTCAATTAACATAACTGAATCACTTATTCCAACTTTTTGAATATTCCTCTTTTCTTATTTCAAGTACAATCAATTCACTTCACCTTTTATTTGCAAATTTCCCTGCTACGATGTTATGGGTTGAGGCAGACTGTTAGATGGTATATTTCTGTAGGTGCAAATTGATAGAGAGATGTATTTTGTTGCTAGCACAGATTTTACATCTGCTGCCATCTTATGTTCAATAATGAGTAGCTTTTATAATTGATAGACTTGTGAGTATTGTAAAGGGAAAAGTGAATCTAAACTGTGAAATTAAAATAGATTCAGATAGTAGGGAAAGAATAGGAGGAAGAAGAAGAAGAATGAAGAAAATCAGGGGGAAGGATAAAATTCATGAAGAGGGAGATATAAAGGAAAGTTCACAGACTTTCATCAGGATAAGGGTGCAAATATAATAATAATAATAATCATAAAATTATAATAAACTATTTGTGTATAGCCCATAACACATTGCATAAGTATGACCCTATAGATGCGTTTGGGAATAAAAGAACAGAAAAGAACAGAAAAAGCAAAGAGACAACAGGTTACTGAGTTCCTTTTATCTGTTTAACATTTGGAATAAGTGTGTTTTAAGAGCAGAATTTCATAAACTTATCATGTTTTTCTTAAGGGTATATATTTTGGTTCAGTGTTGTTCACACTATCCAATTTCATTGTAAATCAACCATTATTGTGTTTAACGTGTTGATGTTTTTATTCCGAATAAATAAAAAAATAATCTATTGTACTAATTCTAAGAGAGTCAGGGAGGCTATTCTATAATGTATATAAAATATAATTATATGTATTGGAAAAGATGTATTTAAGTGAATATCCTCTGTAGATTGCTTTATATTCCTTCATATATTCTTTCATATATTCTTTCTCCACATGCCTAACTTACAGCATACGGATAAAACTAACCCAAGTCATCAGAAGGTATATGATTTGTACTAACATGTGTCAAGTTGGATAATCCACACTGTTTGTGAAAGTCATAGATTTATTGCAACAACAAAAAATAGATGTATCTTTTTCACTGCATTTGTTTGGAAAAAAGCCCTTAAGTCCCTTATACCTCAGTCATACCAATGAGATAGACACCAGACCGACACCAGACCGACTAGAGACTGAACAAAACAATTACATTACACACAGTGGCAACAATTCAATGAGTTTGGAATCAGTCTAGAGTCGGTTTGGCGGTGTGACTGAGGTACCGCTATTACATTCATTGTCCTTTTACAAATTCTTCTCAATCTTCTGAAATTGAAGTCAGCAGGGCGGTGTTCCGCATGTCGCTAACTTGTATGGCAGGTGGTACATGCTAAAGCGTGCTCCTAAAGTTCTCAACAGTTGGGGCTAAGACAGACTGCTGGTCGAGAGCTCTCCATGCTCGTCCAGTTCTCGGGGAAAAGGAGTATTTATAAACACCCTTTTTGGCAAAAGGGATTTTTATTGAGCATTGATGCTTTCTTCTTATCCTTGAACCTGTTAATACTTTTATGTAGTCCTCTTGCTTTAGACCCACCTTTCCCTTGTGGCTTTGGAACAACATAACAACATAACAGTACTTCTAAAGGACGTAAAGGTTGAAATTTGATGAAAGGAGTTAGAATTATCCGTATGGTGAGATCATAGATCAGAATATTCCGCTCTCCACCAGCCATTGGTCTTTTTATTTGTCATTCTGATTCTCTGAGATGCATCCATATTTCATGTAATTTCATATAATTTTATAGGATGAAGCAGTTTTTCCACATTGATATTCATCGGTGTACACATTAGTAGCCATGGTGCAAGAATTATGCAATGACAGTCAGTGATAAAAAAAATTCAATACTTTGATGTTGAGTTGTAGGAATTCCAGGCAAACTTTCTGGAATATGCTCTACCTTTAAACATATTTATGTGGGTATATTCAAGATGTAGAGAATAGGTGATTTTTTTTTTACCCATATGACTTTCACTTTTTTTGTGGCTTACTACTAATGTCAAAATCAAATCTAATTATGTAATTTCTTGTTTCTTTAAAAGAAATCATCTTCCAAAAATAAAAGACCTCAAGTCTGCTTTCCATAACTCTAACAAAATATGCACCTATGAATTTGTTCTAAGAGAACCACGGCAACATGTAAATGCAATTAAATATCAATTTCATAATTATTATTAACCTTATCATCATCATCAATATCCACATCACCGTCCGCATCATCATCACCATCATTGTCACCATCCGCATCATCATCACCATCACTATCTATTATCATCATCATCATCACCATCTGCATCACCTTCATCATCACCATCCGCATCATCTATTATTATCATCATCATCATTATCATCATTATCATCACCACCACCATCATCATCATCATCATCATCATCATTATCATCATTATCATCATCATCATCATTATCATCATTATCATCATCGCCATCATCATCATGATCAAATCACACCATTTATGTATTCCCTTGTTTCCAATTATAGCAGAATCAGAAATTGATGAGGTTTAGATTCAATTTGCCTTGTATTTGTGATGATGTGCTGTTTCCACTATGTGTGTTGAGTGTGCTTTTGTAATAGTTGACCACACCATGCAGCTTGAGAAAAAGCATATATTTGTACATTCTGGTTTTGTATCTAAACACTGGACATGCATGCAAGTCATATGGTCTTAAAATAGTTTTTAATCTTCCATTTGTCCGTTCCTTTCATTTTGTCTGTACGTGAATCATGATTTATGTGAGTTTTGTTGAGCTACTTTCCCCTTTTTTCTGTTGCTGTAGAATAATTTTTAAATTTATTTTTGTGTGATACAATTAACCAAAAAGTGTGACCCAAAAAGAATACAAAACAAACAAGCACACAAAGTAACGGTACAATCATAGAATAACGATTCTTCAGATCAAAGTGCTTTTTAGAGCTCAATATTTCTACTTTATAATTAATGAGACTAAGTTGAAAGAAGGATTATAGTTTTAAAGTTTCTGCCGTCAAATGGAATGTAGGAGGTTAGATTGACTTCCTATACATTTTATTAAATGCAAATATGCAAAATCTTTTTATTTACCATCAATCAATACTGTCTTATATGTGACAAAACTTTTTTAAAGTGAGTGTAGTTCTAATTGATCTGCCTTAACCTTCATCGGTTCCTGTCATCTGCATGCAAGCCGGAATGGTATTGACATGGAATTTCACCTTTTTAGATTTCACTTTTTAGTGTTACAGGTAGCAGTATAGAAATTTAAATATGTTGGACTTGATACTTCCTTGATCCAAGACTTGCTACAAGATTTGCTTTTTTGCATCCCTGCTTTGAGAGATTTATAGTGATTTATAAAGAAAAGTAAGATAAATTAATATCCTCCATGCCATAGGTGTCTTTGTTAGTAAATCTTGAGTTGAAATTTCCGCCCATCTTTATTTGGACTCTGCAGTAATACCTATGCTGAATCCATTTAATGTATCTAGGCTGAATCAGATTAATATCTATTTTATTATTACTATGTTTGGGGAAATGAACCTGTCAACTCACTAATCTGGGATCTTATACAGGATTATTTCCTTGATTGAAGATCAGGTGTCTCATTTAGATTCAATATCTCTGAAAAATTATTTGTCAGGTATGTTTCTATTTCTGAAAGATGTGCGGATTTTTTTGTTAAAGAACAAGAAAGATGTGTAGGAGTGGTTTGAAAATGGAGATAAAGGTATTCCACACGGTATGGGTTTATTGACGGCTTGAATTCTGATACAAAACTCAAATTTTCTATGACGCATGAGCTATTCAGCTGTAGGCCTACTTGTACATTATTTGATGATGAAGTGCCAGCCTCCTTCCAACAAGATGTGTCTGGTTTGAAGAAACAATGATTGATTGTTCTCCTTCCAACAAGATGTATCTGGTTTGAAGAAACAATGATTGATTCTTCTAATTCCAGAGGGGATTAGAAATGTAACTACCCGGTAATCTCACTCTTTTGGGGAGAGTTCTTTAGTTATTAAATGCCTAATGGAAAGAGATCGGTTTAGAGCTTTGGGATGTCAATATTTTAATCTACCAAAAATGATTTGTGGGCTGATAAAGTTGACCTCTCTACATGAATAATTGAAAGATATTTTCCGCAATGACAAGATCTAACTCTAAGAAGTAAAGACAGCGAGCAATGCTTGTTATCCCCTCGCCGACGAAGTTGGAGGGGATATAGAAACGCCGCTGTTCGTCCTTCCTTCCGTGTGTCCATCCGTAACAAATTTCCGTGCGTCCGTCCGTAACAAATTTGGTTTCCGATCAATAACTTCAGTAATGTTTGACGGATTTTAATGAAGTTTGATATGAAGGTACATGGTATCAAAATACAGGCTAAGTTCGATTTCGGAGTATGTAGGTCAAAGGTCAAAGGTCATAGCTCATTAAATATGCGAAAAAATACACATCTGGTTTCCGATCGATAACTTCAGTAATGTTTGACGGATTTTAATGAAGTTTAATATGAAGGTTCATAGTATCAAAATACAGGCTAAGTTCAATTTCTGATTATGTAGGTCAAAGGTCATAGCTCATTAAATATGCGAATCTGGTTTCCGATCGACAACTTTAGTAATGTTTGACGGATTTTAATGAAATTTGATATGAAGGTACATGGAACCAAAACACAGCCTAAGTTTGATTTCCGAGTATGTAGGTCAAAGGTCATAGCTCATTAAATATGCGAATCTGGTTTCCGATCAATAACTTTAGTAATGTTTGACGGATTTTAATGAAATTTGATATGAAGGTACATGGTATCAAAACACAGCCTAAGTTCGATTTCGGAGTATGTAGGTCAAAGGTGAAAGGTCATAGCTCATTAAATATGCAAAAACACCTAATTATGTACGAGAAAATGTGTATATAGGCCATTTGTACCCTGCGAGGGGATGCTACGCTTTGCGTTGACTTTTCTAGTTCCTCTTTTATTGCAGACAAATTTTTAAAAGCGATAACATCAAAATTCACTGCATAAAGTTGATTGAAAAAACAACAACAAACAAACAACAAAGTAAGATAGGGCACTTAATTTTTGGTAAACCCCAAACCCAGTAAAATACTAATACTTCTACTGTTCTACCGTAAGTTGTTAGTTGAATAACACCCCCATGTAATTGGGCATTCATGCCTTACCAACGATGTAAGCAGACCCATTGATTTGTAGACTACTGTATTGCATCTCTCTTTTTGATTTTATGATAAGATACCATTTTCTCTACAGGATAATGAGAGAGGAGGAGTCTCCATCAGGTCTGTTCTGAGGAGACTCAGGAGAACCAAAAGTTGTGGTAGTGAGGTAGAAAAAGTGTATTTTACCAGCATGCCTTCTCTCTCTGCTTGTTGGCCTGTTTGTCTCCTTGTTCGTTTGTTCGTTTGTTCGTTTTGTTCGTCTCCTTGTTTGTTTGTTTGTATGTTTGCCTGGATTGTTTTTTCAGTCTTGGAGTATGCAGGTCTTTGTTGCATGGAAGTCACTCCTCTGTGGAGCCAAGTTTGATGCATAGAAGCTTGTAAAGGTGGTAATTTGATATTCCCATTTTGAGGCACTTCATTCTTTAGTAATTAATTTTTTGTTTTTTTTTAGCGGAGGCATTATGTTTTCTGGTTGTCCATCCGTCCGTCCGTACATACGTACGTACGTCCCGTTCTCGTGATCGCGTTATCTGAAGAACTGATTGATGGATTACCGCCAAACTTGGGTCATGTATGTATCTTGCAGAGCTAATGAGCTGATTAGATTTTGGGGTCATGAGGTCAAAGGTCACAGGGCTCATTATGTATGCAAAAATAGTTCGTGATCGCGTTATCTCAAGAACCGATTGATGGATTACCGCCAAACTTATGTCATGTATGTATCTTGCAGAGCCAATGAACTGATTAGATTTTGGGGTCACGAGGTCAAAGGTCAAAGGTCACAGGGCTTATTATGTATGCAAAAATAGCTCGTGATCACGTTATCTCAAGAACCGATTGATGGATTACCGCCAAACTTAAGTCATGTATGTATCTTGCAAAGCCAATGAACTGATTAGATTTTGGGGTCACAAGGTCAAAGGTCAAAGGTCACAGGGATCATTATGTATGCAAAAACAGCTTGTGATCACACTATCATTAGAACCAGTGGACGGATTACCATCAAACTCTAGACATGTATCTTGCAGAGCCAATGAACTGATTAGATTTTAGGGTCATGAGGTCAAAGGTCAAAGGTCATGGGGCTCATTGTGTATGCATATAAATAGCTTGTGAACGCATTATAATTAGAACCGACAGATGGATTACTATCAATCTCAGGACAGGAATATCTTACAGAGCCATGTATATGAAAATTAGCTTGTAATCGCGATATTCTGAGAACCCGTTAATGGATTACTATCAAACTTGAATATTAAAAATTGCTTCCGTTTTGGTTTGTAAAACGCTCTTTGGCGGAGGCATCATTTTCGACTGCGCGCAGTCGAAGTTCCATCTAGTTTTTGTTTGTTGTTGATTTTTATCGACAGACAAATCAACTTGTCTCTGAGTGTTCATTTCAGAAACCATTTGGGACTTGAACAGTTATTAGTAACAAATAAATCTTAAAATTCAACATGTTATTCATCGAAAATGCTCCCATTAAAGCAAACACTTATAAATAGGGGTTGCGTCCAACCCCCATTGTGCTATCCAAAATTTAGAAATTAATAAATAGGATTCCTTTTGAACTCCACAAAACATTATATTTTAGTGCGATTGTGATGGTTATTTTACCTGACTGCTAAGAAAGCATAAATGCTTGTAAGTAAGCAACCAGACGGACGACGGCTTTAGGTCCTCTCCGAGGGACCTGGTAGTGAGGATTAATGCCTTACCAAAGGGCACTAGTGCATCGACTTGGTTTCGAACCCGGGTCACCGGATTACGAGACCACTGCTCTACCAACTGAGCTATCGCACCTCCCTGTGCATTTATGGGGTATAAAAGATTAGAAAGGGTTTAGACTTGATTTACCCCTTTAAGTCCAGTGAAAGGTTCCTGCACCCTGACAGCCTGCTGACAACCCACAGGCAACCCTTGCATAAAACATACAATTACTGTAAGAGGTGAGTTGAGCTAGATTGAGTTGAGGTTAGGATTCCAACCCATTGACTCTTGAATTCTTTCTCTATCATAGGTTTAGTACAGGATCTACCAAGCTCCTGTAGCAAATGAGTTAAAGATATTGAAAAAGCTGTAGGAAGGTCCTACAAAGCAGTAAGCCAGCTATTCGCCCTTGCTTTTAATATATACAGAATAATCTTCTTTGTAAATAATGAGTATAATTAGGAATTTAAAAAGTCATTGCCGGAGGCGCAATACCTCACTACATGGCATGATAATACCTTCATATCTGCAAGTCTGCTGAATGTAATTATTGTAAGTTAGCTTTAAGAGGCGTTTACAATATTTTCCATATTTATGAACTCAAGATATTCCACCCAATAAACCTAATTGTAAAAGCCAAATGAATGCTTCCTCTGTATAGCTTACTTACTTCATTCCATCATGTCTTCTTGTCAGCTTGGGTTACACCCATTTTCATGAAAACATGCTTCCACATTCATGAAAGGTTGGGTAAACTGAATGCAAATAATCACACATTTTTGTCAAAGATGGTCTTTAAGATAGGGCTAATCTTTTTACATGTACATTTGTGAAAACATGCCCATACAATCAGATACTGAAGCAGTGTTAATCACTGGCGTATTTATGAACTCTGTGATTATTTATCTCATATTTAAAGTGTCAGGTCGAGACACAAGTTTTTGTAGATGTGCTGTAGGTTTTCAGAAATTATCGGGTAAACTGGACCCGATGCTTTGGCGATAAGATGGGCATATTTCACAAATGTTAGTACTCCCAACTCTTTGGAAATTCGGGCTTGAATATTCATGAAGGTTTGTGTAATCAGAAGACGGGAAGACCAGACGGAATGAAGTGAGTCCTCTGTGCTGACTATAAGAAATTACTTTTATTTATTTACATGGATGCAAGATCATGCAACTTAAAGATACTAGTCTATGTCCCTTTTGCAGCCAACATCAAATTCTGTAGAACATTGCAGGAATTATGAATATGTCATGTATGTCCAATCTGTGAAATGTAAACATTAGCAGTGTCCAAGTATTCAAATTATGCAAGGAAACTCGTATTTCTAGACTTCACTGTCATACACTATTGAATGACCGACTGACTTCTTTTTTTCTTTGGTAATAACAAACATAAAATGAGCTGTAAAGGGTACATGAGCATTTGTCTACATCAATAACCTACTTCTTGTAATGGCCAAAATTAAACTGATTGAATCTTTGCGCTGCACAAAACGTACGACCATTCGGTACAAGGGTCTGAAAATCAGACTATTTACTTAAAGGATTGCAATCCCTAAAGTCGATCCGACAACTAACGGTCGTTATTTTCCCACAAAAAGACATTTTCAAGCCCTTGCTTTTGAGGGAAGTTCTAAATTAGTATTATCTTTCAAATGGCGGTGGAATTTTTTTTTTGGACCTTTTAATTTTTTTGGCCTGCAAATGGGACATAGTACCTTTCAAGGGAGTTAAAGGGAGAAATGTCTATTAGCTACATGTCTATTAGCTACATGTATTTCTGCTTTGATAATGAGGAGTTTGTTACAATGACGGAAAAACATGATGTCCAGAGACCCTTGTAATGAAACGAAAGTGCCCTGTACAAGATTTGAAAGATCTTGTCCTGTGAATTACCAATATGAGGAAATATTATTCCAATGTACTTAATTATTACTTGGTACTCTACAGCTGTATGTATGTAACATTGTATGTGTGTATGTTTTCCATACTTCACATTGTGTATTGTGTATTGTTCTGCCTTATAATGTCTTCACATGTTATTAGCCGAGGTATCGTCATAAAAAAGGCCATTTTATGACAGACCTCTTGACTTATCTGTGTGGTAAAGCAATGTGCACACTTTGTAAAATGCCTAAAAAATTCTGCTGCAAAATAAAAAACATTCTATGGTGTAAATGAATTACTAATATGATATGAAAATAATTAAGTTGCATGGCAGTAAGACCTACTGTATATGCTTGCTCAGTGTTTTAGTGTATACAGATTTGTGATGTGCATTATGCTGTCCTTCATTGTCTGCGGCCGTTTATTGTGTTGGTTTGTGTCATGGTTGTCACAATATATGCATGAGGCTGCATCGTGAGTTTTTAGATCCCACTGTGTTCATCTAGACACACTCATGTGCAATCTTCCATCGTCACTTCTTTCATGTATTATGTAACCTCTTGTCTGTATGATACTGAAGTAAAATACAAGTCTTTATAAAGTAATTAGCATCAGTTTCAGTCGTCTTCATTTTTTTCTCTTTCAGAAATCAGTTCGGAGGGGTGGGGTTCGACAGACGAAGCCCAAACTCAAGAAAGTGTTGGAATACTACACCAATGATAGCTTCCAAGGTGCTGCAGGAGAGGGGAGCTTATCGTTTGAAACAGACCAAAAAGTAGAGGTAATTCTTGGACATGAACTCTCCTTTTTCTTATAATTCTAATAATGCCCAGATATGTTCCAGATAAGTAAATAATTATAGTTGCTTATTGGAACAAATGATGGAATAGTACATCACCTCATTCAGCTTCCAGGGTGCCACAGGAAAGAAAAGCTTGACATTTGAAGGATGCAAAAAGTAGAGGTAATTCTCGCAGACAACCCCCCTTTTAAATTTCAATACCTCTCTGACATATATTAAGTTAGCAAATAGACATTGCTTATTGGAACAAATATAGAAATAAGCTTAACAGAAACCAGATCTTTTTTTGGCTTAAAAAATGAATAAAAATCATTGAATATCGCAATAATATAAAGGCTTTCTGCTAATCCATAATTATTTCTAATGACCTACATGTGCTCCAGATAAAAAAGCCTAGACAGTATTTTTAATGCAATAATAATGAGATAATTCATATACTGTAATCTTTGTATTTGTAGTATAATAATTATTCCTCTTCAAAGGTCAATAGTTTCATAAGGTCATCTATAAAAAAATCTGACATTCCCATTCTGTCTATCCCCCATTTCTATCTATTTAATTATTTCTTTAATTTTTTCCTTGTTTCAACTTTTCCATCTGTTTGTGTCTCTCTCTCCATCTTTCTCCCACTCTTCCTCATGTTGTATCAATTGTAAACCTTGCGCTTCATCAATAACTGCTCCATGGTTAAAGTTTTTAAGCTAGTTTATTCCTATCTTCGACCCTTGAGAAAACCTTACCTAACCCTAATCCTAAACCAAACAGAAAAGCCCAATGGTGACACTAACCGCAAGCTTTGACAAACTGGATCCCAGAGCACATGTTGCTGGTGCAAATGTTGAAACATCACTTGATCTCTGTGTCTCTCATTTTTCTAGGTGCTGGAAGAGAATGATGGAGGTTGGTGGTATGCGAAAATCAACGGACAGGAGGGCTGGGTGCCCTCTAACTTCATTGAAAAGCGTGAAGCGAGTAGCAGATTCAATGGAAAGTCATCATTAGGTAATCTTGATGAAGAGACAGGGGAGGATAAGGTACCTCCAGTGCTCCCTGCGAGGCCAGCCTTTGGTAGCGGTGGCACCGGTGCTTTCAAACGGTCGCTAAGAAATCAATACCACCTCCTGTTGACCGCTCCAACAGCCCCTCGTTTAATCGCAAACCAGTCACAAACAATGGCCAAGCAGACGGGGTAAGAAAAGGAAGTGGAGGTGTTGGTGCTGGTGGTAATATGATGGCTGCCTTGAAGAAACAACTTGAGAAGTCTTCCATTGGAGAATCATCGTCTCCTGCCATTCCAGCAAGGCCAGGCGGTGCGCCCAAACTCCCAAGCCAGTGTCCCAACCATACTGCAACAGAGATGCGGCTTACATCACTACCAGTAGTTACGTGAACGATGAGAATGATGGACTCAGTTTCGAGGAAGGACAGAGGGTAGAGGTGATCAAGAAAGATGACAGCGGATGGTGGTCGGTGAGGATAGGAAACAAGGAAGGATGGGTACCAAATACTTTCTTAGAAAAAATATGAGATCAATAGACACCAGAAACTTTTGTAGATATACACATAATGCACTTGTTGTGTAGTAAAAGCGTGATGAACATTAATACAATATTTTAAAGATAGATACATTTCTTTACTGTGGTTTCAGATGAGATCTTGAAATATTTTGGTTGCCATCATGTTTATATTTTGTGATTCACTCAATTGTTTTAATTCATGGAAAACAGTTATTATACAATTATAGAATTTATGCATCATCGGAAACAGTACTTTTTCAATTTATTATTGTACATTCTATACCTTAAGGTGCTTTCTCAAATCTATATTTTTGTTACAAAATCTTTAGCAGTATGTTACAAACTGTTTTCCCCATGACAACCACCAAAGTCTGTGGCTCTTTACGAAGCAAGCCGATAGATAGATTGGAATTCCTGATATGTAGGTACATTTAAATGTTATAGTAATACCACCACAGTGTATTTCCAACTTTAAGTAATACATGTAGTAACGCAATCCCAAAGGCTTTGAACAATTAACCTAATAAAGGAAACATCATTAGGCATGTCCATCACTTATAACAAAGGTTACATTGAGGTATTACATAATACAAACATGATTTCTATGGGATATACAATAGGGTATTGACATTACATTTCTTGAAAGTGTCTGCAATCGTGTTCGTTATCCGATACCCACTTCAATTCATCCCTTCTCACTTTTGATATTTTACGATGTAAAGTAGGACTTTATTCAGTTGTATATAGTCTTTTTTTTTTACTACAAGTTGAATACTTTGCATTTCTCTTTAATTGAAGCTCATAGTTGGAAGCAGTCTTTTTTTTCTTTCTAGTTTTTACACCCTGCATCTCATATTATATTTGCAATTTTCCTCATCATTTTAGATCGACTTGTTTTGTTTTGTATATGCTCACTGTTCTATGTCATTCAAATGTAGATACACTGTACATGAGTTACCCATGTAGCAAAAGTCTGTATATTACTAGTTTGTCAATCTTTGCTATTCTTTGTACATATAATGCTGTATTTTGATATTGATATATGATATGCACAGATTTTATAAGAATTTAATGTTATGGTCTTTCAGAAAAAAAGTGTTGGGTAGAGGATTGTTAAATGCTATGTGTGCAGATCCCAAAGTGTTTAAACATTTTCTTGTAATTTGTGGTAAAGTGATGTCAGAAATAGGATTGAATTAAATGATGGAAAATCAGTCATTAAATTGTCACGGTCTAGATAGCAAGGTGATATAAAATAAACAGAGTAAAAAAGAAATAATTTTATTTTGTTATATTGTCATACAAAAAATAGATATGGCTTATATATATCATGTTACACAATCAGTTTTGAAAGGAAGAAGAATTATGCAAAATTGTTGTTTAATACAATAAGCAGTAATTACATTTAGCATGACTATTTCCTTTAGATAGATGTATGTTTATGCATCATGTATGAAGAAGTAGAGGAGAAAAATCTAAATAATGATATGTAAAAAAAAGCGTTAAATATTACCTGTATCTCATTAAGGTAATTTTGTAGTACTCAACTCACATCCAAAGGTACTTCATGCCAACAGAGGGTTCTTTAAATCACTTTCTCAAATAGTTGTCATTTAAGATCACTGTAAAAGAAGAGGTTATATCAAGATTTTTAGATTTATGAGGGTTATCACTTTGAAAATGTCATCATATAGTTGTATTGATATGTACAATTGTACATATATATATCATTTATATATATTAAGTTATTTTCATGAAGCTTTGCATCTTGTAAATTATGACCATGATAAAATCCCCTAAGGCATTCATTCATTCATTTAGCTGTATTCTAATCTAAAATTCTAGAATTGTAGACCAGGGTAGATTGGATTAGTAATGGGTTTCAGGCAATCACATGTTAGTATATTAAACTGAAATCTAAATATAAAGACTACTCAAGGGAGAAAAAAAAAATTGTTCTTCATAGGAAGGTTGTCTTTATGTTCGGCTACCTTTAGTATAGGTATTAATGAGACATTATTTTCCAAGGGAAATGAACAACATTGTCTTTCTATGCAGGTGGTTGCTATAGCAGGTTTCACTGTCTTTGAAATTTATTGTTTACCATACTTGAAGTGGTGATTGCAAGATGCATTCCGTAGTGACAATTAATCTTAACCCATAGCCTATGTGGACCGAGCAGTCCCTGTAACAAGCTTATGTGAATCTCAGAATTCAGAAATCAATGGGTTAACTGGCCTGGAAGCATGTAAGCATAGAGGGGAGAAGCCATTTTGAACTTTCAACTGGAAAGGTGCTTAAAGGTACTATGCCCCATTTGCAGGCCAAAAAAATGAAAAGGTTAAATTTCAATGGCATTTGAAAGATAATACTGATTTAGAACTTCCCTCAAAACGAAAGGGCTAGAAAATGTGTTTTTGTGGGAAAATAACGATGATTAGTTGTCGAATCGACATAAGTGATTGCAATCACTTATGTAAATAGTCTGGTTTTCAGACCCTTGTACCGAACGGTTGTATGTTTTGTGCTGCGCAAAGATTCAATCAGTTTAATTTTGGCCATTACAAGAAGTGGGTTATTGATGTAGACAAATGCTGCATGTACCTGTTACAGCTCATTTTATGTATTTTATTACCAAAGAAAAAGAGAAGTCAGTCAGCCACTCAATAGTGTCTGACAGTGAAGTCTAGAAAGTAAACGGGTTTCCTTGCATAATTTGAATACTAGGACATTGCTAACGTTTAAATTTCACAGATAGGACATACTAGTACATGAGATATTCATGATTCCTGCAATGTTCTACAGAATTTGAACATAGTATCTTTAATGTTTAAAAAAAATATATTTCTCTTTTCATACTGCTAGGTCAGAAATCATGTCTAAATATGTATAAAACCATAATCATGAGCTAAATTCAGTTATAAATTCTTGGTTTCTATTTAAAATATGTATGGGTCTTCATCCCAATTTTGTACAGATATTATGTATATTATGCTATATACCAAATTAATGAGAATTCCAAATCTATTCCAAAATTATGTACATTCTGTAGTGACAATTATCCAAATTCCAATTCTAAACTAATTTGAATATCATGAGAAAGACACACCAAACCTTTCCTCATGATGTTTTTGCTGATTACAGTAGTTTGAGTTTAAGGTACATTTAGTTCCTCATTTTCTTAACATTTAGACTGTGTACTGTTGGGCTTTCATATTTTCTACCAAATATAGTAGTTTGAGATATGTTGTCTTTTAAAGATAAAGACCAGCTTTGGAAACGCCCCTCTCTCAAAAAATGAAATGGAAGCTCTCATTATCAATCATGTGAAAGAATATGTTTTGACTAATACGTGATGATACAAATTTTGCTGGGAAACCGCCTACTAATTGATATTTTTGGTATATTTGGTAAATTATTATATCTATTGGGATCAAATACATATCGCGCACGTGGTTGCGTAGTCCCATATACATCTTTCTGTGTACAGTGCTTGTAACTTTACCAAGACTGGGCCAAATTTCTTATCATTTTGATGATTTCAGAACCTTGCAGTACACACCAATACTTATATGCTAGATGATCAACCTTTTCTGATCGATTCTACAACGTTTCTTTCACAATGCAATCGCATGACCAGAACTGGTCTTTATCTTTAAGAGCTTGAAGACCCAAATGTATTTTATACAGAGTTAATGCCATGCTGGCTCTCAACAGCCAATAGTATTGTCACTAAACATGTAGGCCTATTGCTAGCATTTATACATTTCAAACAAATTAGATAATTTTGTACATGGACTATCACTTATAGTTAAAACAAGATTTATTGTTATTTTCTATTCTTGTATACTTGAGTGTTTTGGAAATGTGGGCAAATGAAGAGGTGTTCTATGAGACAGGAAAGCTTAGGGGAGAGATCTGAGATGGCTTAAAAGGTACCTGTCTGCATGTTAATTGGCAAGGTTTGTCAAGGAATAATCGAGTTAAATCCTCATTACTGAGAGATTATCATATGTATGTCAATTATTAGGGAGGTATGACGTCTGTGATTATTTAAATCCCTTCTTGTCAGAAGCAAGTTTTTCTATTATCTGAGGTGGATTCATTCTAGAAGATTGGATGTTTTGCTTCTCCAAGGTAGGGTATGATGTGGAAATAATTATCTGTCAAACATTGAAAGTGTTTTGATGATTTAAGTAGCCTTTCAATGATGAGCTATAGATATATATTTACTGTTATGTTTCTTTGCAAAGGTTGTGAAAAATCAGTGTATAGCAGTTGATCAAACCTTTTTAATAGCAGCAATACATTTTTCGTTCTAATGAATTGAGATAAACACAATTTACTGCTTCGGTAGCTAACTGGTGGGGCAGTACACACTTTTAAAAATGCTTTGAGTGGTAGAAGGGTTATATAAACATCATCTTCTCCTCATTTCTGAAAAAAGAAGGGGGATATTTTTTTTTATTGATGCGCATTTTAATTGGCCAAAGATACACTTCTGAATACAAATATTATGTAAATTATAGCAGATAGGACTTGCAATTCCATGCAGGTGCTATCTTTAGATAGGAACACACAAAGCACTGCCAATGATATTATATATTTGATTTTTCTTTCTACTTTATACAGTAGGAATGGTCGTACTATATGTTAAGCAGTGTGTACCCTTTGCCTTGTAAGAGTTTCTACAAATGGCCAGAGGATATGGACTGAATCGTCCCTGCATAGCAATCCATGAGCCTTATTCCTTAATAATTATAAGTGTTGGTATTTTTTCCCTTTAAACTGAAGTGAAAGGTAAGGGGTGTATACTCCTCTGTTTATTCACAGTGTAATGATATTAATAAAAAATAAAAAAAAACATGGTCTATATTTCTATGAGGACACACTGCATGTGGCTGTTCTGCACAATATAATCGTTTCACAGACAGGTTTTGTTTGTGTTCTATGGTTCATTTTTAGTTAAAAGTAATATTTATCATGTTTTTCCAACGATGCACCAGGTCATGTCACTCTCAATAAAGACTACATTCCCACCAAGTATCACAGTCTCAAACTGGCCTTTTTGTTGACTTGTAGTTCTTGTTCAGATCACTTTTTCACCTTGATATGTTGCAATTCAATTCATTTTCATTTAGTTTATTTCATTTAGCAGGATAAAAAGAACGGGTCATTTTATGCCAAGACACATACAAAGAAACTAACAAAAAACAGTACAGTAGGTAGATCTATATTTTGCTGGAAGAGGTAGCACCTCCCCCCACAAAAAGGGGGCCCTTATATTTGGCTTATCCAGTGACGTTCAAAATATTCAGGGTGATATTAACAAATAGCTGTACATTTAGTATGACTTAGCCTGTTTATAAATTCTTAAATTCTTTAGAGAAGAACTTTTGAATTATATTTTTCCAGTGAAAGGAATATTATATCGGTATTACATGTATTATTATAGGAATACCATAGTTCGGAACTCTCTTTTAGAACACTGTATTCCCCTCTAAAACTGTTGACTTTCTTCCAACTTTTGCATCCTCCACGTCTTTCATTTCGCCTTGTTTTAGGGTGTATATAAACACCGCGAATATCAGCAAACAGTGTCATGTAAATTTCGAATTCGTTTCATAATCATCGCCGTTGTTCTTCCATTACTTTTCCGTCGACCTCTAAAACGCTCCACAAATGCTTAATTTTGACAAAATGTATAGCAAGCAACTTACACAAACATTTTTTTTTTTATAAAGGACGTCATATGCATGTAGTATTACTGAAAGCATTCATTTGTGAATACTCACTATGGAAACGTACAAAGAACATATAATAGGATGATTTGTTATGTGGCATAGTTGGTGTATAAAATAATTGTGACTTGTGTTACATGTAAATCGATTCTAAAAATAATAACCTATTTCTAGAGGAGAAAATATTAAATTAAATAACAATCCAAAAAGTAATATAATTCATTTGACCTTTTTTCATCCTGCAAGGAAATTTAAATTACCTTTTCTTGTCTTTGTGGTTCACAAACATATCCCATGCCAGTCCATGAATACGCCCTCGTACATAATATATCATTTACAGTCTGGTGAAGGAGGCTAATTCATTTATTTTCACACTCTTTGAGAAGGGATGAGAGTTATGTTTCCCAAGCTCTTAGGGTCAAGTAAATCGGTGTTGTTGTTTTTCCTCATTTGTTCTTGTCGACAAAATAAAGTGAGACCTTTTTTTATTTCTGTTATTTTTTTATTTCATTCTATAGCCATGAGAAAAAGGCTACGCGCCCCTCCCCAATTAGCATGACGACATTATTTAGATCCGCAATCTGGTGAATCTGGTGAATCTGGTAAATTGCGTACCTTCACCTTACACGTTAATTGTTTCCGATCGTCTACTTTCCGGTAGCGAATCACAGCCCGTTTTTATTGCGCGCTTTGTTCATTTAGCTTCCGTTTATATTGTATGTTTTCCGACGAGTGCTAGACGAAAAGCGTTAGTATGTCTGTATTTTGTTGCTATTCCTCGATTAAAAAAACAACTTTTCTTTAACATTTACTTTTGTGCACGCACAATTCCGACTTACGTGGTTTACGTCAATTTAAGATATAAAATCTCAAATACACAACAGAAAACAGCTACAATATCCTGTATCCGTTTTGCTATTAAATTCAAACTTAATTATGCTGCTTCAGGCTGAGAATTTCAATCAACTCTCGTAGATCTTACATTGAGAAGAAACGCTTAATACAAAACATCCCAGGGGCGGATCCAGCTTTTTATAAAGGGGGGGTTGGGGTGGTATGCGAGGAGCGTAGCGACCGAGTCCAAGCGAGCGGAGCGAGCGAGGGAGGTGTGGGAGGGTGTCCCCTCCCACAGTAGGGAAAATTTTTGAAAATCTGTGTGTGAAAATGGCGTTTTCTTGCATCTAAAACACCACTATTTTTGGTATAGAGGTCGTTGCCAAATTAACCCCCATGAAAATTTGTAAAATTAAGTTGCATTTTCCTGCAATGTAAGGCCAGTTAACAACACAGATACAAAGAATTGGGGACCTTGGAATAAGCACTGTTAGCCTAATACTTTTATTATGAACAGCTTGTCACTGATACTCACTGGCAAATCTCAGTAAAATATGATGGACTGGCAGAAGAGACGCCTTGGATGTTTCTGTACAAATCCCTGAACTATTTTGCTGGAACTTAGCTGCAGGGTTGCCTGGTATTCGATAGCCATGAGGGTGAGTCCAGCAAGCCTCTCTTCCCCCATAGTAGATCGAAGATATGTCTTTACTCTTCTGAGTGCCGAAAAGAACGTTCAGCCTCGCAGCTGGTGACTGGAGACGTGCAGCCCAGAATGATCAGCGTCCTGATGTTAGGAAAAAAGTCCTCATCAGCATGTCCCAGGCAGTCAACCAAGTTCTCAGGAAGCTGAGCTTTGTCCATGTTTTGAAAAATCTTGTCCAGCTCTGGATCTCTGCCTGAAACATAAATATATTAAATATCACAGTGCTGTCTCTTGGTGTCAAACAATTATTAATATTGAGTACATTCAAGTGCCAACATAAGTATACAACTGTTTTCTGCATGGTGGGTGTCGATGATCCCGGGGGGATGGGGGATATATCCTCCCCTTCATGACCCATAAAATCATCCCCCACCCAATATTGAAGGTCATAAGAATAAGAAAACTGGGAGAAAATGGTACCTTTAAGTTTTCTGGTGAAGGAAGATCTGCTTCCCAGAACATCAGCTCCTGCATCTGTTCGTCAAGAGCCTCTGCGTTAGTCAGGAGTACGCTCGGAAGAAGTCCCATAATGGACCTCATGCATCGGTTTTCTGGGGAGAATCTTTCTGTCAGACCTTGGCTGAAGCTATCCAGAAAGGGCACAGCTATCGCTCTCTTGAAATATGTGCTATAACCAAAGAGAACAAATGACAATATATTGTCATTATTGGAATATACTATCTTTACAGAACATATAATTGCATTTGGAACTGTACTGGAGATTGTTGAAGATAACTTTAATTAAAAAGAAATACTATTTCCGTGTTACTCAAAAACTGGTAGAAACTATCCATGCCCAAGGAGAATAATTCCGCATACTGAGGAAGGGTAGATCCCCCATTTCTTTAGTGACTGACATGGAGCTACTTGTTATATATCCTTTATTAACTAGAAAATAATGACAAGCTGTACAAATAATAGAATTATAGAAAACAAAGATGGTTATTTTTAGCAAAAGATGACCCCTCCGAACATTAGGCTCCCATCTTATTGGCTAGATTACTGATAATGAGTCATTAAAGTCAGTATAATTGAAATAAATACATAGAAATAGAATAAAATAAAATTACAAGTTTAAAAAAAAAGATAAGATTTAAAAAAATGGTCCCCGGATTTTTTTTTTTTGGGGGGTTGCAACCCCCAACCCCTCTAGATCCGCTTCTGCATCCTTAGGTTTATTCATATTTTCATGTTCAAAGACAGATCTTACCTACAAAGGGGCACAGAGGAAGTTGGCATCCATTGAATCGAGAGAAAAAAACAACAACATAGGGCAGCACGAAAAGGAGACGAAAAAACCCTTTCCATCCCCTAATCGACTCTCATCCAGTTGGTAAGTCCGTTGCCACCCCCCCCCCCCAATGATAGTAGTACCTTTCAGCAGGTGGATTTGTTTTGATGCAGAATACCACTTAAAAATATATGAAAACTATAATCAGTGGCGGATCCAGGTCCTAAGAGGGGTGGGGGGGGGGGAGCGACGGAAGAAAAATAATCATTTCAACAATTCTGCATCTGAAAACAAGGCAGGAAAATCCACTCCTAAAAGCCAGACTAACTTCTAGTCAGGTCAAGATATGGTTTGACCCCAAAAAATTGCAACAAAAGGTTTTTCAACGGTTTCTAGTAGTATTCGACCTCAGGAATAACATACTAAAAGTATACCTAAATCGGAGGTTCAGAAAGGTGTTATTTTCAAGATGGCGTCCAAGATGGCCGCCGATACCTAAAAATGGCCATAAATCACTTATTATCCATCCTAGAGACATAATTTTGGTGTCTATCCCATGGTTTTGGGGGTCAGAGAATCCATTGAGACAAGTAAGAATGGTGTGTGATGGTCTAAGAAACCCCAAAATCCAACATGGCGTCCAAAATGGCCGCCATAACATAAAAATGGCCATTAAGTCACGTATTATCCATCCGAGAGACATGATTGGGGTGACAATGCTATGGTTTTCGGGGTCAGAGAATCCATTAGGATAAGTTAGAACGTTAAGCAGTGGATCAGGAAACCCCAAAATCCAAGATGGCGTCCAAAATGGCCGCCATAACATGAAAATAGCCATAAGTCACTTATTATCCATCCGAGAGACATAATTGGAGTGTCTATGCTATGGTTTTGGGGTCATAGAATCCATTAGGATAAGTTAGAACGTTAAGCAGTGGTTCAGGAAACCACGAAATCCAATATGGCGTCCAAAGGGCCACAAAACCACTAAGATTTCTCAATAGAGGGCGCACTTTATGAACAGAAAATGAACTTTAAATGTTTCTCTCTCACCATTATGATGTCACCGACCCCCAGAAAAAAGAGTCAATTCAACTATTGACAGGTCGATCATTGTCAACACTGGGGAGGGGTGGGAGCGAAAAAGACAACGTAAGAACTTAATAATAATATCTAGACACACATTCATAATACCAATAATACAACTAAAAATGTTTAAAACCTCGTTTTGTTCATGTCATCTTATAGCGAATACACATGCAGATCTTCACGTTCCTTCATTTTGATGATGAATGTTACATGGTAGTCCGTAACCTCTGCAGGTACAGCGAGTTGTGCTACAAGCAGTACAGCAGTTGCAATGAATCAACTTAAGAAGATTACTAGGTGCAGCCTCCGTATTCAACATCACTGGAACCAGGTGATTGTCCTCTAATTTCCAGCCCCAGTCTGTGACGCCCATGTCTTCACTCACCATCCATGCCATTACTTGGTAGTATGTTCTGAGGGAGTGGAATTTTGTGGAGGCTGGCGTAGGAGGGAGTCGCATATTGGCAATTTTCTTGACGAACAAGTTGTATCGTAATGATGCAAGTGAGTCATTACAACGGCAACCAAACATGAAAAACATTGCTTTGATACCAAGTTCCTCTATTAGTTCCTCTGGCTGACTTAGAAGAAGGAAAGTACTAGCACAGGATTCTTAAGTGGGGCTATATTTCACAAGCTTCTGGAAGACTGCTTTCTTTCCGATTCCGAATATCCTGGAAGTCGAATCGCAACCAGTGTAGGCATGTCGGAAAAAGTAGTTGTGAGCATAGATCTTTACCCAGGTCCACTTTAAACTGCTCAATGTTATACACCTTCGGAGCCTTGGCTGCATTGTCAGACCGGAAGTATAGTACCCTGCTATCTACATTTACATCCGCGTATTAAATGCAAGAGTAACGCCATTATGTCAGTGCCTTCTCAAATCAGAGTAGCAGACTGACGACGAGATGAATTCACTGCAGCTTTAGCAGTACATCTGCATCCCCGGATACATTGATTACGGTGCAATTACTCTTCCTCAGTTCCTCACTAATGAGATTTATGAGTCCCTGCTTATTGCAGTCTCTTGATAAAAACTCATCCTTCTTGTCTGAGAATACTGTGTCTGCATTGAATCTGACAACTGGATGGGCATTTTGCCCACGTCGCTGGTGTGTATTATCATTGATTGACGGCCCTCCACCATAGCCGTTAACAACTACATTTGCAGAACCACATAGTGGGGGTTGTGAAATCAGCATATGGTCGTGCTATTCTGCCATAACTGTCTCCTGTCTTCCATGGAATCCGATGCACCAAGGAACCACCATCAAGGCCAAACTGTTCTGTGTTCTCTCACGGCTTCACTCGACACTTTACTTGCATGATCGGTTGTAGCATGAGCTAGCTGAGGCTTACCAGCCTTGCGAAAGACATTCCTAGCCTCAAAAAGTGCAGGTGGGAACGGATTGAGCTCATAGCTCATTATACCTCTGCTACTTCAAGTCCCCTTGTATTTTAAACTACCAGGAAGCGTTGAAACAGCAAAGCAGCATTTATGGTTTGTTCAGGTACATTTTTTACTTTCGAAATCTCTCCCAGAGTCGTAGCTCTGTCTTTCCTTTTGAACAAGACTGTGAAAACAGCAAAATGGAAGGCCGCTATTAGCTATATAATTATCGATGTACCCCAGAATAGCACACTGAAAGGGATTGACTTGCGCTTAGGTTGCTTCCATACCTTCATGATTTTGCTGGAAGCAATCGGTATACCCTGATGAAAGGAACTGGACTTCGCAAAATCCTTGGAACAGATAGCAGAGAACTATACTTCCACTCTTACAATGCAGCCGAAGCTCCGAATGTGTAGAACTGTAAGCAGTTGAAAGTGGACCTGGGTACGGGATCTATGCTCACAACTACTTTTTCTGGATGCCTACACCAATTGCGATTCGACTTCACGGATATTCGGAATAGGAAAGAAAGCAGTCTTCCAGAAGCTTGTGAAATGCAACCTCACTTTGGAATCCTGTGCTAGTACTTTCCTTCTACCAAGTCAGCCAAAGTAACTAGCTTAGAGGATCGAAGCAATGTCTGTCATATTCGGTGGCCGCTGCGTAATGACTCACTTGCATTATTACGATACAACTTGTTCGTCAAGAAAATTGCCAATGTAACTCCACCAAATTCACTCCCTCAGAACATACTACCAAGCCCCCGGGGGGGGGGGTTCAGATTTGGTTTGGGAGGGGCTGTGCCGCTCAAATCTCGAAATCCTACCCATTTTAGGGGTCATTTTTCTCGAAGTAAAGCCCATTTGCACAATTTTAATATTTTGGAAATTTTGAAAACACGGACCGATGTTTAGGGACTTTTTGTTTCAAAATGGGACCCATGTTTAGGGATTTTTTGTGAAAAAAGTGACCCATTAGACCGGCACACCCCTAAATATGTGGGTACCCCCCGGGCTATCAAGTCATGACATGGATTGAGAGCGAAGAAGACATGGACGTCACAGATTCGGGCTGGAAATGAGAGGACAATCACTAGGTTCCACTGATGTCAAATACGGAGGCTGCACCTAGTAATCTTCTAAAGTTGATTAATTGCAACTTCTGTACTGCTTTCACCACAACTCGCTATACCTGCAGAGGTTACGGACTACATGTAACAGTGTGTGTGTGGACCTTGCCAATTTGATGTATGCCACAATCCATATAACGAGTCACTTGATAGTGAAGCAGAAGATGAATTTTCCTTACTAAAGGACATTCCTCATCAAAACGAAGGAACGTGAAGATCTGCATGTGTATTCGCTATAAGATGACATGAACAAAACGAGGTTTTAAACATTTTTAGTTGTATTATTGGTATTATGAATGTGTGTCTAGATATTATTATTAAGTTCTTACGTTGTCTTTTTCGCTCCACCCCCTCCCCAGTGTTGACAATGATCGACCTGTCAATAGTTGAATTGACTCTTTTTATGGGGGGTCGGTGACATCATAATGGTGAGAGAGAAACATTTAAAGTTCATTTTCTGTTCATAAAGTGCGCCCTCTATTGAAAAATCTTAGTGGTTTTGTGGCCCTTTGGACGCCATATTGGATTTCGTGGTTTCCTGAACCACTGCTTAACGTTCTAACTTATCCTAATGGATTCTATGACCCCAAAACCATAGCATAGACACCCCAATTATGTCTCTCGGATGGAAAATAAGTGACTTATGGCTATTTTCATGTTATGGCGGCCATTTTGGACGCCATCTTGGATTTTGGGGTTTCCTGATCCACTGCTTAACGTTCTAACTTATCCTAATGGATTCTATGACCCCGGAAACCATAGCATTGTCACCCCAATTATGTCTATGGGATAGATAATACGTGACTTATGGCCATTTTTATGTTATGGCGGCCATTTTGGACGCCATGTTGGATTTTGGGGTTTCTTAGACCATCACACACCATTCTTACTTGTCTCATTGGATTCTCTGACCCCCAAAACCATGGGATAGACCCCAAAATTATGTCTCTAGTATGGATAATAAGTGATTTATGGCCATTTTTAGGTATCGGCGGCCATCTTGGCCGCCATCTTGAAAATAACACCTTTCTGAACCTCCGATTTAGGTATACTTTTAGTATGTTATTCCTGAGGTCAAATACTACTAGAAACCGTTGAAAAACCTTTTGTTGCAATTTTTTTGGGGTTGGGGTGTTTTTTACCGTATATTGACCTGACTATTCTTCAATATCCTTGTATTTAAGTAGGCCTATAGAGAGGGAGTTGATTATGCTGCCACCTGCTATATGATGCGTTGTAGTTATAGAGAAGTTGAGAAAGTACTTTCTAATAAATTAGGCAGCATATTCATAAAGTTGTTTGAAGTTTATTTGACTCTTATTTTCTTTCATTAGATGATTGTTGTATAAAGTTCTGCCCACGAAGTTCATTTGCTTAAAAGTCTATCGTGATTGCCTTCAAGCGAGTCCACATATTCAGCAATATAATCTAACGTTCTTTCTCTGTGTCGCAGTGTTAGGCAAATCATATTGATATATCGTTCTTTGGAGATATTTTTTCTGTCTTTTTCCTTCTTTTCGTTTTCTTTTGTGGTGTGACTAGAAATGATGAAGATGATTAAAAATCGCTTTGATAACCTGTAATGAAGAATATTTGTTGATGTTAATAACCTGCCGGCAAATCGCAAAAAATATTGATCGTCAGTTGTCTATTTGTTTGTTTGGTTTTTGTTTGTTTGTTTGTTTGTTTATGTATTTGTTTGTTTTGTTTGTTTGTTTGTATGGTTGTTGCAATTTTCGTAGGACCTTCACGCTTCTCGGAGTAAAAGTACGTGCTAAAATGGCCTACAGCCAACTAGGTGAGATCGTATATAGAAAAATACAGAAGAGGTATAGGGTTCAAAGATTTCAGGTACTGTCTGATTGCGGGAGATGTGTTTATTTTCTTCCTGTCATCTTTTACTCATTCTTCAGTTTTTTACAGCTTTGGACAGATTTATGCACTATTTTTGACAGGGAGCGTGTAAGGATATTTTCACTGGGTGAAAACTAAACCGTCTAATTTATTAGCCGTTCAGCAGATTAGGTTCGTAAGAAAACACGAGAGGAAAACGAGAGTTGGATGCTGTTTGTGTTGAATTTCAATCGCTTGAAATCTGTTTTTGGATTTCAAGTTTGTACGTTCAACTCAACTTAACACTTCTAACTCGAGCAGCTAGCGATAATAGATCGTATAAAGTTGTGAAAGAAAGGAAAGAGAGGAAAGGAGAAGAGAGGGGAAAAGAAGACCTTTACTATTTTAAGCCTTTTGAACTGTGTGAGTTATTCATATTACCCACTTGAAGCTCTTGGGGTTATTTTAAGATTGTCATGGATATTGTTTGTATGATGCGCTAATGGAAATCTGTTACTCTGAGATCTATCTCCCTCTACCTTGCTCTCTCTCTCTCTCTCTCTCTCTCTCTCTCTCTCTCTCTCTCTCTCTAACACACTCCTTAGTGTCTCTAATGCCCCTTCTCTATTTCTCTCTTGCTCTCTCTCTCTCTCTGTCTTCTCTTTCTCACCCTCTCTCTCTCTCCCTCTTTTTATCACTATCCCCTCTCTCCCCTGTCTTTGTCTCTTTCTCTCCACTGTCTCTCTGACTCTCTCTGTCTCTTCTTCTCTGTCTCTCTTCCTCTCTCCCTCTCTTTCTCTCTCCCTTTCTCTCTCTCTCTCTCTCTCTCTTTCTCTCAAATGACCGAGCCACACATTGTCTCGAGACTCATTTTATTGTAAGAAGATTGATAAACCGGAAAATAGTTAAAATGAAATCAATAAAAAGAAACGTGAAGGAAAAATACCTGCTTTTGTAATTCTTTATCATAGGAATGGAAGGTTAGTAACATAACATTATAATTGTAATTATCATTATATCAACCATAAATCACTTCTCGACTACGTGAGGTATGGGGTTTCTCCCACTATCTTAAAACTGCCTAACTTGTCTTTTGTCATTAATAATTCTTCCGTTTTTTTTTAATCTTCAAGTTGCTATATCGTTATATCTCTTAGGATCTTGGGATCATTTTCCAATCCTAGATATGCCTAAGATACCATCACAAAGTATTGACGTAGCGTCGCTCTAGCTATTGAGGGGACACTGCAGTACTGGTACCATTTGGGGGTAGGGGCCACCGGTCTTACTCAGAGAATGTAATGCACATGAACAAAGCCACTGATGAGGGAAGAATGTCATAGGAGGTCATACCATCTTCTTGATATTCTTTTCTACCCTATTCCCATCTCTCCCTATCATTTTTTTCTCTCTCTGTTTTTCGCCATTCGAGGTGGGGAGGGGCACGTGCCCCCGTGCCCCCTGTACCTACGCCATAATTTTCACAGAGAACACAAGATGTCGACGAGGGTTTGGTTCAAAGAGAAGATGGGTTACTGAGTTACAAGTCGAGGCATCCCTGGAACACTGTTTGTGTGACAGCAAGTATGCTAATAGGGTATAAAGTTCATCTCTCCTACCAATAAATATCACTCAAAGATTTGTAATAACTGTAAACAACAAGCTATCAAAACAGCACGTGTAAAGAAGGTGTGAAGCCATCCTTAGTGCCTAGATCTGTATATAACCTCTGTATAAACCAAGAATGTGCTTTTGGAGAGTAGGGACACACCGTTGACAGTTGATTGGGAAAACCAACATGTCCTAAACTGTCTTCTCCATGCTCTGTCAAATTGTCACGTATTTTACGTCCATCTATGTTTAGAGTGTTGCCAGTTTCATCTTCCTCGGAGTGACAAGAGAAATGATTTATAGTACTTTATGTCTCCTTAATCAATCGTTTTATACGATTTCTTTGAATACTTTATTGTCGTAGTTATAGAATTGGAATTCTATAAAGTAAGAGTGATATTGCCATTCTGAATTTCCTTTACATGTATATATATTCAGGTGAGTTGCCATAACATTTTTGGATGTCGAATCCGATTTTGCACAGTTTGCTGAAAACGTAATCGACAAGCCTTACAGCGTAGAACTTGGCGACAATGGTTGGTTTGCAAAAGGATTTCTTTAGATTTAATTGGAAGACCCCGTTTCACATTTGCTCTTTTTGAATAGCAACATTTGGAGAAGATTTTACTTTCTCCATAGATAAGGACAATAAGGGAGGATCTCATGACTTATAGTAACTCTTTATTCCAATTACCAATAGAAATCTTTGACATCTTTTATTACAAAATAATCTTATTTGGATTTGAATAGATCTGTAAATACTTCACAGACATATTATTACTTCTAACTATTGCCCCATTTCCAATAATAGTCTACTATATAGTATACAGTAAACAGGGTCACTGTATAACTGCGCATCTTTGAGTGCAATAAATTAACAAGTGCATGCCATATGAATGAACTCTGACCAATATATAGTTCATCTAGGTATACTATTTATAATCTGCCATGTGTCAGGGTAAGCCGATGCTTGAAATAAACAAAACATGATTTCGTACTCAATGAATGGTGTTATCACACCAATGACAACAACACCGTGCCCTTTCATTACATTGGAGCAATGTTAAGAAATCTCGTTATCTACGTGCTTCTTCTTTTTCTTTTATAATATGAGGACTAGGGGCGATGCGGCCGCGAACCTGCATTGCTAAAAAAGGCGATTAGGGGTTGGAAAGGGGGAGGAGGAGGAGAGGAGGAGGAAAAAGGAGGAGGAGGAGGAGGAGGAGGTGGTGGAGGAGGAGGTGGAGGAGGAGAAGGAGGAGGAGGGAAAGGAGGAGGAGGTGGAGGAGGAGGAAGAAGTGGAGGAGGAGGAGGAAGTGGAGGAGGAGGAGGAAGTGGAGGAGGAGGAGGAGGGGAGAAGGAGAAGGAGGAGGAAGGAAAGGAGAGGAGGAGGAGGAGGAGGAGGAGGAAAAGGAGGAGGAGGGGCAGAAAGAGTGAGGGAGAGAATGGAGAGAAGGATTGGAAGGGAATAAGGAAAGATGAAGAGAAGAGAGATAAGTTCGACGAGAGAGAGAGGAGGAGGAAAAGGGATGGGTAAGAGCACGAAGATAATGGATAGGAGATACCTGTGAGGGGAAATAGGAAGAGAAAAGTCAGAGAAAAATAAAATAGGATAATAAATAGACTGACGGAGAGGAGAACTGTACGGATCAAGTCAATATATGCCTAGTTTTATTGAGGGTGATTGATATCACCAATGCGAGTAATAGGGGAGTACAAGAACCATGATGTATCATAAATAAGGATAATAGGATAATGCATGAGGTAAGAATACCAATGATAAAACTGAACATATTGATAATTCTTCAATTTTACAATAGTATTTTATCAATCGTATTTCTGCAAAAGGCACTTGAACTTCGCTGTACATTCATAAAAGTCAGTGGTCAGCCTGCTCTAAAGAAGGCATGCAGAGGAATATGTCTACTTTCTCCATGTGCTAATCTTTCCCACCTTACCGACATCAATAGCCATCAAATCATAGCAATAAGGAATAGTGGGGGGGGGGGGCGGAAGGCTGCACCCCCTAGAATTTTGGAAATGCCCAAATTAGAGCAATCGCCATCTCATATTTGGGAACGGTCACCTTATATTCGGGCAGAGAGGTCGACCATTTGTAACTTTTATGTATTTTTGGGTATATTGTTCACGACAAGTGTCATTTTCACCACAAATATGTATTTAAAAAAATCGCCCATCTCGCTACGGTATCTCGAAAAATTAAACGAAAATTGAACGTTTTCTGCCAGGAGAACGTCAGCGAAATAATTGTGCCTGTATGCCCTGTGGAAGTGCAAGGTGGGGCAGGTTATTGCTCTATTTCAAGCAGTGATTATGAACTACAAAATACAGTTTTATAGCTGATTCATAAACACAGATCTGTCTGCCGTAAGGGCCTCCACGGAAAACAGTATTTAACTACTGATGGAGCCACCCTAATAAAACAAGACTAATAAATAAATAAATAAAATGATCGTTATATAATGACTGCACCTGTACCTTAAAAAATAATTGTGTTCATGGTTTAAAGCCATTCATATGAAAAAGAATAACCGATAAATTCGCCATGGGATATACAATTGATGAGGAGGTGGAGGCGTAACAGGCATAAGAAGGAGATAATTATCTTTCAAAATATATATATAGATTATGAAACACAGAAACAGTTATGAAACGAGGTTATTTTGTAAGACCCCACATAGTCAAGCAGCAGGTGTGATCTATATAATCGTTCGAAATAGAGGTCAATTATTCCATTTTATATATTTTATAATTGATAATTGTTTTGAAGGAATATATCCATTTAAGCACTGAAAAAGTATTTCTTTTAAAGTTTGTTTCTCTCTCTCTTATAATAATTGCGAACCCCCCTCCAACTCTCCTTCATTCGCCGCATATGGTCAACTGAAACAATGATGTTTAAAAACACAATATATTGGGATCAAAGTCTGCCAAAAGTGCATAATAATATCGAAATACTTCCCTTGAATACTTTCTTGAATGTTGGTTGGTTTTCAACCCCCCCCCCCCAACAAAACAAAAAAAAATACAAGGTGAGTGAACTCAACCTGCAAATCTTGTAGATCGGGAAAGATCTAAAAGCACATCTTCATAGAGCTTTGTCTCCTGGCCAGTCAAACTCCCTAGACCCCATTCGCAACACTTTGTCCTCTCACCACGACTGATCTTGGCTTGTTCTCCCTCCTCTATCCCCTAATTTTAAGATCCTAGCAACGGCGTTGCCAATTTAAATTTTGTTCCTTGAGATTTCTTGGAACATACCTGTAATCTATCATTAGAGTGGTCAATATCTAATCATGTTACAATTCTAATTGTGTGAGCCTAACGTCAGAAGGATGGTGAGATGCCGAATGGACTTGGAGATTTTTGTGACGTTCAACTCGAAACGAGGTCAAATGGTAGCTCATAGTTAGGTAATGAGGATGATGGAAAGCTTGATTTCATTTACTCGTCATGGGTATTGTAAGAGGAAAAAAGAAAGGATGGAGAACTCGTTTATTCTTGATGACTCCACGTCTAGACTATGCAGCCATATCTACATTGTATTTTACCATTTTCAGTGGCGAGGGGGGGGGGGGGCAGAGAGACCCGTGCTCCTTTTCAAAATGAAAATGTGGCACACCTATAAAGTCCACCGTGCCCTCCACAAATATCTTTTTGTGTCACCTCCTACATATTCGGCCCAATTTTCTGATTTGTGCCCCTCCCAGTACCAAATCCTCGATTCGCCTTTGTTCATGGTGATCGTGTTTCATGTGATACGGTTGGTGTATAAAGAAGCACCACTCCATCAAGTCAATGGCTTCATCAGTAGTGAACGCTACACCCATTGAACCAGATACGGCGCCCTCTATCAGGTATTATATTCCCTTTATTTACATCTATGACCATCAGTTTTTCTTCTCCTTTATTTATTGCGCAATAGTTTTACATGGAAAATCTTGATGGAAGACGATAGGGGAAACGACCTTTTTGAGTAATTAAAGGAGATGGAGCATAGCGATCAAGCAGGGGAGGGTCTCAGAGGCATCCCTCTCCCCCCTCACAAACAAGGGTATGCGATTTTATATTTAGTGGTATCAAAACCTTTATAAAGGATATTAAAAAAAAATAATAATACAACACAGGCCGGAATTAACTATCTTTCAAATCACTAAAATTCTTAAAATGGAGGGGGAATAGATGGATATTGGAAGGGATGAGGTGGGTTGTTGTTGTTGCTGCTGTTGTTGTAGTTGGTGGTGGTGGTGGTGGTAGTGGTGGTGGTGGTGAAGCGGAGGAGGAGAAGGAGATTAACGATGATGGCGATGAAAATGATCATGATCATGATGATGGTAATAATGATGATGATGATAATTATGATGATGATGGTGATAATGATGATGATTGAGGTGATGATAAGTGCGGATGGGTAATGGTTATAACACAGATAATAACAATAGACATATATCATTATATATTCAATCATTTTGGTGATCATATATCCTCCTCCTCCTCCATTCTCAATAATTCGTCTCGTCGGTGTTGGTTCTGTATCAATAAATAAAACATCTCCCCAATGTAAAAAGAAACCGCATTCACCTTGTGACGTCACGAACCCTCTTCAAATCTCCTCTTACTGAGGCATTAGTTTCCGCTTTCTTCGATCCGATTTCACCACCTCACTGCCTTCCTTGGTGGCATCACTTTCGAGGTTTGTAGGAAAGAGTCTCTTCTTTGAAAGGTTCATGCTGATACCCCATCAATGATATCATATGATTGCTCTCCTTCCGCTTCGATCTTTGTTCCATGGTCATATTATTATGTGAATGTTTTTTTTCTTTCTTTGTTCACTTTTCATTTCTATTTGGAGCTTATGATTAGCGTGAGTAAACGGTATATCAACAATGCTTCCCAATGAATGCAACATGCACATTTTTAATTTGACATTTTAGGAAATTTAGAGTACAATTCTTTCGAAAGAAAGATTTTGATTTCAATATCTAATTGTCAGTGTATTAAAAGAGATTGGTATTTCTTATTATGAAGAAAAATTTGTCAAATATACAGAGAAAAATGACACTGAAGCCTTCTCAAAATGTTCTGTTAACTCAATTTCTTAAATGGTTTACTAGTTATTCGTGTTTAATTAAACGAATCACTCAAACTTTGTTCCCATTTCAGTGTGATCAATCAGCTGCACACCTAAACATCGACTCTAGATTTACCAATCTGCTTGATTATGAATTTTCAATTTCTTTGTCTTTCTAAACTTGTATTATGTTCATGTTCCCCTTGCTATGTGAATGATTATGAAATTGACATGCGATATGATTTTTTTTTTTAATTTGACAAATTTTGTGTTGCTTTTATGAAAAAGTGGAAATCTTTGAACTTTGAACTTTCCTTTAAGAGAAGTGAACTAAAATAGAAATGAGTTATCGTGAAATTCTCTGGGGCAAGATGGCTGATAAACCAAAGGACGAGATGTCAGAAATTATCACATGATAAAAAACCGCACCTCGTTTCTTATGCTATTCTAGTGCTGTTGGATAATTTTTATAAAATTAATATTTATGTCTTAATCAAGCATGACAAGAGATATAGAGAGAGGGAGAGGGAAGGAGAAGAATGATAATGAAGATCTGTAAAATGAGAGTGGGAGATAAAGGTGTGCGAATGGGACAAAAAGACATGATGAATTAGAAAAAGAAATAGAAGAAGAGACAAAGACGGAGAGAAAAAAAAGATATTTCTCCTCACCAGACAGGCTTTATGGTAATTAAGAATGCAATGGAGTGCGGTATCTTTAAGGAGCATCTCAGACTCAGAACCCAGGAGGGTAATTTTCTATTATGTTCAACATATATTCTATATATGTCTGAAACTCTGGTAAACTCTGGTAATAAATATGGACGTAATAAAATTCATGATTTTTCTTGTTAAACGATTGGTGATTTTTGTCACAAAACTATTTGAGAATGCGAGAGACAGAGATGAAAATACTAACTTTAATGAAAGATAGGACATGTCAGGGGAAAAAAAATGATTCTTGAGGTTGCACTTTGCACATGAAGGTAACAAATCACTACAATCATAACAAGTGTCACATTAATGACAATAAAGTAGAAGAAACTCAACTTTCCTTGATTTAGATTTATGAATACTGTCTCGGATATTCGGTACATGAATACAAGTTTTATGCAATCATAAGATGTCTCAATAGATATATTTCTTCTTTTGAACAAGGTATACAACGAATGCCACTTCTCTTCTTTGCTTTTATAAATAACTTGACCAAAAAAAAAGGAAACGAAAATTACAGAAAGAGAGAAATAATTATTATCATGATGACACATGACTGTCATGACACTAAACAAAAATCAGACTTGACGATTTTGATGAACTACCCATTTTCTATGTTTCTTTGTATGAAAGTGATGGAATGCAAAGAATGTATGGAATGATATCAAAATCTTTGAAACAATACATATCTGGCATAGTTGGTTTAACGTGTTTGTTTATACTTTGTCTCAGTTCCTCACGCAAAATATAGGAAGTTAAACGTCGCAATTATTGGATACAAGAATGGCTAGAAATAACAAGAATTATAACTAGAAGATGAGAAAAGAAAAGCAAGGAGAATTTTTGTATGTTCCTCATAACTTTGTAGAAAATTCCAGGGTTTTATATTTTATATTTTTAGAAAAATCGCTTTTACGTATTTGTGACGTTTATTGTTTTGTTTTCCCGTGTGCGGTAAAATCCAGTAATCATTTGTAATGGTTCTTGTAACATTCTGATGTAAACGATTATCACTTGGAAAGTTTTCAAAAGTTGTTTGCAGCATTTTGGCGATGACAGGGGAGTGCAGCATGGAGAATGACAAGGAATCAAATTTGGGCGGACCCAGAAGTAGACAATAAAGGAAATTAATCTTTTCGACTTTTCACCAACAACATTTTCTGGTTACATAAACATTATACATGAGTATAATCATCCGTCTCTCACTCACCATCTCTCCCCCTCCACCCTCTTCCCCCTCTCCCCCTCTCCCCCTCCCCCTCTCTGTCCGTCTCTGTCTGTCTCCCTCTGTCTTCCTCGTTTTCACCGCGATTCCCCTGTAAATCATTATTGCTGAAATTTAATGACATTACGTCACTCCATTTTGCAAACAGTAACACATCTGTCTACAACCCATCAAAAAGAAAATAAGAAAACAAAGGGCATGTACTCCATAAATTTCCTCTCATCCCAACTCTAATACACAAGAACACCTCCCGCATCACATGAAAATGATCTCTTAAGAATTATTATGGATTAACTCGACACTGTGAGCTACATATAAAACACGATACCACTAGTACTCCATGAAGGGTGCTAGGCAGGTCCAGAACATTTATAAAACACTTCACCAATTCACTGGGCCTATTTGATAAGCAACAGGCCTCTTCACCAAAAGGTATATCACCCCTTTGTGACGTCATGAGTAGCTCTTGTCTGTAATTGATATATTATGTTTACAGCCACTTAGCTGAGCGTGAAAAAGTACGCAAGAAATGCATACCTTATCATCTCCTAAAAATGATCTGGTTTCATTCGAGCTGCTAGTATCTACCGACTTGTCGAAGGGGGTATCAGTATCTATTCTTACTTAACTCTTTCTGCCGCGGATTAACTACTGATACGATGGATGAAAACAAAAATTGTTGCTCATGCAATATCCATTCACAAAAGAGGACGAAGGAAAATGAATCGTTATCATTATCATTAAGCATGCGATTGTAACTAATCTTTTTTAAACCAATTTGTATATTCTTAAAAAGTGGTGCAAAGCCGGAGACAAAGGGCTTAAAAATTCTTGCACACTAAAAGTGACATATATGTTTAGATCATCATTTTCATATAAAAATGAATTCGAACCAGTGGCGGATCCAGGGGCCGGGGGCGGGCCCCTCCTAGAAAAAAACAGGTAAAAACACCCTTTTTTGAAAAAAGAAGTTGGGCCCCTCCTGGCGCCCGAGGGGTGGTGGAAAAATTACCCTTCCCGGAGGGAAAATTTTTTTTCGGGTGCCAAATTTTTTTTTGCTCACTACCCCACTGAGCGAACAATCGACCAGCACGATTTTCAAATTTTCGCACGAAGTGGGCCCCTTTTTAGGCCCCCTCCCTTGTCGCCGACTGGATCCGCCCCTGATTCGAACTGCCAGAAGTTAGGTGTGTGTTCATTATAACCCAATTGGTAATGGCTTGCAGTAAATATATGCTTATTCTCTGTCAACGGTTTCTTTCCATTTGATAGTATTAGGTAAGTATAGCCATAAAACTTTGATATTATAATTATGTTTGATTTTATTTGATCCTGTACATTGTATACAATTTTTTGAAATTTGTAAACCCTAGAATGATTCAGCATGTGCTATCATATAAGATGTTACAAAGGGGTAAAACATACAACATATGCAAAGTCAAAGCAAATACATGGCTACATTCAAACAAAAAGGAAAACAATCTTCCCTGAAAAGATCGAAGTAAAATATCTTTGTTTCATAAGCTTAAATTATCTTGAATTCCACACGGTTATGTTATCATTCCTATCTCATACAGCGGTCTACATCATGTGATAAAGAGAGAGCACCCACATATATCCTGATCGTATCAATTTGCACTCTAGTTCTTCGGTATAAATGTCATCTACTGAACTTCAATGAGTTTACTTTATTCTTCAAACATTAGACATAAATAGATTGCACTTTCAGTTAAGAAAAAAGATCAATTGGTAGATTCTTATCTTTATAGAGAAATCCGACCTTGTGGTATTGTGGTCTAGTGGATAAGCCACCAGACTGTAAATCACAAGGTACGGGGTTCATATCCCAGCCCAGCGCTAACGTCATTTAGCAAGACGTTAATCTATATTTGCCTAACTCTACCGAGGTATAACCGAGTATCCGATTATATGCTTGAGCGCTAGTTACTTTGACGGCTCGGCTATAACCGGGGTAATAATGTCTAAACGTCATGAGCGTCACTGCGTGACGGATATGAGTGCTATAGAAGTGGCCATTGTTATTTGTATTAGCCTATTATTATTGATGCGATTCGCTGTAAATGAAAACAGAAATATCATATCAATAAACTTTGAATTAATATACAAAGGGAGGGTAATTGTTGAAAATTAATTGGAATTGCCACCAAATCTAAATCTAAATAAGTACTGAATTGTTTTCCTAATTACCGTTTAGGAACTCACGTTACTTCGTTATATACCCTACACAAGAAATGAAAAGGAAAGGAAAGCATATGTACATGTAGGTGAATTTAATCACAGGTAATTTCTTTTGGAAGTCTGAAATATAGAAGAAAACAAAAATAGGCCTTGTATTTTTGGTTCTGGCCTAGCCGCCAAAGTAACTAGCACTCAAGCATAATTATCAGGTACCCATTTACACCCGGGTGGGGAGTGGAAAATATATATAAATTAAAGTCTTGCCAGAGGGCATTAGGGCGATTCCATGTTAGAGCTTTAAAACTTTTAAAAATTCAACTTTGCGCTGTGTTGGCATCCAATGTAATATTATTTTAGATTAATATCTAAACCAGCTACACACTAAGAAATTAAGGTACAATTCTGCTACAATAGCAGTGCCCTCTGCCAATCTGCTTAATTTCCCACACAAATAATAAAATGATAGGTAGGTTATAAGATTTACTTCATTCCTCTTTTATTAATAACATCAACTTTGTCCCGTACGACATATTTCATGTCGTATAGGGCCTGGTCCAAATGTTACACGAATATAGTTATTGCTTCAGCACGATTTCAAATATAAATATTTCACTTAGGAATGTTGATTGTAAGTCTGTAACCAGGTCTAACTCATAACACAAGAACAACGGGGTCTCAAAGTCTTTGTACCAGTAGATCAACAAAGACACATGCTTAAGTGTATGAATGTATTGAGGTGTCCCGTGCGACATATTTCATATTACAATACATATTGCCATTTTTCCAATTTATGGCAGATTCAAACCTTTTATTCTAATGTTGTTTTGTTAGCTTGTGTTTATTCAGGTAGTGACGACATGTCCCGTATACATTATTGTCATGAATATATTAATCGTGTGCATTTATTTTGAAAGACATTTTCAATGTGAAAGGTGTATTGCAGTCTTGTTTGATAGGTAGACTGTCCATTAAGCACATTTTCAGTGATATTTTTCAGTGCAATTCATTGAGTTTTGATCATAAACTAAAAAGTCCTATTTTACGATGTCCCGTACGACACATGATAATTTCAGCTCTATCTTGCTCAGAAAAGGAAATTATTACTTGGTTGTCATATCTTCATAGGGCCTCCTGGTAGTACTTTACTATATACCATAAAACAAAACTTCACTGCTTATTCCTTTTCTTTAAATGTTACAAAATGTTGTCTAAATGTCATGTACCACTTACATGATTGTTTGCGGAATCGTCCATTCGCGCCGAATTGGAATACGAATAATGTACCTTGTGATCTACTGTTCCGCTACTTATCCACTAGACCACAGCACCTCTACAGGTAGGCTAACCCACCCGTAATGAAGGTGTAAGTATTATGTAATATCGATTTTCAAAAAATTCTTAACGGTTCATTCGGCTGCACAAGCAGCTCTCATCCTCGACATTTTGGAAAATTCGGTAGTTGGCCTATTGGTTGAAACGCTTTTGGGGTGCCGCTCAGAGGTGGCCCTCCCGGGGGGCAGGGGCACAGTGCCCCCCCACTTTTTCAAGCACCTGAAAAGTGCCCCTTTAACTTTGTAAGAAGTGCCCCTTTTTACACAGGAAAAGTGCCCTTTTACTTTGACAAGTGCCCTTATTAATTTGTAAAAAAATGCCCCTTTCCCTTTTCAACTCTGATAAGTGCCCCTTTTATTTTGACACGTGCCCCTTTTACTTCGACAAGTTCCCATTTTCCTTTGCAATAAGTGTCCATTTTCAATTGTCATAAGTGCCCTTTTAATCTCTAGTAAGTGCCCCTTTTCAGGTACGAGAAGTGCCTCTTTTCACTTTTGATAAGTGCCCCCTTCACCTCTGATAATTGCCCTATTCAAATCTGAGAGGTGCCTCTTTCACCTTGACAAGTGCCCCTTTTCCTTTGTAAGAAGTGCCCATTCCCCTTTTAATAACTACCCTCATTTTAACTCGGATAAGCACACCTTATATTTTCACATGTGCCTCTTTTCCTTTATAATAAGTGCCCCTTTACCTAATGATAAGTGCCCCATTAAAAAAGAGCCCCTTCCCCTTCTCATAAGTGCCCCTTCTCTGGTAAATGACCCTTTTCAGGTACGAGAAGTTACTGCTTTTCACTTCAAATAAGTGTCCCCTTCACCTCCGATAAATGCCCCTTTAAAATCTGATCGGTGCCCATTTTCTTTGAACTAATGCACATTTTCCTTTATTATAAGTGCCCCTGTTTCATTTACATAAGTAGCCCTTTTCATATCTGGTCATTGCCACTTTTCAGGTGCGATAAGTGCCTCTTTTCACCCCTGATAATTTCCCTTTTTAACAATGATAGTGCCCCTTTTCCTTTCGAATAAGGGACCTATCTTTTCATAAATGCCCCTTTTCACCTCTTATAAATGCCCCTCTCAGAATCTGATGGGGCCCCTTTTCCGTCGACAAATGCTCATTTCCTATTTCTTTTTGCCTCCTTTTGAGGGTGTAAGAAGTTCCCCATTTTCACCTCTGATAATTACTCTTTGTACTTTGACACATGCTCCTTTTCTTTTCTGATAAGTGTCCCCTTTTCCTCTCATCATTAAACGCGCCCCTAAGTTCAAGCGACTAAGAGCAATTTCCACCAAAGCCCAAAGGATTGGGTTTATTCTTCTTTATAAGATGTAATTTTTCGCGCTGCATGCGACCTCACAAATCTTATATTTTTTCCTCGCTCGCTTCGCTCGCTCGCAAATAAATTTTGAGACCATTACACCCAACTGCAAGACTGATGCTTAAGCAATATCTTGTATGGTGTATGAAGTGAAACAAATATTGAAATCATCCCTGATAATGTAATCACAATGTAGGGGTATATACCAATGTCTACAAAATTGTATATTTTCGCCTTGAAATTTCCCTTTGTAGGTGCCCTTTGTTTCCAGAAAGTTTTTTTTTCTTGGTGCCCCCCCCCACTTTGGAAGTCGCTCGGCCGCCCCTGGTGCCGCTACACCGATTAGGAAGATGAAGAAGGTTGTCGACCCAACTTTGCTGACAATTTTGCCTAACATTTTCGAACAAGCTCCCTTCTCTGGTAAACAAGTTCGAGTTTTTAGATTCTCAGTGGTAGAAAGAAAGTCTCCAGGCTTTTGATAAAGCTAAGAGGGCTTAGTTTCGGTTGATATTTTTGGTTAAG
The DNA here is from genome assembly GCA_037976565.1 of Mesocentrotus franciscanus. NCBI lineage: Eukaryota > Metazoa > Echinodermata > Echinoidea > Camarodonta > Strongylocentrotidae > Mesocentrotus > Mesocentrotus franciscanus. Next base: position 1,165,238 of record CP137677.1, on the reverse strand, counting down.
GAGAATCCAGTAGATTTCAAATAAGATATAAAATGTAGCTTGCCCCAGTAAGGTCGTGGGAGGGGCTAAGAAGTTCTAAATCCTAAAAATCATAATAATGCTACTAAACCGGGATTTTATTCATCTTTATCTGTGCCTTGTCTGATATCGGGTGATCGCTAAATCCTTCCAAAAGGTTAAAAGGGAAAAGAAGAAGAAGAATTTAATCAACTTATGGATTACCTCTCCACAGCATTAAATATTTCGTTTTCCTTCGGAAAAGGTTAAAAGGAAAACAATCTTTGAATAAATTGATACCAAAGTTGTTTATAAGGAAGGGATATAATCCACCTGCATACAGTCTAATTTAAAAATCAATTATCGATGTCTAACTCAAAACGGTTAAATGAGGCTGAACAACTAATTTGTGTATAATGAGGCATTATAACTTTATTCATATTCTAACCGTTAAAGCCGTTTGTTGTTGTTCTTCTTCCCTTCTCTTTCTGCTCTGTAATGATTTTCTATCTCTTCTCCTTCCTCCTCATCCTGTTCCCCCTACTACTTCTGATTTATATATATTTTGAACGTGTTACTTGAACGGCTAATATGAGAATAGCCATACAAGTATTTAGAATGTTCTTATTTTTAAATGACCCCTTGTCTAACAACAAACAAGTGACCATATAGCTTTGGGCTAAAGCATGAAGAATCGAAAAAGACGCTCAATATTTCACTCGTTCAATATCGGAGCCATAGGGCATAACAAGAGGGGAGAAGTGTGAAGGAGAGGATAGGAGAGAGAGAGAGAGAACAATTTCGTAACCCAACCATACCATTAATTACCGTCCATGCAATATGACTTTCATCTTGCATAGTACATGTAATACGCTTCGAATGATTTGTAGTTGGCACATGGTTGGCGTTGTGTTTTCCAGAAAGTTGCAAGCTTCGTTTTGTACTCGTGAAATTAAAACAATACTGTTGAAGAAGAAACTCTTGGAGCGCGTTACTGGACGTAGGCAAGATCACAGGTCTCCGCTTTGCAAAGCTGATTTGAAAGTCAAAGAGTGTGAGCCCTCTAGGAGAGATCTATTTACACCCTCCCAATGACACCATGTATATACATCGATGACCTACTAGAGGCCTTCAAGCATATCAAGTCCAGCGCCATCATAAATTACCCCAGATCATTTTCTTCCATGATCATCATCATATCATAACACCATGTCGTGGTTGAGGTGGTGGTCGCCCAGGGGCCCGGTTTACCGTTCATCTCTTCGCCTCTCCGTCCATATATTGAAAGGGACAGGTATTGAACGCCTCCTTCGATTTGCGCCCAAAGCTCTGTTATCAACTATGGCAAGCCAATTGATAAGCAATACTTAGCTCGTGGGAGATACAAGATCAGTGTTGTCTGTAGAGATTACAACTCAAATCTTGTCGGTAGTGTTATCCCCTGAAATAATACTGTCGTTTTTAAATAGTTTCGGGATCATGATTTGTTTTGTTGTGTAGGGATCTTCATGTTGTTTGTGACAGGAATATTAAAAATGATAATGATAACACTCATAATGATGATAATAATAATAATGATAATAATGATGATGATGGTAACGATGATGGTAATGATGATGATGATGATAATAATATTAATGAAAATAATAATGATGATGATGATGATGAAAATACTAAGAATGATAACAATAACAGTAAAACAAAAACACCCTTAATACTTCTACTACTAATGATGATGATAATCAACTATTTTTTCAGAATGAACATAAAGAATAGATATGAAATCATTTAGTAACTCTGACCAGATGTTTACTCATTCAAACTATGCTCCAGAATGAGAGAGAGAGAGAGAGAGAGAGCGTTCACGATCGAGCCCAATGATATTATCTTCAGAGCAATGTCACTTGTCATAATTATGTCCTATCTCTCAGAAATCTCACATGTGTCAATATGAATCGGAAACACATGATTTTTTTTTCTTTCTCTCTTATGATATTTGACAAAAATTAGTTGCGGTTTCCTACCGTCAAAAACCGAGTTTAAAGGAAATAAGTTCCTTATTCTATGTCCTCCTCAGTCAGATTCATATAAAAAGATCTCGATATTTTCTCTTCTTTCTATTCTCAGTTAAGTATCTCAATTTATTTCTTTTTCCATTTAAATGTCTATGTCTACGTCGTGATACGTGTTTATGATATCAGGAAAAACTATGAGAGTATTGTGACAGAGGATAGCAGCTGAAATGTTTTCGTAGAAAATACTATTACCATTTCCAATGTCGCCAATTTCATATGTCTAAATTAAGTCACTACAAGTCAAAACAGAGAGGCTATTTTCATCAATAATGAATTGTTGCCTACGTTTAATTTGTTTCCTAGAATTGATGTGAATATTGTGCCTTTATTTTAATTTATTTCATACTGCAGAGTTGGCAGTAAGTTTGGGAAAAATGCTTTATAAAGAAACCTACAGTGCATTTGACAGAATAAATCCCGTGGAATATAAGATGAAAATAGAAAACCAGCTTAAAGGAACTTGTTAACATCGTTCAGATGAGAGAAAATGGTGCTAAGGTAGTGACTTTAATGCTAGATGTACATTTAAAGACCATTATTAATGATAAAAATTGAAAAAATGATCTGATCAATTCCTGAATTCTCTTTAATTAAATTTTAGGTGAATGTAAATCGTCACAAAGCAATAAATTGGCTCTATATACCATTCCAAACATTGAAGTGTTGAAAGATTTTTAAAAGCCTGTTTTGTGTCCTTTTTTCATGGAAAAATGGTTGGGAAAATTCAAAAATTGGTTGGGAGAATTTACTGTTAGAGGGTGTAGCACAGTGAAGCCTTCAAAGAAAATCATAAATATCTTTGTGGTTTGAGAATTTTTTCAGGATTTTTTGCATGTTATAGAGAGTTAATACAGTAGAATGAATACAATAAGTAACATTTCATACGAAAATTACGCAGTTATTTCATCAACCTTCAACAATGTTACCGGTTAATTTAAGGTTGACGAGAGTAAATCAAGGATATGATTGAAAATTGTACTGTTTAGTAATAAAACTTCAAATATTCATAAATGTGGAATTCATGGATTTTTTAAAAATATGATTTTTAGAAGAGACAGAAAAGTTAGCCTGAATTAGGAAGAAAAACATAACAAAAACAGATCAACACACAAGAAAATAATTAATCGTTGTGAATGAAGTGCCTCCTGATTCCATCAGCAATGGTGCTACATCAAAGATGAGACGAATTAAATATGGGTTAAATGTCATATAGGTTGACTGGCCATCATAAGGGGAAATCCTAGGCGTCGATCGACCAGACCATTCGGACCAAAATACGCCCACATCCCAGTAGAAATCTTTTAAAGGTTAAATCTACGGTTCGTATTCTACTATGATTTTAAACCCGTTAATAGGTTGAAGCTCGGTCTGAGATCTAGTTTAACAAAGGAATATAGACCCATGTCTAAGTTTTACCTTTGTTCGACATGACTTTGTTGGGTTTAATGATATTAGTAGACTACAGATCAAAGAGTGTACCGGACATATTTTGCTATCATCCCTTGAATCATCTCTACTCACCTTCTTATTACTCCATTTATCTTTATTTCATTTGATTTTCTGTCCTATCGCCATATCTTGCTTCTTATTTTCAGCCACTTTCTATCTATCCATTTTCCCTTTTTTCCTTTTCCTCACACGTTTGACGACTATAGAAATGTAATACAATACAGCTTCTAAATTGACGTCACACAATTACCTTAATCCACAATTACAACTGTACAATAATTCTAGGCCGATTTACATAGTTTAAAGAAGTTCAAAAACATATCAGAGTGATTAATTTTGTATAGCAATTACATATTGTTCCATTGGACTTATACCAAACTATTGGACATCAAATAAAGATGTGACTATATCTTCGTACTGCTACATGTTTAGAATTTCATTCAAATATACAAATGATTATTTTATTTTTTAAATGTAGGCAAAGTCTCCCAATTTCTTGATCCTCTAAAAATTGTCTGTCTTAATTTTCGTATCTCTTGACTGACCTTTTGTTATGAAGTGATACACGTGATAGTCGAACTCATGGTACTCTGCTCCAAAGGTTAACAAAATCTCACGTTTGTGTCTGCTCAGGCTGGCAAAATATCATCATCTTGCCGCCAAAATAATATCATGCTGCTCAAATTCACAAATCGCCGGACTTTCAAAGAGAGGATGAAGAAATTTCAATCATTTTGACCATTTTGAGATGTCTGAATATGAGTGCGATTTTCGGTTGATATTATTCTCATGCACTGATCATGCTGATATATAATACGTCCATTACATTGTGCTAACAATACACAATTTGGGGAAACGAAAGACGAAGAGGAAAAGAAGATAAGAAAATACACGATCTCCTGATGATAGAACTAATATAATATAAACATCGGGCCAGAATTAGAGTGTCTAATTATTCCTTATTGTTGTGCCTGTAAATTTAAATTCGTTTTCAAAAGACCGGCAAGAACCTTCGTAAATTTCCAATCATACCCCTGCATCTAATCAGCAAACTAATACTAATACAGTATTATTTATTCCATGGATTAGATAAAAATAATAGTTAGTGTTCCAAAAATAAGAAAAATAAATTAAACGCCAATTTCTCTACATTTAAATCAGACACGCTTTTGTTTGGATCAAAGAAGCTGATTCTCCTGTCAAAATGAATGTAAAATTATTTTGCAATTAAAATTTGGAATAAAAAAGCAAAAAAGTATGTATGTTTAGAAAGAAATTCCATGGTTTATATTTTTATTATTAAAGGTCGTTGCTATTTTAATGTAAAAAACAAAGACAGATAGGTAGAGTGATAGATATATAGATTGATAGAGAGAAAGAAACAGACAGACAGACAGATAGACAGAGACGGAGAGAAAGAGAGAAAGAGCAAAAGAGAGAGAAAGAGAGAGAGAGAGAGAGAGCGCGAGTGAGAGAGAGAGAGAGAGAGAGAGAGCGAAAGAGAGAGAGAAAGAGTTAGAGAGAGAGAGAGAGCGAGAGAGAGAAAGAGAAAAATAGATAGGGAGAGAGGGAGAGAGAGGGGGAGAGAGAAGGAGAGATAGGGTCAGTTAAAGTAGTTAAATATATACAGAGTAAACAATTGTGAGAGTTTATAACACAAACATACAATAGAAAGAGAACTGAGAGGGAATAATAGAAGAAAAAAAGAGAGGGAAACATTACAGAGGGAAAGATGGGGAGAAAGTAAGAGAGATAAAGACGGACTGAAAGAGAGAGACATAAAGAACGTAGAGAGAGACAAAGAAAACAAAGGAAAGAGAGAGAGAGAAAGATAGAAAGGGAGAGAGGATAGAAATAAAAATATATACAGAGAGAGAGAGAGAGAGAGTTAAAGAGAAAGAAAGAAAGGGAGAGAGAGATAGATAGATAGAGAGGGGGAGGGTGAGCTTTATGAGTTATATATATAAAAAGAGAGAACTTAATTGTGAGAGCATAGAATAGATTTTTGAAAAGAGGAAAAAATAATAGAAAAGAGAGAGAGAGAGAGAGATACTCAGAGAAAGATATACAGAGAGAGAGAGAGATAGAAAGTGTGTGTGTGTGTGTGTGTGAGAGAGAGAGAGAGAGAGAGAGAGAGAGAGAGAGAGAGAGTATGTATGTGTGTGTGTGTGGGGGGGGGGATCAACACGTAAACAGTTGAGTAGTGTGTGGCTGTATATTTCCAGGTTCGTGTTCCTTTTATCCTGTGTAATAAAACATTAGGCATTAAAGAACATCATAAGTCGGGGTTATGTCCTATTGAAAGGTTTCCTCATTTAGGCTTCAACTACATGCTTCTCTTTGCAAATTCCCAAGTTTTGGTAAATTTCGGATCTGTCAGAGTGAATAGCAACTTACCAATTAATTCTAATTCCGGTAACAATGTCATCAACGAGGTATAAGCGCAAATCAGACGTAAAACAAATATAATTATCGGTGAGGGATAAATCCTGACGTGTGAGTTCTCACCAAAGAGAGTCCTTCCCCTTCTTGGGTGGATGTTATATTCTTCCGACTTTCACTGTGCATTGCATTCATGTTCTCATTCTCTGTTGACATAAATATTGCGTACTGGTACACTCATCTGTCTCTCTCTCTCTCTCTCTCTCTCTCTCTCTCTCTCTCTCTCCCTCTCTCTCTTTCTGTTTGTGTCTGTCTGTCTCTCTCCTTCTCTTGCTCTTGCCTTCCTCGTACAGTCAGCTCCCAAGTGAAGATGGATATTACAGTGGAAATTGATTTAAGATTACTTCCGTTATAACCACGTGTGTTTACAAGTTGAATGTTACTCCTGGATTCCTGGGGGATCCAACATGTCTTCAATTATCAAAGTTCATTGCCATTGATCTCTGTGACAAGTCTCTATGGGCTGCTCGGCAAATGGCCCAATTTGAGGGATCGTTTCCGAACCCTGGACTCTGACATTTTTGTCATAAATCCAAACGAGGGTTATTCATAAATGGAGTTAAGATTCGTCCCTGCTAGCTAACTTTATAAACGTCATTACATGAATTGTTTTGACAGAGATGACCTGTTTCATACCAATCTTTGAGATGGTGACAAGATTACCAAAGTTAAAATGATAAGTGTAAAGAGAGTGAATAACTGCAGGTAGGATATCGTATTGGTTTCAGGAGGTGGGAAATAAAACACATTGCAACAAGGAAGATACTTTCTGCATGTTCTATACGAGGCCTGGGGTTCGGTGTCAGAAGGGGGCAGCTAAGAGCGGAGGAAAGTTCTAAAACTAAAACTAGAGAAGGGCGTCAACCCCAGATGCGGAAAATATATATAGCATGGTGTAAATTAAAGTATGGACGTGATGGCTCAGTGGTAAAACATTAGTCTCATAAAAGGGTGGGGGAGGTAGAGGGGGTCCCGGGTTCAAAACCGTGCAAATAGGCTAGTGCCATCTGTTATTAAAGGTATCAGCATTTTATTTCAAAGTCCCTCTGATAGGATTAAAGCCACAGGTCCACCTTATTTGCAAACATATACGTTATCGATCCTTTTTTTCTAGTTTACAAGTTGTTAAATCCATACCTCATTACATTCTAGTTGCTTGCATCATGTGATATGATCATAATGAGTTACCATGGTTACAGCAATAAACATTATTTAGCAGATCTATGAATTGAAATGTGATAGGAAGGAACGAACCCTTGATTTATTGATGTAATTTTAATAATATTCTTTTAATCTTAAAATGATAAGACAAACATAGTCAGCAGAAAATTAAGAAAAATCAAAGAAAACTCGAAATATATGTTGTAGACAATCACACACGTGGTAGCAATATTTGAGTAAAGTCATGCGGGAATACATATAGCATAAGGGAACCATAAACAAAGGAAGGAATTGATTAAGTACAAGGTAACAGGTTTACTTATCAGGATTATCGCTACGACAATATTGGTAAAGTTGACGAGAAGAAAACCCCAAATGGAGAAGCACTAGGCCTTCTCAAACGAAAAGTTTCTTATTGTTCATTAAAAAAAAGAGAGAAGAGGGTCTTTACCGCAAATGTCAAAGAGTAGATTATTGCTCGTAAAATGAGAGATAAAGTTCACTAATTTAAATGTCGCGTGGACAGGGGTATTAGAATAACCGCGACTCAGTCCGCCTCACAGAACAAACAAATACAACATCTAGCAACCGCATCTTAGCTAATTGTCTAAGATATGTCTTTAAGAAATTGAGAGTCACTAATTATAGATTAGAATTACAGCTTTTAATCACATATATGCCATAAAAATGACGCCATGTTGTATATCTTTGGGGCGAAGGAGCACCAGACGTGTGCACAATGTAAACACACACTTCATGCTCGTTTGCATTGTAGAAGGATATTAGCAGTATGACAATGACCTTTTCCTTCTTGCGTGGGCTTTCGACTCCTTTTCCATTATTACATTTCTTCTTATTCTTGATAAAGTTATGATTATATATCCGACCTTCTACTCGTGGCTGGTGCACTATTTCGCCAACGCCTCAATCGTCCTAAGGGAGTAATTTGTAAACAGCTTTTTGAAGAAGAAAAAAAAACACATTTTAATTGATAATTGATTATTGCATAAGACTCCGATACTCATTTCAATGTAAAATATACCAATTAATTATGGTATCTGGTTGCCGATGAGACCAGGCAATAATAGTCATTGGATTACAATTTGGTTCATTTTCTCAGGTTTTATATTCTTCATCCGCTTCCCTTCAACCCTCATATAATTCCCTTTTCCTTTCATTCAATCTTACTATATAGTAAATGAGGATTCATCCTCCTTATCCCAAATAAAAATAGCAACATCTTAGCACCAGCAGTAAGAATGATACAGTGGTCAAACTGTAAGGATTATTTTTTTTTAAATCATAAAATTGCAATAAAGATATGGAAAAAATACAATGACTCTCTCTCTCCTTCGAGTAAGAGGCTGTGACAATGCTAAAGCTTCATTCTGTGACTAATATTGGATTCTGGTCTTAAGTATTAAAGGGATCCTGGATTTAGCTCATGCTGCAATCATAATTATAAACCTTTAGGTCAGTCAGGAACCCCATGACTTTTACACGCCGATCGCCTGTCTGATTATCAAGATATTTATGATTGGAAATCGAAACCAAATTTGCGTTTTCCTAAAGGTTCTCATAACACTACAAGTCTATTGGGAAAAACGAGTATGGTAAAACCGGTCACTCAAAGATTTTTACTTTTTTGAGGCACTTTTTGATCATTTTCAAGCGCGATTGTTTTATGGCTTCAATATTACACCATATCACAGACACTGATAACACGTAGGGCCGTGCATCTCAGATTTAACATTGTTAAACGATGCCTTTAATACTCCATCGCAATAGTGCCAAACTAACTATACAATGGCTTCACACGCATTCATTTCGTTCATATTGCAAATTTAATAAACAGCAAAGTCAACATTTCAAAGGGATATTAAAGAGATGATCGGTAATACACAAGCGAAGTATAGTCATGAATAAGTTTCGTTTATACTCTCCGATTTGGCTTTCTGTTCATTCTTGCGATTTACTCTGATGAGTGCTTGACGAAAAGCTTTAGTATGTTGTTATTCACTGCTATTCTTTGGAAGAGATATTAATATAAAACGATATACTATGTTTTACCCGTGTTTCCTAAATTAAAATTGTTATCCTTGCAATGTATAGTATGAATTGTATTTTCATGACCGGAGGCACAATGTATTATGAACATTATGTCATTTATTTTCCACATTTTTGATATTTGCCGTGAAGTTCCAGATGTCGTCATCGAGGTATCTGCAGTGCATCACGTTTGGCGAATCCAGAATTACGGATTTGCTCCACCTGTAATGATCTTTCCAAGAAGTCAGCTACAGCCTGAGATATGACAGTGAACTATAGGAGCGAGGAACCTCGGAATTCTGGTATAGAGATGGGATTGGCGAAGCTATGACAGTGAACTATATAGGAGCGAGGGACCTCGGAATTCTGGTATAGGGACGGGATTGGCGAAGACATTATCCACCCTTCGATATAATTAGCTGAGCCATATATAGCACGGACCCGACTAGCTTAAAGGTACTATGTCCCATTTGCAGCCAACATCAAATTCTGTAGAACTTTGCAGGAATTACGAATATGTCACGTATGTCCTATCTGTGAAATTTTAACGTTAGCAGCGTCCTAGTATTCAAATTATGCAAGGAAACCCGTTTACTTTCTAGACTCCACTGTCAGACGCTATTGAGTGACTGATTGACTTCTTTTTTTTCTTTGGTAAAAACATACATAAAATGAGCTGTAAAGGGTACATGAGCATTTGTCTACATCAATAACCCACTTCTTGTAATGGCCAAAATTAAACTGATTGAATCTTTGCGCAGCACAAAACGTACGACCATTCGGTACAAAGGTTTGAAAATCAGACCATTACTAAAATGATTGCAGTCACTAAAGTCGATTCGACAACTAACGGTCGTTATTTTCCCACAAAAAGACATTTTCAAGCCTTTTCGTTTTGAGGGAAGTTCTAAATTAGTATTATCTTACAAATACCGGTGGAATTTAACCTTTTGATTTTTTTGGCCTGCAAATGGGACATAGTACCTTTAAAGGTGATGCATGGTATGGATGAAAATAAAGGTGTATGTGGAAATAGATTATCATTTTCTGATTTCTTGATAAGCCTGTGAATGTAGTAAGCATTTCGTTAAAAAATCGCTTTGAAATGCCTGCAGTTAAGTTGTTGAGGTTGATTTAAAAAAGTGGGAAAGCATATAGTCTTGCTTTAAGTTTGGAACACAACACATACATGTTCTTGTCGTGCTTGTTAACTTGATATTATGATCATTTTGGAAAGCAAAGCAACGGAGAAGAGAAAGGGAGACCGATGTTATAAAGGCTGGATGGATTGCACTAATGGGAGCTGGAGCTTAATATAGAAAAGAGTTTCCTCGACCCACTAGTATAAATAATGGTGATGATGATGATGATGATGAGAAGGAGTATGGTGTCGGTGGTGGGGTGTTAATCATCATACTGATGATGATGACAATGATAATGATTATAATGATGATGGTTACGATGACGAGGAGGAGGAGGAAGTTGATGATGATAAAAATGAGCAGGCATACATCACAACGGAAATGCATTTTAGTTATATAAACTGATTGTGCAACATTTTGACCCCATTTCTAGATAATTATGCACCGAAGAAGACCTTTTAATATGATTCATGATGACATGTATGTAGAGCAGCTCCACAAACGCAACCACCAGTGGCTCATCATGCCTTCCATCTCAGGATCAATTACGTATTATCTAGGGTGTGCTGCACCATCAGTGATGCGATCGTATAAGACTAAATTGGTCACGACGGACGCAACAACTAGAGAAAAGTGGTAATGAACAGAGATCCTACTTCTGCTTATGGATTGTTGAAATAATTTGCGAGTATCATTATAGTTTGCAAAAATTCTGAAAGGGATTCCCAGCAGTCCGACGATGAAAGGTGTGACGGAGGTGACGAAAATTGGGACTAAAATCACTCACCCGCCCTTATAATGTAGACATCACAATCTAACGAAAAAGCTGTAGGTAACGTTTAAAGTTAAAAGTCCAATACTTCCATTGTAGAAACTTGTTCTTCTTCTTCTCCTCTCTCTCTCTCTCTCTCTCTCTCTCTCTCTCTCTCTCTCTCCCTCCCTCACACCCCTTCTCTCTCTTCTTCATTCTCTGCTAATGTGTCTTTTTTTTAGGCACCTGCCTTTCCTTTATGATACACCCGATACAAATATAAACATCAGATAATAATGATCAAATGAATAATATAGTGGTAATAGGCCTACACGACTTTGTCAAGACCGAATAATAATTATTCTGGATGGGTTATCCTAGATGTACATGGAATGCAAAAGAACAAGATCAAGGTAATTTTCTCTCCCGATTTTCCATTTCCTTCGCCTTTCGAAGGGAAGAGGAGAGGGGCGTACGTGCCCCCCCCCCGGACCTATGCCATTACTCATAAATATATATGTATATATATAGGTCAAGTTTCATATACTCTAAAAATAAATACTTTGCTATCTCCGACACGCCTCGACGCACTGATGAGCAATGTCAACTATGTCTGGCGGAACAACTCATCATCTTCACACCTTCTTTATATCCCGTGAAACACAATATATACCAACTCATAGCACACATCTTGGGATACTGCATGGCCACTCTTACATAGCGAATGCTTTAGTTCGGTTGATATATCAAAAATATCAAAGATGAGCTTGATATCAAAGATATCATACGGAATAACAATTATAGTTCTACGTTTTCCAATCTTTAATTAATTGACTTAAAGATAGCACATTTGATGTTGTAATTATTATTATCACTGTAAGAGTAAAGATTTTCGGATATCTAAAACATTTAAACAAGTCGTATGGAAATTATTTCTTTTATTTCTTGTACTGTATAAGTCGTGCATTTATAATAGTTAACTTTATATAACTAAAACCTCAAATATCTTTTAATTTATTACTTTAAAGGTACTATGTACCAACGGCATTTGAAAGATAATACTAATTTAGAACTTCCCTAAAAAAAAAGGGGGCTTGAAAATGTCTTTAAGTGGGAAAATAACGACTATTAATTGTCGAATCGACTTAAGTGCTATCAAAAAAGTCAGTAAGTAATAGTCTGATTTTCAGACCATTGTACCGAATGGTCGTACGTTTTGTGCTGCGCAAAGATTCAATCAGTTTAATTTTGGCCATTACAAGAAGTGGATTATTGATGTAGACAAATGCTCATGTACCCTTTATAGCTCATTTTATGTATGTTATTACCAAAGAAGAAAAAAAAGCAACTCAGCCACTCAATAGTGTCTGACAGTGAAGTCTAGCAAGTAAACGGGTTTCCTTGCATAATTTGAATACTAGGACACTGCTAACGTTTAAATTTCACAGATAGGACATACATGACATATTCATAATTCATGCAAAGTTCTACAGAATTTGATGTTGGCTGCAAAAGGGACATAGTATCTTTAAGCACATTGTCTTAGTGTTCAAATTCAAAAGATAAATAGTCCTGAAATATTAATCAAATTATGATCAGTTCAATTGGTATGTCTTGAGACTTTAGTCACATATTTCAATGAGATATTCTTGGTATTCGTTATACATACACAATGCACATAATAATGTAATGACCAATGTCTACAATCTACATATACACAGACTCTAATAGTAATAACGATCGACAAAATGGCTAGATCAATGTTTAATGTTCTGCCCTATTTCGGGAAAAATGTACATCTTAGGAATTTTACCTCATCCAAATCAGAAATAGGGTGACTGACTTGTTTTCGCAAGTGTTGACATTTCTTAAATTTACCCGTTAATTAAAAATAATAATCTGTGGAGCTTTTTCTCCTTAAAAAAACCCTTTTAGTTTGATTGTTATCACTGTGAAATATGATCGGTCTGTTTTCTGTTTTTTTTTTAATACGAATATGTAAAGCCATTGGCAATGTATGGGTATTAATAACTGTTGCTTGCATAACCTTTACCACTTAAAATTATGTAGATATTACGAACGGAGTAAAACAGAACGTTTACAACCTTCTTTTGTGAAGAAATAAAAAAAAAGTTTGTGATAAATGGAGCTAGGCGTCTTATCAATAATTATACAACGACAACAACAAGAACAATATGAAAAATGGCTCATGCTTAGTCAAACCTACTTTAGATCTAGACAATTCTGTTCTTACTTGATTTTATTTTGTTTTCTTTCTTTTTGGCAACAAAATAAGAGAAAACATCTTTTAGGTCTATTTGAGGGAAAAACAACATACTACATGTAATAACAACATTGTAGAGAGAAAAATACTGGCAGGTTACTGCACTTACTACTCTCCACCCAGGTGTTAAATGGGTACCCGGTAGGATGCGACCGTCATTGTTGATCAAACAGTTTTTGAGCGTCAAGTAACGTCTGGCTGGAATACTCCCCAGGGAGTGGAGATTGTGCACACAGTGTGTGCAAGCAAGCATTGAATCTCATCACCGGGGTAATAATAATAATAATAATATTGGATTCTTATAAATTATAGCGCACGTATCCATCTTGCAAGGTGCTCAAGGCGCTCCAAAATTACCCGGCTATGCTAGGCTGCCGATTTTGGCGCTCACAGCATTCAAGGAATTCCTTCCTACCGGTACCCATTTAACACCTGGGTGGAGAGTGGCAAGTGTAGATTAATGTCTTGCCAAAGGACATTAGTGCCCCGGCGGGACTCGAACCGCGGACCCTGTGATCCACAGTCCGACGACTTATCCACTAGGCCACAACACCTCTTCCCGTAATAGTATATCTGTAAAGCGCTTAGAGACATATATAAAAGCGGAATATCATTATCATTATATATAGTTATATCATGGAAAGAGTAAAAATGTTGATGTTATTTCCCATAATTCCTTCATGACCTTCGGTTTGTAAATATTAAAATACCCTGTATATGAAATGTATGAAATTTATGTTATTGCCCCCCCCCCCCGAAAAAAAACTCCACAGGCATTGATTGTCTATTCTAAAATCTTTATATTTACAATATCACAGATGAGAGTATCATAATTAGCATGTCCGGCCTCTATAAAAAAAAGGGGGGGGGCGGTCTTATAAATGTATAATACATTAACAAAAGATATTGCTATATCTCCCTCAACAGACTGATATTAACCTAATTTGATGATAAACGTTTCTCTATAAACTCCTTCGAATTTTATTTGTCACAAGTTGTAGCGTGCACTGATAGCTACTGAAAAATAAGATAACTCTTGACTAGTTGACTGTTTAAGGATTGGAAAGGGAGAGGGACACGGTCTTTGGAATTCAACAATTCAAGCTAATATGTACGTAGGTGGAAGGAGGAGGAGGATACAGAGAGGGATTATCTCTCATTACAAAGAACTTTAAACTTCAATATTCTGCTCCGTATTGTATTGCTTAATGGCTGATATCAAAACGTCTTCAGAAAACGAAGGAAATCTGCCGCCGGGAAAACTCTCTACAAAGAGCATTTTACGACAACCGAGCTTCACATTTTTGGAAATTAATATGGACTGCAAGTAAATGGCAAAAGACGCTAATCTTTACGAAAAGATCACCTTTAAGTGAAAACAAGAGCAGACCGAAGATTTTACCTATTCTTTAGAAGTAATGGTTTTGGAGAAAAAAAAAGAAAAAAAAAGAGATGTAGTCCAAGAGTATTATCTTTCTGAAGTAAAGTTTCTCGCATGTCATTGTCATGTTACTGGGAAATTTTGTATAAGGGGCAAACTAATCCAAGACATAAGTAAAAGGACGAGAGAGAGAGAGAGAGAGAGAGAGAGAGAGGGGAGAGGGAGAGGGAGAGAGAGAGAGAGAGAGAGAGAGAGAGAGAAGGGGGAACATTCCGTATCATGGGAGGGGCAATTTCCTTTCAATATATTTTTGTAAACGTTGGGAAGGGACAAAATTGTGACCTTCTGCCCTACCGTTCTGCTACCCATGCCATCAATGGCTAAATTTATGAAAAGAAATTAGGCTACGAAATTATCTTAATAGCAATACCTATAGTTCGATACACCCTAATTATAAGCGTAATGAATGAAAATGTGCTAGGTGGAGCCTTTATTAATGGGATCGAGTAGATTGACGGGAAATGGACCAATTATACCTCACTTTCTACCACTTTCTACTTCCCAAATCGTATCAATGGAATAGGTGTGCAAGGGGCCGGATAGTGGCGCCTTAATAATTTATTTGATATACTGATCAGTCACAGTCATGATCTAACACACAAACCGGTAATCATCATTATATTGATGCTGATTTTGAACTTAACACTGAGAGAATATACTAGACTACCAATATCAGACTATGCTTGGTCAGTTTTTAGAACGATACTCGTGTTTTTTTCCATTTCTTGTGAGCATGTAGCACAAGAAAATGACACAATGTGATGGTTGGAATGCGGTTGTAAAAAAGAGTTATAGTCGTCAGTTTCGTTTGGGAGAAGGGGAAAACTCTATGGCTTGAGTTTCAATGATGGTAATATATCCGCAGTGGTAGTAGTGGTAGGAGGAGGAGGAGGAGGAGT
This sequence comes from Mesocentrotus franciscanus, assembly GCA_037976565.1. NCBI lineage: Eukaryota > Metazoa > Echinodermata > Echinoidea > Camarodonta > Strongylocentrotidae > Mesocentrotus > Mesocentrotus franciscanus. The sequence goes on along the minus strand of CP137677.1, from coordinate 1,149,548 downwards.
AGAAGTAGTAGTATTAGTAGTAGTAGTAGTAGTAGTAGTAGTAGTAGTAGTAGTAGTAGTGGTAGTAGTAGTAGTAGTAGTGGTAGTAGTAGTAGTAGTAGTAGTAGTAGTAGTAGTAGTAGTAGTAGTAGTAGTAGTAGTAGTAGCTTAGTAGTAGTAGTAGAGTAGTAGTAGTAGAAGTAGTAGTAGTAGTAGTAGTAGTAGTAGTAGTAGTAGTAGTAGTAGCAGTAGTAGTAGTAGTAGTAGTAGTAGTAGTAGTAGTAGTAGTAGTAGTAGTAGTAGTAGTAGTAGTAGTAGTAGTAGTAGTATTCTTATTATTATTACTATCATTATTATTATTATTATTATATTAGTAATAATATTAGTAGTAGCAACAACAGCAGCGGCAGTAGTGGTATAGTTGTAGTAGTAGTAGTAGTAGTTCATTGCACAAATTAAGTAATCTCTATATAGCCTACACCAATTGAAACTGTAAACCCCCCCCCCTCACACACATTCTTGTATTACCATAATGCAGATAAAAGAAAGAACAGTAAAACGATAAGGAAAATAAGAAACTAATCAAGATCATTTTGTGGTTTCTAATTAGAAACTAAATTTATAATTCCGTAATTAGTCACAACCGTTACATAGCAAGATATAGGATATGAAAGACAGACAACACAGTGAGTACTTTGAACCTGTTTTAAGCTGCAATTGATACATTATGAAATACCAACATATGTTCTTAAACTGACTTAGCCTTGCTCAGTTATCTGCTAATAATTGAATGAAGTCTATAGATACTCAAGGGGGATGGATAGTGTTGGAAGACGGATGTTATAGAGCCCTATATACGATAAAAAGTAGGTAGAATAAATATGACTTTGCGTAGTCATAGTACAAGCACCACGTCAGAAATCAATCTCAGAATATAGGGAGTTTCTAATTTAAGAAATACTGTATTGGACCAATACCCATTGATCAACAATGCAGAACGCCACAATATGCTTAGCGATGCTACTTGTTGCCTTTTAGAGCAAGATTGGTCCAAATAACATTTTGTATTCTTTATGACCTTTATACATTTCAAATAGGACGCATGCATATCTACCCTTACCCTACGTCCCCTTTCTAAAAGTCTCTCCTTCTTCGTCATCTCATCTCATCTCTCTCTTGTTCTCTCTCTCTCTCTCTCTCTCCCTCTCTCTCTCTCTGTCTCTCTCTGCCTCTCTCTGCCTCTCTCTCTCTCTCCCTCTCTCACTCTGCCTCTCCCTTTCCACTCCCCCTCTTTATATCGTTCTCTAACCTGATCCTTACTTTGTTTCTTTCTCCCTTTCTCCCGTGCATTTTAAATCTCCTCTTCTCTCTCTCTCTCTCACACACACACACACACACCGTGACACCCACGCACGCACACACACACACACACGCACACACGCACGCACATACTCACACACACACACACGCACAACCCACATGCACACCATATACTTCCTGTCCCTCCTCTCCCATCTTTCTCTCTCTCTCTCTCTCTCTCTCTCTCTCTATATATATATATATATATATATATATATGTCATTCCTACCTTCGACTATTTCTCCCCCTCCCCATTTCCCCATCTCCCTTCTCTGGCCCTTTCCAATCTCTCTTTATCTATCATTCCCGTTACCCCCCTCGTCTCCATCTCATCATTCACTCCCTACTTACACCATTCCTTCTCCCCTCTATTCCTCTCCTTCCTCTTCCTCTCATGCCTTTGCTTTCTTCCTGTGCGATGTCTTCAGTCGTTCCTGGAGCAGTCTGTCACAGTATCGTACATCTTACGTCCAGGGCGGCATACGTCATGATTGACGTATGTATTGTACGACCAGTTATTATTGCTGTAAAAGTCTGACAGATCAAGCTTTATATCAGGAGCCAATCAATTTGTCTCTGACCTATTAAAACTGAATACATCGTTGAAAAGCTCGTATCATTGAGATTAATATGTACCTGTGCATGCTTGGGTAAAAGGCTTAATTAGGGGATAAAATGATTTGTAAACCGCATCCCAGTAAAACCAAAATGTGAACTGAACTTTCTACGAACTGTAAATGAACTTGAGCTTGATAATTATGCCTGCCAACTCCTCTTCCATCCGGAACCACAGGCGTTTAATGGCCTAGATGGAGATTTAAAAAAAATCTTAGGTCTATTATGTTAACAGAGATACGACAGAAAACAACGTATCAAAGAGGCATGATTAGCTAAAAAGTGATAAATAAGAATTTATGAAATCTTATAATTTACCATACCGTAATCCATCGTTATTTCAATTTTTAAAAACTTAGATAAATTCTATCAGTCTATGCTATGTATTATTTTATATTTTTGTTATTGTTCATATCAAAGTGGATGTGTATCCGATAAAAAACCCATACCAAGTTGGGATTCATTATGATGGGATTGTCTACTTACCGTATTAAAATAAAGAATGTCTAGAGCTAGCATTAGAAGATGACGTCATTTGCCATCTTCGAGTGAGCGGAAACTGTCAAAGTTACCAATTATTGTGTATCATAAACTGTTGTCGGGTCGATTTTCATTAAGAAGCTCTTTCCTATCCGTTGTTTATTTGACTGCATTATAATACACCTATAATAGATGATATATCAGATAGGACCTATGAAATGTACCCCCAAAAAAAAAAAAAAAAAAAAAAAAAAAATCTCCACTCTTAATAAAAATAGGTTCACTGTGACTCTCAATTCGACGTCTGAGATACAAGACTAAGTTAGAGTTCCGCTTCCGCTAATCTGACCACGATTATGACATCACATTTTCTACTGTGACGAAATATCTATCGGTTGGTGAGACGACTTTGAACTCCAGGGAGGGAGTTGAGAGATAGAGACAGAGACAGAAAGAGAAAGAGAGAGAGAGAGAGAGAGAGAGAGAGAGAGAGAGAGAGAGAGAGAGAGAGAGAGGGGGAGGTGGGAGGGAAAGAGGAAGGAGGGAGGGTGGGTTGGAGGGAGAGATAGAGACAGAGGTAGAGAAAGAGAGAGAGATACACACAAACAGACAGACAGACAGACATAGAGACACACACAGACAGACAGAGAGAGAGAGAGAGAGAGATCCGGAGAGATTCTAGCCTGTTTGATTTATTTTGAACATCGGCAACAGTGATCCACCCACTCACTAAATGGAGTGATTATGGTTTTAATATATCGAATATCTTCTGAGCACTTCATCAGAGTGACCTTCAGAGTACTATTTCCGTAAAGTAATAGTAGAAGTACATGTAGTTACATCAGAAACGTTTTCGCCACTCTGTTCCCTCACCCTCTATCTCTTCTATTCTGTATTAATGATCTATATCTATCTCTCTCTCTCTCTCTCTCTGTCTGTCTCTCTCTTTCTCTCTCTCTCTCTCTCTCTCTCTCATTTTCGGGTCTTCTGGAATCTTACACATATACACACACGCACACACACGCGCACACAACACATACGCACTCTCTCTCTGTCTGTCTCTCTCTGCCTCTCTCTGTCCCTGTCTCTGTCTCTGTATCTCTCTCTCCCCGTCACTCTCTTTTCTAATCCGTCTCCACCTCTCTGCCCCTTTTTACTTTGACCCCATTTGCTATTTACTGACCTTTCCATTGTCCATTATTGCACTTTTTCATACGTCATTTTCCGATGCACTATCATTAATGCATATTTAAAATGTCATCCAGCTTGTGCGGTTGCTAGAACAACACGAAAAATCGATTTTATCGAAACTATATGTAGACCAAAACAATCATTTTCAACATTCATGACTTTTATTCACTTGCTTCTCCCTCTTTTCAGCAGTGCATAGTGATTTAGACGAAGGGGTTATTTTGTCCTCTACAATTATTTCACTACTGCCGCCGCGTCCCAGTCGGTATTTGTAGCTCGTTATTGCTACTCTTTCAATTAGCTGACTTTCTCCCTGCCATCCGTTATTGGTACCACGTAATCACAAGAAATTACAACTGAAAGCCTGATATCATTAGGGTATCGCCTTTCACCGATGCCACTTTACTTTGTAGAGAGAGAGAGAGAGAGAGAGAATATAAGTGTGCGAAAAGGAGTGAGTGATTAAGAGTAAGAGATAATGATGTGCGTGTGTTAATGTGTAAAGTGTGTGCGGGGTGTATGTGCTCGCATGTGTGTTAGAGAATGAGAAACATGGAGAGAAAGATAGCGACAGAGAATATTGTGCGCGAGAGAGTAAGTGTGTGAGAGAGGGTGGGTGTGTTCGTGTGCGTATGGATGTACGTGAGAGAGAGAGGGTGTGTGTGTGTGGGCGCGCGCATGTGCGTGTGTGAGAGAGAGGATGGACGAGAAAGATAGAGAGAGAGAGAGAGAGGAGAGCGACGACATAATGTTGACCCCTATACATTCTCTCATTAAACGTAAATTAGTGCAATGGAATTTCATAATTAAGCTAGCTATCCCACCCTCATCGTGCACGTACAAAGGGAAGCAAAACAAAAGCAAACTATGAAACAAAAATAATAATAAAGAGAGAGAAAAAAATCAGAGACTTCTAGTTTTGATATTCGATTAATTCTATACAATATCCAGTCTATTTCATTTATTCTCTTTCTTCCTGTTTATCTTTATTTATTTATAGTTTTACATCAAGCCCTGCAGTCCCTCTGGACTAAGTCTTTTTTTAAAAGATTATTCTTGCACTCTTTTTGGTGGTGAAAAGAGATTGAGAGAAAGTGTGTGTGTGTTTGCGATTGTGTGTATGCGTGTGTGTGTGTGTGAATATTTTATAGATTTGATAGGTTTATGAATATTTTATAGAGAAGTTACAATGTTTATTTGTTTTGAAGATTCATGATGGACAGAAATTTTCAGATTTTTCAAATGAGGTATGTAGGGAGATATTTAGTAGGCCTAGGAAAGTTACTCTTGTTAACAGACTAAGAGAAATTCAGTATAAACTGCTTCATGGAGCAATATATACTAGAGAACACTTATTCAGATTCGGCTTTGTTGAAGATAACTTGTGCTCATTTTGTAAGCAAAAGATTGAAACATATTTACACTTGTTCTGGGAGTGTGCACAGGTTCAAAGGTTATGGCAGAATGTAATAGCCATTCATTTAGGGTTGTCCGGTAATTCACCACGAATAAAGATATTTAATACAATTATTTTTGCAATGAAATATTGGATATATAGATGCAGGGGAAGTTCCGTAATATTGTCTTTGGCCTTTGGGTGAGTTTTAAAAAGAACTGTTGGAATTTAGGGAAGAAGAAAATAATATTGCACGGAGGGCAGGTAAATTAGCCTTACATTTACAAAAGTGGAAACAAGTGAAGTTTTCATGAACTTTTAACACTGGGCTATTATAGCCTCGTTTAAATGATTTTTATTTTATTTTAAAGAGATTATTTCTAGCTTTCTGTCGCTCCAATTTTGGGTATTCTGAGGAGGCTAGGAACAGTGTGTGGTATATGTGTGGAAGTGTGGTCGGATGGTGTGTGTGTGTGTCGCATGGTTGGGGGGTAGTAGTGTGTTTGGTTGGATCATCGGGTTATTTGTTTTATGTTACAACCGATTTCATTTTTTGTTTCATCAATCGTACAATGTATGTAATGAAAATGTTTTGAATTCATGTCAAGATGAAAAACAACTGTATTTAATTTCTAAGATTGATTTTGTATTGTTTGGAATCAATAAAAAAAACTATTGAAAAAAGAAGAAGTGTAAGGTATATTATATAGAGGTGTTGTGGTCGAGTGGATACGTCACCGGACTGTCGATCACAAGGTCCGCGGTTCGAGTCCCGCCGCGGCACTAATGTCCTTTGGCAAGACATTGATCTACATTTGCCACACTCAACCCAGGTGAGGTAAATGGGTACCTTGTAGGATTACTCCTTGAAATGCACTGTGCGCCGATAACGGCTACCGGAGCTAAAGCTAGGGTAATAATTTCCAAAGCTCTTTGGAAGCGCATATAGAGATGTTATTTCATAACGTATTATACGCTATACAAGAACTGTACTATTATTATTATTATATATATCTATTTGGAGTAGGGGGTAGGGGAGTGTGTGAGACAAGCTAGAAGGGGGGGGGACGAAACATCTTTCTTCTCATTTTATTCCTTTTTTGGTTTAATTGTTATTTCTTTTAGGATTTAGGTTCTTTTCTATTTTTCTAACTACTACATAATTGTATGAAATATAATTTTGCACTATTTTGTATATTAATTGTGCTGTTAATGTATTCTATTTTGTTTGTTAAGAGAAAAATGATGAAATAACATTAAAAAACTACAAAAACCACAAAATCAACACATGTGCATCAACATTGTGTATCAGTGTGCGTGTGTTTGTATTATGGACAAAGGTGTGAATTGATACTTGTGTTCTGATGTATTTCTTTATAGTTTACATTTTTAGTTTTTTTAATTTCTTGATGAAGGATATAAATCTAATGTACCATGCACTCTTTTCGACGCACCTGTAAAACGATGGATCTTCGGTGACTGGTGCCTCTGAAACTAGTGCTAAGCCAGTCACAGAAAATTTATAATTTTAACTGAAGCTTCTTTAATAGTGCATGGTATATTTGATTTTTTAATTTATTTAATTCAAATTTTATTTGGAAACTTTCCATATTTGATCAACATTGTGTTTTGGCATACTAAGGCTATGAGCTATGGTTTAAGCAATTGAATCATATTGAAAAGGTTGCATTTCATAGTTGTACACGATAAGTCTTGGTTGACATATTCTCTCTCTCTCTCTCTCTCTTTCTCTCTTTTTTTCTCTCTCTCTTCCTTCTCTCTCTTGCATAGAGAACAATTGAATTGATAAATATGTGGCCGTGATTATTAGTATTGAACAGGGGAAAGAAATAGGGAGGAGATCAACCGAAACCAAAATTTAAGATACCTACTACATGTTCCTTAGTGATGGATATGAATTCAGGTAGGCCTATATAAAATGTGAAATATTTAATTATAGAGCGATGATACATCAATTCTTTGACGTGGATTGATTCGTTCAAGTTTACATGAATGTGGTGACTTGTCGGTTACGAACAGAAGGTTTCGATACCTACTCAATCTATCAAACAATACGAAATCTAGCTGTATTAAATACACAGTCAAGAAATAACAAAAGGGAGATGTCAGAATGATGACATTGAAAATGATTAAAAGTTTGGATAAAGAAAAATAAAACAATATATTCTGAGGTCATATTATTTTATTGGAAGTTTTGAAAGTTTTATCCACCAGCATGTTGTTGAATACTATATTCAATTATGCGGTGGCATGTTGGTTACGAGCAGATGGTATATTAAAATGTTAAAAATAATAAATTGAAACTAGTGCTAAGCCAGTCACAGAAAAAATGAAGCTTCTTTAATAGTGCATGGTATATTTGATTTTTTAATTTATTTAATTCAAATTTTATTTGGAAACCTTCAATATTTGATCAACATTGTGTTTTGGCATACTAAGGCTATGAGCTATGGTTTAAGCGATGGATGCGGTTAACAGCGTTGGTGTATCTTGTGGATTTATCATATTCATATTCTGAATATTTGCAGCGAATTGAATCATATTGAAAAGGTTGCAATTCATAGTTGTACACGATAAGTCTTGGTTGACATATTTTCTCTCTCTCTTTCTCTCTCTCTTTCTCTCTTTTTTTTCTCTCTCTCTTCCTCTCTCTCTTGCATAGAGAACAATTGAATTGATAAATATGTGGCCGTGATTATTAGTATTGAACAGGGGAAAGAAATAGGGAGGAGATCAAACGAAACCAAAATTTAAGATACCTACTACATGTTCATTAGTGATGGATACGAATTCAGGTAGGCCTATATAAAATGTGAAATATTTAATTATAGAGCGATGATACATCAATTCTTTGACGTTGATTGATTCGTTCAAGTTTATATGAATGTGGTGACTTATCGGTTACGAACAGAAGGTTTCGATACCTACTCAATCTATCAAACAATACGAAATCTAGCTGTATTAAATACACAGTCAAGAAATAACAAAAGGGAGATGCCAGAATGATGACATTGAAAATGATTAAAAGTTTGGATAAAGAAAAATAAAACAATATATTCTGAGGTCATATTATTTTATTGGAAGTTTTGAAAGTTTTATCCACCAGCATGTTGTTGAATACTATATTCAATTATGCGGTGACATGTTGGTTACGAGCAGATGGTATATTAAAATGTTAAAAATAATAAATTGAAACTAGTGCTAAGCCAGTCACAGAAAATTTATAATTTTAACTGAAGCTTCTTTAATAGTGCATGGTATATTTGATTTTTTGATTTATTCAATTCAAATTTTATTTGGAAACCTTCCAATTTTGATCAACATTGTGTTTTGGCATACTAAGGCTATGAGCTATGGTTTAAGCGATGGATGCGGTTAACAGCGTTGGTGTATCTTGGGGATTTATCATATTCATATTCTGAATATTTGCAGCGAATTGAATCATATTGAAAAGGTTGCAATTCATAGTTGTACACGATAAGTCTTGGTTGACATGTTTTTTCTCTCTCTCTCTCTCTTTCTCTCTCTCTTTCTCTCTTTTTTTTCTCTCTCTCTTCCCTCTCTCTCTTGCATAGAGAACAATTGAATTGATAAATATGTGGCCGTGATTATTAGTATTGAACAGGGGAAAGAAATAGGGAGGAGATCAAACGAAACCAAAATTTAAGATACCTACTACATGTTCATTAGTGATGGATACGAATTCAGGTAGGCCTATATAAAATGTGAAATATTTAATTATAGAGCGATGATACATCAATTCTTTGACGTTGATTGATTCGTTCAAGTTTACATGAATGTGGTGACTTATCGGTTACGAACAGAAGGTTTCGATACCTACTCAATCTATCAAACAATACGAAATCTAGCTGTATTAAATACACAGTCAAGAAATAACAAAAGGGAGATGCCAGAATGATGACATTGAAAATGATTAAAAGTTTGGATAAAGAAAAATAAAACTATATATTCTGAGGTCATATTATTTTATTGGAAGTTTTGAAAGTTTTATCCACCAGCATGTTGTTGAATACTATATTCAATTATGCGGTGACATGTTGGTTACGAGCAGATGGTATATTAAAATGTGAAATAATTAATTTTAGAGCGATGATATATCAATACTTTCACGGTGATTCATTTATTCATTTTATTTTATTTCAACACGGATCACTTGCTTCAGCCAATGGCTGTTCTTCTGCAAGTCCGTGCATACATAATAAAAATCACATACAAAATATATACAATTCAAATTAAGACGCAATACAAATATTTTAAACAATTATAACAGTAAAAGAATAGCGGATTTAAAATCAATTGAATAAAATATAATGAAAATAATTGTAACGAGCGTGATGAGCAACATAATATAATGATTAATAAATACATATATATAATGATATAAATTAAAGTAAAATGTAAGTTAATATTAGGAATTGAGAAAATTAAAAATTGATATATATTTAAATGAGCAAACTGGCAAACATTGATTATAACTATATTGAATAGGCAGCTAGTGTGATTGCACAGCACATTGCACAGATTGCGAACAAGAGGCATAACAGAGAGAGAGATAGATAGAAAGATAGATAGAGAGAGAGAAAAAAAATAGAGAGATGTGAGGAAGAGAGAGAGAAGAAGAAGAGAGAGAGAGAGTTAGAGAGAGAGAGAGAGAGATGGAGAAAAGGAGCCAATACATGAATACAATACTATCTCACTCTACTGTCCAATTTGAAACTGTAAAAGCTCAAAGCTTTTACATCGTTAGGTAACTCATTCCATCGTTTTGTCCCTCTGTATTGCAGACTTCTCTTTTTAAAGTTAGTTTTAACCAGTGGTAGTTTTATTTTAAAATATGACTGTCTTAAAACATAATTACTGTTACTAAATAAAAATTGATTACATGTACTCTCTGGTAGCATATCATGTGCAATTTTGTACATTACATGTAAAGTGCGTGTATTTCGCCTATCCTGAAGTCTTTTGACATCTAATTTTGTAAATAATAGTTCAGACGGATACATCCAATCAACATCTAATACACAGCGAAGAGCTCTATTTTGAAGTCTTTGTAGATGGTCGTTAAGTACTTTTCCTAAGTTTTTCCAGATTACATCACAATAGTCAAATTTGCTCTGAATTAGGCTCTTATAAAATACCAATGCTGTCTGTTGTGATATAAATGGACGAATTCTTTTGAGTAAATACAGACTTTTCCCTACGTCTTGTTTAAGCTTATCTAATTGCTTGCTCCAGTTTAGGTATTCATCAATTAAAATTCCAAGGTATTTAATTTTCTGATTGCGTCAGTTTGTAATTTATTGTATTGATAATGATATCGATTATTTTGGAGCGCTAAAACAAAAAGTACCTTTTCGCTTACCAAGTAACAGAATGTGAAGAGAGAAACTTAAAACTCATAAATAGGTAAATCATACTTTATAACTGAGGAAAGAAGTATTTTTTAAGGGATCTTTTGAAAGTGGTAAGACAGGTTAATACTCTGATGGAAAGGGGGATGTTTTCGAAGCAGCCACTGTAAAACGTTTTTCGGTATAGTTGATGGTCTGGATTTGGGAATAATTAGTGTAAATTCAGTTGTAGAGCGTAGGTCTGAATTTCTCCAGACATTTCTCCGCCTCTTGTGCAGCGGGCTTTTAGTGCACATTAATCAGGAGCTTAGCTTTGGCAACTCTGATGGGTGAGATGGCCCAGTGATCTCGTAACCGGGAGGTCCCGGGTTCGTAACACTAAAGGGTGCTAGGTGTCCTTTGGTAAGGCATTAATCCTTATTACTCATACTGACTTATTATACTGACTCATTACTCACACTGACTGTCATCTACCTTCCTAAAGTTGTCATCAGTGAAACAAAATTGGCAACACTGTAACGTATCTTGTGACCCCATCTCCAATTTGGTCTGTACAGAAAATTTCATGAACTTTCATTTTCTCAGTTATTGATGACAGAATAGATTGGTTTCATACATTTCTGGATGTATACAACATATTTGCAATAATTATATTTAGGGTGAATGTATGATTGAACATTTTTTGATGGAATTTATAAGCTTTTAAAGTCTTTTAGTACAAGGCAAATGGGTGATGACCTCACAACATATGTCACAGAGTTGCCAATTTTCACAGTGTTTGATTGATTGCATCTTCAAAAACTCATAACTTTGTTATTTTTAATCGGTTTTTGCTCAAACTTTCACTTACCCGTTCCTCTCATTCTTCTGTTTTCATAAAAACCAACTCAATATCATGGTGGACTTCCTCTTTCAGCAAATTGGGTAAAATGTTACAATTAGGAGGTTAAAAAAACCATACATGGTTGTTGGGAATACTTTATACCAACACTAGGTAATGTATATTTACCCAATTTCGGGTACATTTTGTGCATTGTGCACAAAAGGGTCTCATTAAATGGAATGACGTAATAATTCCTCCTCGGGTAATTTATTTTTGTTTTATGAAAAGTAGAAGGGAGAGAGAGAGAGAGAGAGAGAGAGAGAGAGAGATAGATAGGGAGAGATAGACAGGGAGCAGGCATATCAGAGAGGTAGAGAGAGAGAGATTGTGGAAATCTTATATAGAAGAGGATACGAGAGAGAGAGAGGGAGAAAGAGAGAAAGAGGGGGAGAAAAGAATAGACATGGAGCAGGCATGTAAATAGAGAGAGAGAGATTGAAGCAATCCTGTATATATGATACGAGAGAGAGAGAGAGAGAGAGAGAAAGAGATGAGACAGGGAGATATATATATGTTCAGTTAAATACAAACATCTTCAGATGATGATGTTGATGATGATGATAATGGTTTCTTTGATCTGTTGATTCACAGACGTTATCATCCAAAGATATCAAACATGAAACTGGTGATATTGTGAAATAAGCAGACATGATTAAACAAAATTATATAAATTGTGAGAGAGAGAGATAGAGAGAGAGAGAGGAAGGGAAAGAGAGAGAGAGAGAGACAGACAGACAGAGGGCGGAGAGAGAGAGAGAACTACATCATACCTGTACACGTCAAATGTTAGTTGCGTCTTGCTGATGTTTATCACATCGATTAGAAAAGGAAATAGACCAGTTGAATACAATTTTTTCTTTAAAATTTGAGATGTTTCTTCTGAGAACCATTCAGCATATCTGTCAAACAACATACAAAATGAATACAATATACGAAATCGCTTCATTATTGATAGAACCTTTGTTTTAAGTCAATTTAGGTTATTCTTTATTGCATCTACATGGTAGTTAAGAAAGGTTAAAAATATATTTCTTACATGAATATTATTATTATTTGAATATTACCATTACATAGTTTCTTATATCTTAACCGAATTTAAACGTATCTATGTATCATTATTACACGTACAATCTTTCGTCTACAGTTACTGACATTTAAAACTTATATCATTATATTTGGCATTGATTGGCAGATGTTGAAGTTGAAAAAAAAAGAATACAATACAGAAAGAAAGTAAAATAGTTTCATGGTCGAAAGCATATCCGGAAATGCATTGTACATTTGAAAACAATATGATTTTTGTAAAACAATGACATACATATGTGTATGTGTGCGTGTGTGTGTGTGACAGAGAGACAGAGACCATTGTAATATAAGATATATGAATGAAAGTTACAAAAGAAATATGATGATATCGATGATAATATCAAATCCAGGAAATTTGCTCTCTTCAGGCATCCACTTTTGCTCGTTTGGAGCCATCAATGGCAGCCATCAATATATTAATTCTCAGACAGTCTAAGCGAATCATATTTCTTGACAGCGTTTCATATTTAAAGTAGATTTCAAGGATTTCACGCTGCTTGTTGTCTTTGCTCACAAGTAAATTGGATGGAAAGTATTTGCTGACACTGTTCTCGTGAAAGTTAATTCTACAAGGTCAGAATCTGAGTTGAACACCCTGCAGAAAGGCTTTTAAATTTCCTTCTATTTTCTTCCCTTATTATCTTACTCTTTTTCAGTGACTACGTTACCTGTGTGGGGGAGGTGGTGTAGTGATTTTGAAGGTTTTTGAATATTACTTACAACGATTCACGAAAATACAAATATTTGTCCTCAAAAGTATGATTTACAGTTTTATACGCTTAAGAAGGAAATAAGAAATAACAGGGTTTTCGTCAATTTTTTGTTTAAGTGCCTTACAGGACAGACAGGAAGGAGTTCAAACGTTATATGTTTTATTTATTTATGTATTGAAACACATTTATACAGGATAAAAACATGATCAACAAAGCTGTTTTTATCATGGTCCTAAATGAGGACATATCTTAGAAATAAAATCAATTCAAATATAACGAACAAATACAGAAATTCATAGATGAGATGAATAATATATTTCAAAGTCCCTGTTCAGTCATAGTCTAAAACAATACGTTCCATCATCAGACCTTTTTGAAAATGATTTACATTAACCAATAAATCTAATTAACCGGTAGTTAAGAAACACAACTGGAGGATTGTTAAAAATAAATACATAGGTCTTCATCTCTTAAATGATACATTAACTGATTGACGTAATAGATGTAAATTTCATTTGGCACGTTCATTGGACAGCAAAACAATAGGCCTACTTCAGAAATTAGAATCCCCATCGAGGAAATTAAAAAAAAAGAAACGCGTATCTGATTAATCCAATGTCGGCGATTTATTTTGATTATCTCAATAATTGACATTAAGCATCTCGTTATGATTGTTTCTGTTTATTCACAAGGGATGTCGAAAAGCTTACTCCTCTTCTGATGAATGTTTCGTAATGTCTCGAGATGACGTGCACCCCTGAAGATCCACGAAGAGGTTATCATCATCAACATCATCACCTTGGTGATACCCATGGAGGATGTGGTAGGATTGGAAGAGGAAGCGTGGGGAGGAATCACAGACGTTCATGTACCTCGTGGCTTTGGTGGTGGTATAGCCATCTTGGATCACGTGTTCATCCGGGATAGCAGACTAGGGTAGCTTACACGCGATGTTACATGAATAAATAATAAACAAGATTTAATAACCAGCTCACCGTCATGACCGGGCAACGACAGGTGGCCTTCAGGTTGAACTCTTACAGAACAACTTCAAGAATCACTCGTACAGGTATCTTTAAAAGACTACACCCCTAAAAGTTATATGCCTTAATCCCAAGGAAACCTGGTTTGATTCACCGTAATCAATACACCTCCAAAATAAATAAATGAATAAATGAATTAGTAAACAAATAAATAGATAAATAAATATATAAATGAATAGTACAAACATAAACAAATGAAGTAAAAACGACACATCGTATTGCAAGCTTTTAATGCATAAACACCTTTTGAATCAATTACCCTATTTGATTTGTATTGTTACCATTTTCAGGGGGAAGAGTAATTAAGAATACAGAGAAAGTGTTTCAACCAGTTCGTATCTGTATGGACCAGGTTATCCATTCTGTGAATCATCGCTTTTCGAATAGACTGAAACAATCACATGATCGACACTAGTTATTTATATTGGGCCCCCTTTCCCGAAGGAGAAATTTCGACCTACACGTGATAAGTATCAACTTTACAATAAAAAAAAATGTCACATTCATGTATACATGACGAACGGAGCACATCATGGTAAAACAAGATATAACCCCTAGGGTATTGGGATGGTGCACACAATCTCTGAGATTGCTATTTGAATAGATGAGTCGGCTGGTCCTTAAATGATACTGTCAAATCCATTGATCTGGGACCCGTTTCACAAAGCCTTTTTCCAATGACAAATGACAAAAGCCAGTCTGCCAATGACAAATCTGCTGATAACCAATCAGAAGCAAGGATTTTACTAGCTTATAACAAAAGCTGTCATTTGTCACTGATGACCAGTTTTGTTTGCCCAGGTGTAAATTAGAAATAACACTCTCTAAATTGAAATTATTGCGACTTTACAGAGGTGGGGTCAAGGTCAAATATCTGGTGAAAACGTGTTAATTATTGTGATATGAAATAGCGTCCGAACCAAGAAAGTTGTCCTACTATTTTTCCTCTATTCAGGATGAAAAATCCCTTCCAAAGATTATACATTTAATTTGTCTATTAGTGGTATGATATTATCAGTTTAAGAATAGACCTCTTAGTTTAAATAGTTATTCTTTAACGGTTACACGGATGTCATTCACCCCCTTTTAAAAGTCAATGCTATCAGACGTATCAGAGGTAGTACCAAGACAAAAAATAAACAATTGAATCTCAAACTAACACCAAAAAAAAATGGTCGGACATAATGTACCATGTATACCTAATGACCACAATAAAGACCAAACTATTATCGATTTTTGTTCTTCTTCAAAACCTATTGGTAATATATTGATTCGACCTAAATAAACAACCACTTATAGCCTTATTGACACTATTCATGAATATGATATCTTGAAATAATATTTTGTCTCGATTGTAACTCTATTAGAGATTGACTTGATGAGTAGTTGGCCTGTGTGTTCCACACAATGTATAATAATATATTGATAATAATCATATACATAAATTCATCAAGTATAGAAATCGCATTAGAAATCGCATTAGAAATCGCAATTCTTTCAGAAGAATTTCATTTTGCTCCTCTCAATTTTCTGCTGTCTTACACGTTTTCCTGAATATTTGGAAATCTCCAATAACCTTTATTATATTTACTTTCAAAAAGCCAGGGTAGTCCGAGTCAGTGCTACAGAGGGCCTTCTTCTCAAGGGAGCCCTGCTATGCACAAAATAATTCAACATTAAATGTATACACATATTTAAAATACATGATAGTGATATAAATCTATTTTATCTTAAACAATGTAAAACTTTCCTATATCCATATTTCTTTTCGAATGGAAATGTATTGACTGCACCACTGTTACACATAGAACTATATTTAGATATACGTCATTAGGAAAAATTCCAAGTTCTCACTTTGAAATAAATGTTACAATTTTTTGCGCGTTTACTTGGTCACGTGCTGAACAACCTTTTCTCCTGCTGTGAAAAAAAAAAGTATCCTTCGAATTTATAAGAAATGTAGCGGTTTATACGTACACACATTTACCGCTTTTAAAAGAAATGTATTTTTTGAGATGGTATGTGTAATTGATGTAAGTGTGAATCACTCTCCTCGTTAGGAAAGAAGGCGGATTTGGTGCGAAAAAAAGCCGTGTATATTACCAGGATAGGGTCGTAAGACGTATGCTCTTATCCGCAAGCAGAAATACACTCGTGCTATCTAAACCTATCTAACGTCATGATGATTAATGATTATGAGATGAAATTATTATTTGATATATTATCTTGTCCTGTCTATTTGCTCGTTCCCAGATAGATTTCTTCGTTGTTATTGTTGTTTTCCGCCTCTTTGGCCATAACTTAAAAACAAGGTATATGGATTTGATGGAGATTCTTCTTTTTCTTCTATTATTCGCATAATATGATTACATAATGTCTGAAATGGGAATAATGATTCATCTCTTTATCAACTGTCTTTTATTCTGACCATGTCGTTGTGGGAAAGACCAAAATTCGCTGTCTATACGACTTTGGAAATTTATTTTTATCAGTGAGATGAAATAGAAATAGATAAATCTTTTATATTCTTTACAGTATCAAGTAAACAAAAATGATAATAGATTAATTTGCTATATTGTATTGTTGTAAATTTGATAAAAGCTTTTCAGTGCTTCTTTTGGTACTTTTTCTCAATTAAAAAAAACCCCAAACATAAGCTGAAAATAATATGGCAAGGAAGCAAAAACATACCGTTAAAAATGGAAGTGTTTGTTTGGTAGAGCTGATCACAATGATGGCAGGAATACTTTAGTTTCCGCATACAGTGTTAAACATTGATTGGGGTGTTAAAGTCCACAGTCAACGCAACGGGCGGAGATCTAACTTTGCACTTAAAAGCATGATAGCGATTAATTACTCTATGATATGATCCAAATCTGGTGTTTTGATGCATATGAGAAGTACATACAGGGTGCCTCGGGGGTAGTCTACACATAAAGCTTGAGTCAATGACTTCTGAGTGGATAAATTATTGACGTGGGTGTTGTTTGTTAGCTTTAGCAATGCCTTGATGGAGACTAATGAAGTGGGGGACTAATGGTGGGGACAAACAAGGGCTTGGAGAAAGCGCGAGAGAAAGCAGTGAAAGATATATATATATATAGAGAGAGAGAGAGAGAGAGAGAGAGAGAGGAAGAGAGAGAGACAGACAGACACACATAGAGACAGAGAGAGAGAGAGAGAAAGAGACAGAGATAGAGAGCAGTGAGAGAGAGAAAGAGAAAGAGGATAGAGAGATAGAGAGAGAGAGAGGGAGAGAGAGAGAGAAATAGGGACATGGAGAGGGAGACCGGGAAGAGAGTGGAGAAGGGAAAAGGAGAGAGAAAGAGGCAGAGAAGGAGAATGAAGGACAGAGACAGACAGACAGACAGACAGAAAGATAGGCACTGCCAGAGACAGAGAAAGAAAAACAAAGGTGTTTATAGACCCGCTTTGTTGATTTATGAATTTTGGAATCTCAAAAAGTTGTTTTGAAATATTCGAAAATAATGTAAAGGCTTTAGATTTTCTAGGTTGTTCCAGTTTACATTTCATTTCTCTTCAGCTCAGTTTATCGTTTAAATTGTAAAACATCGATGTCCTAAATACTGTTGGAAACAATGTACAGAATTTCCTTGCAGGGTATCAATAAATCATATTCCATCATGTGCGTGTGGTGGACGTAAGACTGGACATGCCATGTTCTCCTGTACCTTATCATCTTTCAAATATTTGATTTGATTTGATTTTTCTTTTGCAGTTCTACAAATATATAACAAACAAATCATTGCAAATTTTATGCATGACAAAAGAGTATATGTATAATATAGTAAGGTTGTCTGTAACTAATCGAAAACATCATACAGGAGGGTTGACAAAGTAAGCAAAGCTTGATAGCATGACTACCCTCAATGGATACATAATAATACAAATATGGAGGAACAAAATATTGGTAAAAAGGGGAAAAAGAGAGAGAGAGAGAAAAAAGAAGAAAAAGAGGGGGTGTACATCAGGATTCACAGATGTATGTGGTAGTTGGATTTCAATTTGATATATGAAGATAAAAAAGAAGAAGAATATGAAATATATTTTGTCCTTTCTACATTCATATAATCAGCACTTATTTTCAAATGCCATATATACGTAATCATATCCCTCAAAATAGAAGTAATACAAATATTCTTAAATTCATCTTGTTTTCATTTCTCTCTCCGACTATTTTCTTTGACGCCATCTTAATGTCATTACAGGGTTAAAACATTGCCAAAATATCACATGCTTTCACGTTTTTTTTTCTTTCGTAAAAAAACCCTGAATGCCCATTCATAATGGATTCTTGGAGTGGGTGTAAAAGGATTTAGTGATTAAAACATCTAAAATCACTTAAGCTGACGTTGTTAGCGAACAACTGCATTCAAGTTGTTGGATATTTAACATTTTGCAAATCAAAAATTTGATATTTTTTTTTACAGGAGATGTGTATAACTAATATTGAATTATGTATTGTTATTCGTTGTTATTTCCATGCTTTTGATATTGTGGCAGATTACCCGTTTGCTAAGCTAGTTTTTTTAATTAAATACTTCATTTCTAGCAACATGGCAATAATACTTTAAAAATTCACTGAATTACAAATAGTTGATCCTAAATTCTTCGAAGATTCAATCAATCAACAAATCTATCAAGTAAAATGATAAACATACGATCGATCGAATAATCAATACATCGTTTAACTGAAATTAGTTTATTCGGCAGCAAAACGAAATCAATCAAGCAAGCAATTAATCAATCAAACAAACAGCTAATAGATCTAGCAATCGGTAAACAGACACATTATCGGTAATACAATCATTATTTTATATCGTTCAGTCGATAACAAAATCTATCAATCTGGCAATTACATATCAATCAATATCCAATTTAATATCATGGGGTGGTATTCCGATAGCGCGAACTAAGTTAAGCTCGGCTTAACTAGTTCACACTTTTATGGAGTGCCTGTTGCCAACTCATTTTCCCTGTACAGATTATTTTAATCCTGCAATGAAAAGTGTCCAAAAAATTAATTTTGCAATGAAATGGGAGGAAAAGGATAATATGAGTATGAACTGAATTTCAATAAAGTCTTAGGTAGATTATCTTTGTCATGAATATTGAAGGAGGAAGATGAAACCTAGCATTCCATAGAAGTGTGAACTAAAATTCTTGTTTAGTCTGGACTTAGTCCCGGCTTAACTTAAGAGAATACCACCCATACTGTCTATCTCTTGATTATAACCGGTTTGTAAATAGATAACAAATATGAATAAATAACAACGTATGTGCTAATTAATCGTTAAATAAAATCATCAATTTAACAAACAATGGATTATTCATCAATTAACGTTCAATTTATCAATAAATTAATCCCCAATTCGTGTAAAATAACAGGACTGTCAAATTTCTTGTCATGCTGCTCACCTCGACCAGGTTAAACGTTTGATGGTTGCCAGGGGCAACCCCCAATGAATCATATATATTTGTCACGTTTACAGTGATGTAATACCCGCGAGTAACTCGGTGGTTGAAGCCTAAATCAATGAGATGAAATTTATCTTCTTATTAATGGCATAAAACCTTGCTTTAATCCCCCAGCTTCCCAAATGATATATATATATATCCCGCCCCCTCCACCATCCGGGGAACCCGTAATGATGCGGAACAATTTTCTCATGCCAGAAAAAAGGAACATGAGAATAGGTCAGTATATTCTGCAATTCTGTGATAAAGCGAAACAAAATTAAATGCGTTTGATAGCATGACATGACATCAAAGTTTTTTCTAATGATTGAAATGTTATTAATGTAAGATTGCTATAGTCATTGGTCAAGAAAACACCTACAAAATAGTTTTGCAGAAGTTTCCGTTTCACCCACTCATATACTGGTATTGAAGTGATGGACGATTTCTCTTCTACCATGTTGGCAAATATTTTCAGATCAATCTTTTTTTCATATTTTTTAAACATCGTTGCCAACACTTTTCTAAAGCATTACGCTGTAAATCAACAGATAATTAGACATTAAATTACTGACTAATTCAATAGATTATTACCGACAATAAATAGTTTACCGCTAAATTATTAGAAGATCACGGTTTTGTTACTCT
The DNA here is from genome assembly GCA_037976565.1 of Mesocentrotus franciscanus. Classification (NCBI taxonomy): domain Eukaryota; kingdom Metazoa; phylum Echinodermata; class Echinoidea; order Camarodonta; family Strongylocentrotidae; genus Mesocentrotus; species Mesocentrotus franciscanus. The sequence goes on along the minus strand of CP137677.1, from coordinate 1,129,284 downwards.
TTTAAAGGGAACTGGACAATAAATGCGCAAATTAACATTTATCTTGGTTAATAAAATCTATAACTGAATGTTATCAAATTGTTTCCTTGGAAACCCTTTTCTCACAAAAGTCCTATTAAATTGCCTTAAAATAAAAACAGACAGAAGTAGTTAACTGGTTGTAAGTGAAGAGGTGATACGTATACTGGCTGACATCGTTCTTATTGTTCAATATCAAAAATAGTTTTCCAAATTAAGTGTCGTCGAGTTTGACTGAAATAGAGTTGAAGTAGGTGAATCATGCTTTATATGAGCCACACGATCAGATACTTGTCTTACGATCATTGGTGACAGAATGATATTTAGAATCCTCAAGACTTTGGCCAAATCTCAATCTTGCTGCATCTTTGTTCTCTCTCGTCTTTCAATAGCTTGCCATCGCCCCCTTCTCTCTGACTCTGTCTCTTTTACCCTGTCCCTCACTTCTCTCCCTCTCTTCTCTTTGTCCTCTGCCATCTCTTATTTCTTTCTCTCCTTCTCTACCTCTCTCTCTTTCTTCTTTTTGGCCTTTTTCTATTTCTCTCCCTCTCTCTCCTAGCATATTTTCTCTACGTACACCACACTCTCCCTATCCATCTTTCTCCACCCCCCCATATTTCCATTGCAATTCCTAATGAAGAAGCATGATGGACCTACACAAAGGTAATATCTTCGGGAAAATCCCATTCTAAGAAAACAGGTTGATTAAATGCACGTGTATATGTATCTGCAACACCCTTGTATAAACCACATACCACAGTAGACAAAGAGGGAGAAAATCTAGAATGAACGGAAGGATATCTTGGGGATAAGGGTAACTTACGTCTTATTATCACTATTATTCCTCTGTGCAAATCTCACTTCAACATCGATTATTTGAAATGTTAGTGATTAGTTCTTTGCAAACTCAACACTTTTACCATTGTGTTCTTGATTAACAAAATTTTTGCTGGATGTAAACAAGATTTAAAAGAGGAGGATAGATTTGAAGTCTATCACAACCTTTGAATTTATGATACGATCGAAATCCCAATCTGACCACATTATCTTTTGGAGACAATGTGAAACATTAAACAAAAGAACTTTAACCCTGTCGACTTCATCGCCTCCCAGACATACACACATCATTTCCCCCTTCACTCCCCTTACCCCCCCCCCTCCACCATCTGACTTCAATGGCTGTTAGTTTAGACGAACCCCCTACGCACCCATAATCTGTCTCTAAAAACTCTAAATCCCTTCCACATGTTTACTTTAAAACGGATACAATATAACAGTGAATAAAAATAAGCATAATGAATTCTTGATGACAGATAAAATTAATCTCTCAATTACAAGCCAAATTTTAAGAAAAGGAAATTGTAACTAATTCGATCTAAAACTTGCATCCGATGGGGGGTATCGTTTCACGTCTCGCTCCCCCCCACCATCACTCGAAGCTTGACTATACCCGGATTATACGGGATAGTATCATCTGCAGGGGTGGATGAATCAAGCTTTGTGATGTCATATTATATGATTGTGATGTCATCATGGATCGACACGTCATCCTCATCATTCACCCGTATCAACAAATCATCCTTGTTGATACAAATGATTAACGGGGCTCTCCAAAATCACATTAGATAATTAGTTAAAGCTTCCAGAGATTATGTATTATCCACGAGGAGTGAGAAAACAACACATACTAAATCTGATAGGGATAAATCTGCTGACTAATCAGGCATATTTACCACTCCATATCACTTTTCAATTCTCAATAGCCTCTTTTTATCCATTTGAAGTGTTTATTTAAGATTGTCTCCATGACGATATTTCAAACAATCAACAAAATTGTATGAACACATTATTGATACGTTTTTAATAACTGACTCTTTGAAATCATTTTCACTCTTTGAAATCTTCTTTACAAGTTTAATGTGAAACGTCAAATATTATTGAACACAAAATTGAATATCACGTCATACAAATGTTGTATATTCAGTTATATTATATTCTTATATTGAAATTTCTCATTTTATTATGCTAAATGATTTCATTCTGCTGAACATTTTTTTAATAAGTTTTCAAGCATTATACTTTCATTTTCACTCAAAAATAAATATTATTATTTCTGAATATGGACGATTTAAATACAAGCATTTGTCAAGGTTTTTTGTGTGAGAATATTTCAGCCCTTCCCAAAACTCTGGATTAATCTTAATCCTATAGTCTGGACGAGAATGAAACGAGACAGGAGCAGAATGGATGCCAAGAATGTAATTCCCAGCAGACTTCTTAGTTATACCTCAAGCTCTCATACATCCCCACAAAAAATTAGATATCAGATAGGTATAGTATAGTATATACTATTTATTAACTCTATAGATCCCCTCTCGGGGTATGATAGCACAACAAAAAGAAACCATATTTACACAAATTACACATACCTTCTAAGTGTGCTAAGTGTGCACAGATAGATAAACAAAACAAAAACACTCAACAACAACAGACCAGTCATTCTGGCCTATTGACTATTCTACCACTATATATACAGTATATACAGTTCTATTACTCTTATGTTCTATAAAATGGCATTCATCACTCTTTTCTTTTGATGTCTGAGAATAAATTTCATCTTAATAGGCCTGGCATATATTGCTTTTTTGTTTAAAGCTATCAAGTATTATAGCAGAATTGAATAATTGGGACATCTGTAACGCTTTTAGTTTTAGTCTACTTTAGATAGATAACTATGAACAAGACACTATAACATACCATGCAGCTCCCAATGGATACTATTTCTCTTAAAGGTACTATGTCCCATTTGCAGGTCAAAAAATGAAAAGGTTAAATTCCAACGGCATTTGAAAGACAATACTTATTTAGAACTTCCCTCAAAACGAAAGGGTTTGAAAATGGCTTTTTGTGGGAAAATAACGACCATTAGTTGTCGAATCGACATAAGTGATTGCAATCACCTAAGTAATAGTCTGATTTTCAGACCCTTGTACCGAATGGTCGTATGTTTTAATCAGTTTAATTTTAGCCATTACAAGAAGTGGGTTATTGATGTAGACAAATGCTCATGTACCTGTTACAGCTCATTTTATGATGTTATTACCAAAGATGACAAAAAAAACAGTCAGTCACTCAATAGTGTCTGACAGGGAAGTCTAGAAAGTAAACGGGTTTCCTTGCATAATTTGAATACTAGGACACTGCTAACGTTTAAATTTCACAGATAGGACATACATTATATATTCATAATTCCTGCAAAGTTCTACAGAATTTGATGTTGGCTGCAAAAGGGACATAGTATCTTTAAAGCGAAACCTTCCATGATCGAAGGATAATTGCAAATGGACAGAAAAGAATGTCGTAATATTGTTGCATCTTTTACGCTGTGAAACAACAGTTAGTTTGTAAGAGCGCTATATAAATGACTTTATTGTATTGTATTGTATTTACGAATTTCTACATTGAAAAAGAAGAAGGAGAAGAAAAAGGAGAAGAAAAAATAAAATATGCCTCACGGTGTTTTGCTTCTTATAACAATTTGGGCTCTTTATTTAATTTAAAAACATTTGTTTTGGGGACAAAAGCAAAATCCAACCGAAGCACGACACATGTTCTTTGAATAATTCTCGTCATCATGTTGAACAGTTTAATTAAGCAGAAGAGACATACTTCAACCCTTTCCTAATCGTTAGGATATTATATTATTCTAATTTTTAGGAAACTGAAATAAGATTGAATGGGAGTGGTGAAATTTCTGAGATTTCTTCGTAATTTGTAGCATGGTCATTACTATAGGTGCTTTTACAGGAAGTAAATAATGAACGATCTAATATTAAATTAATGTAATTAACCACGTCATCGTGACATGATGAGCAGGTAAAATATTTTCTGTTTCTTGCCCTGAGCAGGTATATATGACGTAGATAGAAATTTTATGAAATAAAACTTGCTTCTCATTTATCAGATAAACAAATATCTGGGGGGTGTTTCACAAAGACTATGATCGACTTTAAGTTGGACTTAAGTATGGCAGGCCATTCATGCCACTGTTTGCTCTCACCATTAAGTTGGCATTATGATCTTAAGATAATATTTTTTCCTTCAATAATGAATTATCAAAAAATGTAAATTCTGTAGATTTTTTACCATGATTTGTACGTCCCTTGAGAGACCAATGCCAGTAAATGATGAGAGCAAACAATGGCACGAACGGCTGCTATACTTAAGTCCAACTTAAAGTCGATCTTAGTCTTTGTTAAACACCCCCTAGAAACGATAGGTTGCCCTAAGATCAAACTAGACTAAATGGGAAAACAATGATAATCATGTACATAATAAATCGGTATCTTTTGCAAAAAAAAAACAGAATGTTGAAAGGTTTTATTTTAGATCTCGACAGTCTAGGTAGTTCATTAACAATATTTTTTATTTCGACAGTTTCTTCTGTTTTTCTTCTCCAAGCGTTAGGAGAAGCAGGCACAGAGGTATACAGAGAGAATTGTATAGAAAGAGAGTAGGAGATAACAGGAAAAGAAGGAATAAGACAGAAGGTAACGGAGAGAGAGAGAGAGAGAGAGAGAGAGAGAGAGAGAGAGAATCTTGATCAAGATATAACCATTTTTCAGGGCGGAAATATAACTTGACATGAAATGCGGAAGGAGAACTTGGCAATATAAAATAGGCGGATGGGGAGATGAGCATGAAAGCGACAAGTTATCAGAACACAATTTTACCGTGTCATCCACATTCCACAAATGGTCGAGGAATTTATGTGAAAATCGTGATGTTTACGTTCAGTACCAACCCATGAAATAAGATTAAAGTCAGAAATTGTAAAGTTACATGCACAAGGCGGAAAAAGAAAGGATAGCTATTATCAATTAGCCCCTCTCTGTTTTGTAATTGAGTGTTATCAAAATACATTTTTTCAAATTGATTACTAAACAAAAATATAGTAAAGAATGATAGATTAAAAAAAACAACGCATAACGGGTTATCAACGAGCTGACCTGATGCTAGAAATGTTAGAATATATTCCACTTCTTTTCACCACTCAAGAATAATGTTTGCAGAAAATTGTTATAAAACAATTAAGATGTGTAATTATGATTTTATTCTGTCCTTATCTCGATTTTAATACATCGAATAAAAATGATTTGTATCAAATTGTAATATAAAGCCCTTTAAACGTAGCTTTCAGGATCCAGACCTATTTGGACACTATGTGCAAGTCACTGTTGTAGTTCACTGAACGGACAGCATGTACAGGGTGTTACAATAAAATAAATGAAACAAAATACAGTCTTCACCTCAAGCAATCCAGAGAAGTTAGGCAAACGCTAAATAATATGTTTAAAACAGACACTAAAATAAATAATAAAATATCTACATGAGACATAAATGGTTGAGGAATGATGTCTGTGATTTGTCAAAACATTTAAGAACACTGTTTGCTTCCCGGGTTGAATTAAAATTATCACAATACCTTTTTTGAGCAATTTGGATGAAAAGTTAGGAATGGCTATCAAATTATCTTGAATATTGATTATCCATGAATCTAACAGTTATATTTCATTTCTATTGAATTTTGGAGCGAGTTTTATTGAGACACATTGTACCGACAGGATTTTGAGCAAAATATTTTGTAAGAAAAGAATCCTAGCGTGCATGTCTGCACTTCCTTAAAAACACGTGCGTAGAGTGTGGCATATATTTATATAAAGTCTGTGAATTTAAGGAATGTTAACTAATTAAACATTGGATATTTGTGGTATGCGGGATGTGTATTTTGTTGTCTGTCTGTAGAAACCGGACGTTTCTTAATTCATTAAGTCTTCAAGGTTGAAATATAAACTTCATATTATTGTGTTTTCTTTCTGTAAAATCATCTACACAATGTCAGGGCATGATATATATATTTACATATACATGTCCATCATGCATATACTAACAATAAAGTCATAATATATATTTCACAAAGAAATACATTTACGAATAACCATTGTCAAATTATGCAATGCATCATATGCAAATTGACAGCTCCAAAAATTTATTTCAACTCATATTGGTCAAATTAGAACAAAAGAGAATGAAACAGAAATCGGCGAGGGAGTAGGATATATAATTGTACGGAAGAAAGTAAAGAGAGTCAGAAATGGAATTACCCCATTGCTTACGGGAACCTGGTGGCCCCTCTATTAAGCCTATGAGGAAAAGAGAATTCAGCAGTCAGTGGGTTCAATGATGAATCGTCAAGTATCAGTCTCCATATCAATGGAATATTTAAAAAAAATTAAATGTAATTACATTAAAACAAAATAGAAATCGAATTTATACAGGAAGAGCACGTGACGTCAAAATCAGATAATCGTTCAAATAACTTGGGAAGAAGATGGATGAGATAAAATAATAAAGCTTTCTGAGAAAAAGGAGAGTGCATGATTCATAAACAATTTCATGGGCGTGGGGAATGCCATCGTCTATGATATCAGAAACGATCACCATCAGACAATACCGGCATCGGTTATGATGTCAACTAACATCGGTCTAGCTCGTTACAAAGAATCTTAGAAGATCCGCGTAGAAAATCCTATCGGCCCACGCAACTCCGTTTTTAGGTTCTTGACCGACTTTTGACAAAGTGAATTACTGTTACATTCTCTTATAAACAACACATTTTCCCGTCATTTCTTTTTCGTCTTGACGGTTGTCTTTAACATTTCAGTATTCTTCAGTAAAGACGTGTTGCCCTCAAGATTAAGTCAATGATAAAGAAAACGCGTTCCTAGAAACTAGAATTATTTTGTAAGCGAGTGTCTGCAAACACCGCAGACTAGAGAGCCTTGAACGTGAATGATGGGCCGTGTAAATCCTTTCCGATTTTGTCGTAATGAACAACTATATTTCATGAAAAACCTCCGAACAAATGGCTGTAGAGAGGTGACTGCCATGGGTAAGTGATCGGAAGTTGTAAAAGCGTACAAGACAATACATCTTTTGGGGTAAAACAAATAGATTAAGAATTATGAGAATAGAGGGATAATACGCAAGCAGTTGAACATTGTCATGTTTGCGAACATGTTCATTTCCGTTAATATATTTGAGTTTTGATTATAACCTATATTAATACTCAACTTGATACAAACCACATGCAGCCGTTTAATATAGAATTGCGGGAAAGGGGAGGGATCCAATTCAACGCGACACGACAGCGGTAGATTCCCTTTTTTCTCAAAGAAAATATTTCTCTAAAATTTTACGATATTAGTTAATATCCAGGAATCTTCCAATGAAATTTTGTTTATTGCGGTGCACCAGAAAAATAAAAAGAGAAACAAATTTGTAAGTTCCGTGATCCCTGTATTTCTGTATTCAAATTTTAAATTTTGATGTTTTTCGTAATATCTTTAAACGTTTTTGTTTAAATGTTAATCATGTGCAAGTCGGAATTATTGCCGCGAATATTGATTCTTTCAAATAAACCATGATCAATCAATCAATCAATCAATCAATCAATCAATCATTCATTCAATCAATCAATCAATCAATCAATCAATCAATCAATCAATCAATCATTCAATCAATCATTCAATCAATCAATCATTCAATCAATCATTCAATCAATCAATCATTCAATCAATCATTCAATCAATCAATCAATCATTCAATCAATCATTCAATCAATCAATCATTCAATCAATCAAATAATCCATTTTAAATCAATCATTCAAGCATTTCACGACCAATTGAACTATTTTCCTCATCTCTCTTTGCGATGAATAATAACTTTACTGCCTATATTGAAGAAAAAAACTGGTATATAGCGTAATTAGCAAGTGAAACTTGTGACTTTTCTCTCGAGTCCCTCTGGGGTGGTCAATGCAACCCAAATTCCCATTAACAATTTAAATAAAAGTCAAATACTCGGCATTGTTGCTGTCAAGTGATTTTTATTGAAGACTTGGCCTTCTTGAAGATAGTCCCTTGGTCACCCTAGTCCACTGACATGTACTTGAAGGTATTTCAAGGTAAAGGGCAAAGAATGCTTGGGCATAGATCTGGTTAGGCGTGGGTGTGATTGACTACCATTCCCCAACAAATTGATGAGCAAACTCTTTCATTTAAAGGGATCCCTTGTAAAGCAGGCCTTCAAAGATACCAATGGGACTACCCTGCTATTAAAGAAGATACAAATCATTTTATAGATGATGATAAGGATAAGATAAATTTGTGAGCCCACGACTGTTCGGAAGTCCACAGAATTGGGGTACCCGCGTAGGTTTCATGAATTATATTTTTTTAAATGATTCAATGTTGGTGACGAAATCCGTTATTGCGTTTTTATTTTGCAAAATTGCGGACATTCAAAAATTACTGTTGTTCAGGTGTGTGAGATCCGCGATATTCTTATACAGAGAACTTTGAAGAAACCTCCTCCAATGTTTCGTTTTTTTAAATCCACATTTTCTGTTTGGTATATATCAGGGGGGGGGGGGTTGTTAAAATCGATTTCTGAAATGATGTTATACAATTTTATGCCTCGATATTTATGGAATGAACATCCTACATAGCCAAACATTTAGCATCATTCAACCTTTGCAGAAATTAATGACAGCTTGATTGCTTTTCTTGCCACTTCGTGCACTTTTAATTTTGAAATGACCATGCTGAGATCATACATAGACAATGCTAAAGAGGAGTTTTTATGCTTATCGAAGCCATCAAGTCTTAGTATCGAGAGGGGTCATTGTTATACCATTTTCTTCTTTCTTCAGGGGTTTTAATTATGGTTTGAACATCGTATTTGAGCCACACCATGCAAACTTGACGTTAGATTGTGTCATCGACCCCAGATATGATTTCTCGTAACCAGATTTCTGCTAGCTGGCATATGGCAGGCGGCCACCATCGATGGCCATAGTCCCACGCATTGACCACCGTGTTATCCGCATCCCTCAAACTCCAAATATAGAATTTTTTCCGTCTCAAGGTTCCCCCAAGACGAAAAGGTTAAACGGTGACATCTAAGACAGAAGGAGATCTTTAAATGGCTGGTTTTCAGCGAATCTCATTGGATTCATGCGTGTGATACTAACCCTGATTACGTTTTAACTGTCTTGCTTAATTTATTTATTGCATTTATTGTGTTATCGGTGTTCCCTTGTTTTTTTCTTATTTTCCTGCTGAAGGTGTTTCGTTTTTTGACATTTGGAAAATGGTCTTATGATATTTGGGATTATTAATGTCTCGTGGCTCAGTAGATATATTATCAGACTCTCATTAAAGCCCCTCTAAAGTGTTGGGAGTCTCAAATATTTGATGGCAAAATTTCACTTAAATTGTATAAAGATGTGAAAGATGATGTCATTTAACACACACTTCTGAAGGATTTTCAAAATACATATATATTTTAAGACCAATATTTAATGAAAACAAAAAAATATTTTTCTGTAGTACGCAGAAAACCCAGATACTTGAATTCTTTCATCAATATGCGTCTTCAAACACATTTATTATAAAAAAAAAATAATTGCAGATGTGTGTGTTAAATGACATCCTCTTTCACTTCATTATTTAATTTAAGTGAAAGTTTGCCATCAAATTGTTGAGGCTCCCAACACTTTAGAGGGGCTTTAACTATTCCGGAGTCGAATCCCAGTTGCAACACAGACTTTCCATATTCGGTATTCGGTATTCGGTTTTCGGTAATCGGTAATTCAAGAGAGAAAGGAGACATACGAGAATAATAATAATAAAGACATCTTCTTATCATCATCATCATCATCATTATTATTATAATCGGAAGTAGCAGCAGCAGCAACAGCAACAGCAGCAGCAGCAGTAGTAGTAGTAGTAGTAGTAGTATAGTAGTAGTAGAAGTAGTAGTAGTAGTAGTAGTAGTAGTAGTAGAAGTAATAGTCATAGTAGTTGTATTCTTGTTTTTTATTATCACTATCATTCTTCTTCTTAATCCTATTTTAATTATTATTATTATTATTATTATTATTATTGTTATTATTATTATTATTATTATTATTATTATTATTATTATTATTATCATTATTACTATTATCATTTTTATTATCATTATCATTATTATTGTTATTATTATGCTGTTATCATTTCCAGCTTGATATCGTGGGTAAATTATTTTCCTCTATCTATAAAATCATTTTTCTCAGCAAAGATTATTTTAACCACTTCAGGTTTGCATGGAAACGTCAAGCGACAAAATCTAGTTGCCTAATTTTGCGGTGCTTATGAAGATTCTAATCTAAGTTCTTAAGGGAATTATTTGGGATATTGCTCGTTGCAAAGTACTTAATGATGTCTCAGGCGAATACATTTCTAAAGTTCAAAGCCCTCTTCACATTATATATCCTAACATTATTAATTTTTGTGATAATAAATAATCAAAATGGTTCATCGTTTAATATCAACATGTTTGATTGTTTTGCCAACATGCAGAGTTGACGGTTTTGAAAGACCTTGTAGCTAAAACACCAGACATCAAAATGGATTATCGTAATTTCGAGAGTAAATTATTACGATCGGTGGAAACGAAAGGTTAGTAAGGATACGCCAAAAATCTGGGTCAAAATGAGGGTTTTTCTGTAGGCTACTACGAGTTTGTTATGTTGGTTGCTAAGGCCGACATCAACGTTGAAAGCTGTCTGACCACAAGAACGGAGAGAGCGTCATCTCAAGATGATGCGAAGAAACACGTAGGCTTGAGGAGGGGGGCTACGATACCCCCTAGGGGTATGGTACTGTAACCAGGCCTGTGCTACCTGAAGAATAAAGCCGGACGTGTTACGAGATTTGATCAGATAAGGTAGATGAGGCGCACGTGGGCTGGGGGACTCGTCTCTTTCCCGTATATGAGATTAGTTAGGGTGGGAATTATGTCATGTTCTTCCGTAGTCGACATCGAGTTGGGGTTTGGGTGGACGATGTGGGCCGACAGGTAGCGGGTTCAAACCTCGGTCATCTGACAGGTGATTTGTGGATTCGAGTGAGAACTAAAGAAAGGATGGTTCATGGAAAATCTTTATTTTTAGTAAGTGATATGAATGTCTAGCGTTGGATATGAACAAAGGAAGCAACACGATGATGTAAATGTACACATTTGAACTTTTTTGCTTAATTTTAGGGAACCGGATTAGGAATATAACTGTCTATTATACATAGGCCAGCACATTAATGGCGTAAGAAACAAACCATAAAATAATGAATTTTATTTCAGAATTTCAGCAGTCTTTGTTCCGTCATTCGATCTTTATTTCAACTTCCTTCCTCATTTTCTTTCAAATATTTCGACATACTCAATTATCTATCGCGCTCAAACTGTGAGCTTTGCTTATACATATTAGTGATATTCCTCCTAATAGTATATTTTCTCTATTTGCAACATTTTATTTCACGTTCTCTCCAAAATGCCCAAAGTCTCGTATTAGATGTCTTGACTATACAATCTTATGTTTCCTATAAAGTACGTGTATCTATTTCTTCCGCGCTAAACCGATATATCAAACGTATGGTAAAAGCCAAATATATGTTGCAATGGCAAATTTCACCATGTCATGAAATTGATAACTCCATTTTGTCAACACAACAACCGTTAAATTGATATAAAAGGAACTAATGATACCAACAATGTAATAGTTAACTTTTTTAATTACATAAATAATAAGTAGTTGATAGTAATACTGATTTTTATGTTAATTTTAACAACAATAATAAGAGAATTGTATCAGCAAAATAATAATGATAACAAAAATAATTACAAAAACAGCTTTGAAAGACTAATGACAATGAAAATAACCATAGTTCAATGGAAAGTGTAAAATACTAATTTCGTATTAAGATTTAAAATTTAGCAATTGAAATAAACTGGCCAGGCAAGAAATATATGTATTTGAGATAAATTGTGCACACGTAGGTAGTTTCTTTCCTCTCTTTGTGTTTCTATCTTTTTAAAAATTGAATCAAGAAAGTGATATACAAGTGCTCTTCACCCTATTCCCAAGAGACAAGTCGAATAGACTACTCTAGTAACGGTCACCGTTAATAATGAGAGTGACATTTGCTTCCACCGATCCTGATGGTGATGATGACCGTATGGAGAATAAAAAGAAGAACAACAAAAATGAGGACGATAAAAAGAAGTATGTGTGTCTGAGAAAGAGAGAGAGAGAGAGAGGGAGAGAGCGAGCGAAAGAGAGAAAAAGAGAAAGAGAGCTCGAAAAAAAGGGCTGAATAATATATATAGAAAATGAAATATAAAGAAAAATAGATAGATAGATAAAAATGATATGATATGATTTTTATATGATATATGATTTTAACGGGATAATTTTATGGAGGAGGAAATATATAATAGATGTACCAGACATTAAGTGATATAACTGATGTTGAGCCCAGATGTTTAGTCGATTGAATATTAGTCGTGGACCTTGTAAAAATAATATTATCAGTGCTTTTCCCAAAAAAAAGCAGGTAACATTTAGGTAATTTTGATCAGCATTGTATTTTTTATTTGGAAGATACCTTTTTAGAATTACGCTCAGCTTGATTTTGCACGTACACAAATCAATGACCTTTCGATGATACAAACGTCCATAATTCGAACATAAAAGATTTGTTTAAAGACCTAGATATTAGGCATTTTAGATTGGCATAGGTTTAGTAGGAGCAAAAGTGTGAACTGTCTTACAGCCGTGGCTACTTCCTAAAAATGCATTTATTTTGATTACAATTTGTGTTGTACACCAAATAATCGGTTACACTGTTACGACCATTAATCGCTCTAATACTTCCTTCATTCATATTCCCATAGTGACCGTCAAAATGTAAATATGGAAACAGGTACCGTGGCATTACGAGTTCATCCGGAAGTGAAAACGAGAGGTGTCTGTCATGAGAGAACGGGAGAGTAAGAGGGAGAGGGAGAGAGAGAGAGAGAGACAGAGAGAGAGACAGAGAGATAGAAAGACATAGAGACATAGAGACAGAGAGAGAGCGCCAGAGAGAGAGAAGTAGATGTACAAAAATAAAGGCCTACCTCGAGAGGAGAGGAAATATAATAATGAAAATAGGAAACGGAAAATTTATTAAAAAAAACAAACAAGCAAACAAAGAAGCAAAGACGAAAAGGGTGAGGAGAAAAGAAAAATAGAGAGGGAGAGAGAGAGAGTGTGTGTGTGTGTGTGTGTGTGTGTGTGTGCGTGTGGGTGTGGGTGTGCGTATGTGTGTGTGTGCATGTAAGGCAGGTGTGAGAGAATATCTCAGTTCTTTGAACCTGGACGTCTAGTCTAGCCCTAGTTCGGACGATGGAGATTAGCCCGAAGGTTACAAGGACTTGTCTTCGTCTCGTCTCGTTTCTTGGGTGACGTACAAGTCCAAAGATAAACTTTGTGCACCGATCAGCTAGCTGCTACTGTTCTGGGGGAAGGAAGGGTGAATCCTACGATTTGGCACGTATACAGACACGGTGACTGAAATATCCAAACTATACACTCCTGGGGGAGTGAATAGTGTGACTATCATGTGGTGTTTATGTGTTGAGTGTTCATGAGTCAGAGCAATCAGCCGAAAAATAGTAGAAAATATAGGAAGGGGAGAGAAATTAATGCAGTTAGCGAAACTGAGAACTGAGGGAGGGAGGGAGGGAGGGGGGCGAGGGAGTGGAGGGGGATTTTTGGGGTAAATCATCAGCTGGCGGAGGTGAATGAGATGTGGGCGGGGTTTGGCGTAGGCCAATGGCATCACGTCTGTCATCATAGAAGCAAGTCGGCGAGCGTTAATACGTCATCATAGGCAACACACACACAAAACAGTGTAAGCGTGTCTCTCGCGATGCCAGTCGCACGTCCGTCGAACTACTTTATAAAAAAGGACTCTTCTATCTCTAGCGAGTCAGAAACATGGTACACCACTGGACCTTGTATATCCCAACTCGACAAATAAATCGCCAGTACACTTGTTCGATGTAACTATCTACACATCAGGGACTATGAGACTTGTTTCTACATCGTTTACACCTGATCAAAGAAGACTGTTATATTGATGATTTTTTTTTTCCGGATGACGGAACGGTGACAGTTACTGTGGAGCAGACTAACACTTTTTTTCCTGTGAACATTGGGATATTTTATTCACTCAAATATTTATATTTTCATCGCCACCATGAACACTTCAAATTTACATGTAAGTAACGAATGATCTTCTTTTCTATATATCAGATGCGATGCATCCTGTATAAGAGAGCTCTCAATTCAATTACTTAATAGATAACGAGTATATTGATACGTATAGCACGCAAATCGAAAGTGCAATTCAATTCGTTATTATGGTTTAATCACATTTTGGGCTTCATTAATTCGCTTGACTAAACATTGCGATGCACACATGCCTGTATTCAATGACGCCTGCACGGGCATTTTGGCCGTTCACTCTCTGCTCTTGGAACTTGCAGAAAAAAACAATTTCTCTTTTTCATCTTTCATTTTATATTCTCTCTCGAAAGTAACGTTGTTACTGTTAGCTGCGAGAGGACATTGTATCAATGTTAATTCTCATGCCTTATTATGACATTGTTTTTTGGCAGGCAAATGTGTGTATCCTTAAAAATCTCAGCTGAGCTAAATTAGCCTTCCCTTCTCATTGGTTTTAGTTTTGAGGATATTCCTTTGCTTACCTGTGAATATGCACTTTAGGTAATATTTCAGCACTTGCATGTTGCTTTTCAGTTTTAATGCCTTTTCCCCATTACTTCCACAATCAGCAGTATCATTATTATTATTATTAGTAGTAGTATTAGTAGTATTAGTAGTAGTAGTAGTAGTAGTAGTAGTAGTAGTAGTAGTAGTAGTAGTAGTAGTAGTAGTAGTAGTAGTAGTAGTAGTAGTAGTAGTAGTAGTAGTAGTAGTAGTAGTAGTAGTAGTAGTAGTAGTAGTAGTAGTAGTAGTAGTAGTAGTAGTAGTAGTAGTAGTAGTAGTAGTAGTAGTAGTAGTAGTAGTAGTAGTAGTAGTAGTAGGAGGAGGAGTAGTAGTAGTAGTAGTAGTAGTCGTCGTCGTAGTAGAAGTAGCAGAAGAAGTAAAAGTAGCAACAGCAACAGCAGCAGCAGCAGTAGCAAGATAGTACATGCATTTGTTTAGAACAGGGCGATGTGCCACAGGTTCCAATGCCTCACATAATCGAGCCTGTCTTTATTTGTTTTGTCATCTTCTATAATGTCAGTCATGATTATACGATGCGATGAAAGATGGGTCTTTATGGAAAGAATTTTCTCCCAAAGGTTGTAGGGTCAAGGTCCCGCTATGTATTTGGGTCGGGTATAGTTGAAGCATGTCAATCATATTATGATGATCAGCTTTTCAAACTTTTCTTTCTCCTCCAATCTCTCGTCATGATGTTCAAATATTATATCGCCGTCGACAGATTGGATAATACTGAGTTCTTCCGCGTGGAAGTCGTATTTGTATCAGTAACTGGTTACCATCTTGCTTAAACGCCCATCGCAATGGCGGATATTAATATTGTGTAAGGTGAAGGTCTTTCACGCAACCTCGTTTGGTGGGAACTCGGCCCAAAATAGATTAGTATATATTGTAGATAATAATTATTGGTGTCCATTTATATGTATAGCGCAGCTACATGTAATATGCAAATATACTCTACTGTGCTTCACAATGCATTTTATCATTATTCTCAGCTTTAGCCAAGCTACCCATGATGAGGCGTTCAACCATTTAAAGAATTTCTTCCTGTTGCAAACCCATTTACCTCAGTTGAGTCGAGAGTGGCAACTGTAGGTTAATTTCTTGCCAATGGACGTTGGGATCGTAAGAGGGGTTCGAACCTTGTGATCTACGGTTCAACTGATCTATTAGACCACGAAACCTCTCTAGGTCGTGCTTTATGATAACTGAGCTTGGCAAACTTTAGAAACATGAAGTAATGTTTATGCATCATGCTCAAAACTTGGTCTCAACTTTTTGTTCTAATACCATAAAGGATCATCGTTTGTGATGAAACATGAAATGCCTCTGCATATTTGAAGTACACGATGTATACACAGTATGGGGATCACGTTGCTTGTGTTATTAATATCTCCGAGGGCTATTATTGACTATACCATCTTAGTTTGTGTGTGTTTGTGTGTGTGTGTGTGTGTGTGTGTGTGTTTGGATGGTGATGACACATTGCTTAATATGCACTCTTCCAGGTTCATTCCTAGTTGTAAGTGATTGTCAATATTTGAAGAGAGCTTTGGTTTTATTGGAGAGAGGATGCATAAGGAAGCGAAGCAGCGGTATTTCATTGATACATGCCATTCATTTTTTTATTACCAGAGTTATGACCGAGAAAAGGATTCACAAATTTCATTTTCAATGGCAATATAAGAGTGAAATGGTAATAATGCACTTTCGTAGATGAATTCAATACATCCATTTGAAGATATGGTGAAGGGGAGGGAGATAATGGAATATAGCGAGGGTAAATGGAGAAAGAGCAGAAGGAGAGGGTGGAGAGATTGAGATAAAAAGAGTGGATGGATGGAGGAATAGAGACAGAGATAGAGAGACAGAGAGAGAGACAGAGCGATATACGAGAGACAGAGACAGTCAGACGGAGGTAGAGATAGAGAGATAGCGAAAGAGAAAGGAGAGGAGAGGAGATGAAGAAAGATGGGGAGAAAGGGATGGAGAGAGAATGATATGGGAAATGTTAAAAGGAAAGTAAAAGAGAGCGAGAGATAGAAAAAGAGAGAGAGAGAGAGAGATAGCTGGGAGCGCATCCCATTTTTCTTGTTCAGCGACCTTGTCTAACAGCGGACATCATCTAAATGCTACTAAAAATAGATTTCTTGCGTTATTATGCCTCTGTAATATATTTCTATCCATAATCCTCATGACGATTTTCACCATTTTTTTCCAGTTACTTGATGTTTTTAACAATTCTTTCTCTTCATGAAAGACGTAATGTTTGTTTAAAGGGACGAAATGTCTACATGCAAACGTGTTGTATACTTGGAGACTGAGGCTAAAGTTAGCCAGAGAGTATCCGATTAACGTTTGAGTTCAATCTTTCTCCAACCGATGTGTCAACGGAATATTACACGCCTTGTCAATTGGGATCAGTTGTATGCGTTGATATAAAATGATTACATACCCTTAAAGCTGGCAAATTGCCTACTAGCAGAATGATGTACTTAGCATTAATTTACATGTAACTACTAACACTTGTAAGATCTCGATCTTTAATACTTAAAGTTAGGAATGACAATCATGAATCAGAATAAATCCATATTTGTGTTTTGAGGATATATATGGAGTGCACAATTATTTATAGAGTGCACTATTTCTTGCACCAATCCAATTGAATACTTTCCATAACATTCCATATTCTTTACAGAATAAATCAAAATGCATTAATAATAATAATAATAATAATATTGCGTTCTTGTATAGCGCTCGTATCTGTCAGACTTGACACTCAAGGCGCTCACCGCATCTAAATTTCAAAAGTTCTTTATCGAGCCACATATATCGCAATAGAAGTTTAAGAGACAAACAAAAAGACTAAGTGAACTTTTCGTACCAAGACTAAAAAAATGCATCTTATATCTAGATCTATATGGTTTCCCTTTACTTAATAATGTAGATTGCCATACGATACATGTTGTAAGTTGTACGCTTTAAAGACGTCACGCTAAATCTTCGTAACTGTTATATTGTAAAAGTATACTATACAATAGTTTTACTCTACACATGTACATGTATGATATAGTACAACTATACTAGACCTCTAGATGTTAAGTTGCCATGCGATAACTGTAATTAACACGCATTAAAGGTGCCAAAGCTGACAGGGTGGGGAATCCCTCATTAAAGTTAGCTATTGTAGGATTGCCTTCTAGTGACCAGTATCATTGGTCGGTCGACCAACAAGGTCTGTATCAACAAGCATGATTAGAAAGCAAGGTCTTTTCTATTTCCTCCAATGATTATCATTGCTATCTCCGCAATTAATTAAAATGCCTCTACCTGTTGTGGGCATATAGCTCTCCATTAAATTAGCATCTAAATCATTATTGACAGCGTTTTCTGCTGCGCCGGAAGAGATGATTCATAACACTAAGTCAAGGGATTTTAGCGTCCCTTTACCATCAAATATTATTGATGAAATATGTAGATTGTTTCTTCTATTCTGTCTCACTGAATTAGGTGTTTTAGAGACAAAGATTTTCAAGGACAATTCCACAGAGAAATAGAATTGGCATTATTATTATTATTATTATAGAAATGTTCCTCATATGCCAATACTTCGATTATTGTAATCATACAATCAAACAGCCATGGGTGGTATGATCAGTTTTTCATGACACTGAATGATCTTTATAATTTGATGAATTTCATTTTCTGGTGACCCACCATTAATCTTTACATTTGGGACTACTCCGTTTTTTCCCAATGTAAATTGTAAATGACTCTTGTATTTTATATCACACTGTGTCATGGAGCTCAGGACCTGGGTTTTAAATGTTTCATTTCTTGTTCATGTTATTACGCCTACTATTTTGAATAAAGATGAGATATAAAATCGAATATTAATAACTGAATAATCCTTTGCAAAGTAAATTTCCCAAAATTTCGTTGTAGTCATACTTTTACAAATAATTATGTTCTGCATTGATAATTATGTTAATCAATATCATCATTGTCAGAAAGCATGATACGAATCAACTTTGATAATGGGACATTTATTATAATGACTAAACAAATTAAATCATGATTACTGACGTGGTGTATAGATATGGCAATCATAATAGTGACTTTCTGAAACTAGAATTCATTCCATTATTGTCCAATAAGCCTTGCAATCTAAAAACGATGAAAATATGAGCGTTTAAAGGTCGATCTTCATGCTTCATACATTCGAGTCACGAACCTGAATTCAACATCATCCTTTATAACCTTCTAATGTCATCTCTCTCTTCAATATGACATACTCACAAATTCAGAACACATATTGAAATATATCATGTTCCAACATACAAACTCAGGTTAAACTAAGGTTACTACTACAGGAGGTATATTACTAATCTACATAAGTTCTATTGAAAAAAAGAACAGTTTCGAAGGTCAAGATACTGCAAAGTATTTCCTAAACTGTACAATCATATTCAGAAGGTGAGATCATCATCATAGTTCTCACTTTTATATCCAAATGCTACCAATAGAGAATCACTGTGACCAAGCCCCATCATTTGATCTGATACAGATTCTCTCGTCCAAAGAGAGATATGATAGTTCATCCAGATTCATCGTCCTATCTCGTTATGGCGACGAATTTCAATTTCAATAAAAATATTTGTATTCAATCAGCTTAGCAAACGAGGGTGTATTTCGGACAGACGATATGAAAAAGTAGACTGAACTATGTAAGCGATCTTTGTGGGTTTTATTGTTTACCTTCAGCTACTGCAAACCATATCATTCTTTTTGAATGAAGAAAAAAAGTTTGCCAGGAATAAATTTGGATTGATATCTGGGGGTTTGTCGTTCACACTGGGAGAATAGTAAGAATAAAGGTAAAGAAATAACGCAATTCGCTTTTTCCCCAGTAATTAGCCATTTGATTTCTTCTCATGCTTTCTCTCTCTCTCTCTCTCTCTTCTTCTCATTTTCGTTCTCTATCTCTTTCTATTCTTCTTTTTCTCCTCTCCTTTTCTTCATATTTATGAAATCTTCTCCTTTTTCACAGTCTCGTTTCACTTTTTTTCTTGATAACATTTATCAGTTTGCAGTATTTAATGAAATAAAATTTGTTTTCCCCGTTTTTATCCCTCTCTCACATCTCTCTCTCTCTCTCTTTCCTTTTTTCGTCTCTCTCCCTTTTTTTCTTCTCTCTCTCTTGTCACGTCTGCAGTCTGCACTGTATTTCAATTTTACAAATTGTCATCAGTCCGACTCCCTCTCACCCCTCTCTCTCTTTCTCCGAACCCGTCCCCGTCTGGTTTTCTCCTCGCATGATAAATGAGCGAAGTGAACTCTTCAAATCCAGGTCGTTTAAATAAGCTGAAAATATCATAAAATGGAATTCAAGAAAATTTCAATTAAAGAATTAGGTATGTCGGATGGACGATACAAATAGATTGACATAATTTATATATCTCCACCCACAATACCAATATACATGTTGTCTGTTGGTTTCTTTCTTTCAAACCTGAAGGAGGTTGTTTATTAGCAGGTGCCTCTTCCTTTCTATCGTAATTTTATTTCACCTGTCGCAACTCTTCAATAATTAGATTATATTGATAATTGAGCAAATCAAACGTAGCACAGTACGGTGATTGGATTTATCTCGGAAAATGAATTAATAATGATAATTATAAAAATGATAATAATAATAATAATAATAATAATCATAATGATAACAATAATAATGATAATATGCATTTTATTTATAATATGTAGAAATTTTAGTATGTTTATTTATGAGCAACCTGAAGAATACTTCCAAAGGACGTTGACGGCCGGATTGCATTCATGTCAATCATATTTTCATGACTAACCTTTATGAGTTATTTGCACAGGCCTATATCCATTTTGCTCATTGATGTGATGAAAGATACGACCCACTATTCAACCCCAAAATATAAAGGAAAATATGAATGACGGCATCTTTAGATTAGGCAGGCGCATTTTCCATTCAAAATGGAGTTTTGATCTTCTCATCCCACTATACATGTATAACACAAAAGACTGCTGTATAAAACATTCAGGTCATTTGTATACTTATATAAAGCATTATAAAGCATTTCAAAAGCTCTTAAGATCCGAAAACAGACAAGCAATCATTAGACTCATTTGAGTTTGGGTGAATAAGTGAGGCCCTTGACCTTTCTTATGTAGCTCCCAAAACAAATACATCATAAGTCTTAATATCCATAGTATTCTATTTATACATATCTACAATCATTGGAGCGATATAGTATTCGAAAGGGCGATCCAAATTAGATCTAAAACATTTCTACACATTTCTTTACAAAAAATTATTACATCAGCCTTTTCAGGAAATGGCGGTAATTCACTTTGATGTTTTGTTTTAAATGATTGACTTAAAATATAATTATTTGAAATCGATGTAGAAACATTCATATGTCAGTTTAATTAGACTATGAAATTCAATTGGCCATAAAATCATGAATCAACCTTAACCAGTTGAGATGAGAGTCATTTCCAATCTAAAATTAGTACAAATTAGTAGCCGTAATGGGATTTATAGTAAATCCCACTGCAAAATATTAGATGGTAACATGTATGATAAGCTTGGTACCTCGTTTTTAAAGCGCCCTGAAAAGCGCTTTCTATTAAATGTATTTTCATTTTGATCTTGATATGTTTTGATCACTCGGTCGAGTTTCTATTGTACTTATACAGTGAAATCGGGCGGAAAATTATTGCACGGGCTTGGGAAAAGACAGATTGTCGATTGGTTGGAGTATGACGTCACATTTTACTACCGTAGCAACATGATTCATATTCGTCCACTGTTAGAATTAAAAGACGGGAAAGAGGAAAAATTAATAGCAATGTACGAATTACCGATTGACATTTGTAATAATTATGTTTACCTCATTTTATGCTTACTGGTCTTTAGTACAGACGTGCTTTGTGAAGATATTGTGTAGAAGTAGTGGAAGACTGTTTAGGAGTATATTGAAAGATAAACTGGATGTTCATTAAAATTATAAAATATTAAACGGTAAACATCCCATTTTACTTTGTTTACACGAATTCACCAGACGGTTGCTTGTACTTATAGGGAAGAGGAATATATCACTGGGTAAATAATACTTTTAAAAAAAAATAACACTTTTTAAGATAATCGATGTCTTTTTAGTTATTACGTAAATATATAATCAATATAAACAGTTTAAAATCAATAGCTTCATCTGTCTACAGGTCCACAAATACGTGATAAGTTATACCATAAAGTGAAAAATTAACCAAACTTGACTCTTGTTTACGAAGGAAATGTAAACCCATGCTATTCTTTGCTGTATTTTCAAATACATTCTGTTTTCTTTAGAAACATCATAACTTATTGCCTTGACTATTAGTTTGTATACATAATATGGACCTCTATAAATAGGGAATGAAATAAAACACGATATTGGAGAAGGTGAGAAGGGATGATAATTAAATATATTCAGTACACAACGTAAAAGGGCAATTTTGTAAATTAATTTCTCCCATTGTAAGTTGAAATCGCCCGAAGGTTCTTTAATCGGCTCGAAGCAAATTATGACGACACCCAAAAGCATTTTACGTCATGATACCTTTAGGGAAAAGTGTAGCAAGAATATATCTTCACTACAGACAGGGGCGGAGAAGATGAGGAGGGAGAGAGGTGGATTGGGAACCTTTATTGAGCCTTCAAGTAGATGATTAATGGTGAACGGTTTATTTGTGAGCTCCAGTGAAACTTAAAATAACGATTTCTTCCTTTTTAAAGCGACCTGTTGCCCAAACGGTCGGCGGCGTCACTTCAAACTACCTGCATAATAGATCTGGCTTTGAGGGCAGTCTGTCAAACACCTGATTCAAACAAAGTCTCCGACACTCTTGGCCTTAGGCTTTTAATAATCATTTTGATGTTGCCATTTCTATTTTTCCATTGAGATACCCCAGGGCAAATTGCAGCAAATACTGGGGCGTTTCAATCGCAAATAATTAATTTCCTGACGAGAAATTGGAAACCCACTCTGACGTTATTTATGCAGTACCAACCCTCGATGATTAAAATCTCCCATTGTTCATAATAACGTCTTTCGCAGACGATACAGTAATACATTTGCTGCCCTGAAACAAAAATTTGTTGCTCGAAGTAAAAGAACTAGATGATAAGATTTCATCTAATTCATTTTCTTTTTAGAGAATGATACTGTCTTGAAAGAAAATGTGATAAACAAAATAGCTTGTCATATGTGAAACTACAACACAAGAAATATTTCAATTTTGTAGAGTTGGTCACAGAAGATCATAATTTCATTATAATTTGTGGACATTATCTTTATTTGTATATACATGTATTGTTAAATCCACATCGACAATTATCCCTTTTTAGCTTAAATTGGAATTGGTTGGATTTTGCATAAGAAATTTGAAAATGCAGAAAATTTCCTTCACTTCGTACGACAAATATTTCACTTTACCTGTATCTTTATTGGTTTTATTGATGCTTCAGTCGCTTTCGTCCAAAACGTAAAATAGTACATTTAATGTTGTGAATGTATCAAAGGATAAAACAAAAATAGTTTGCTAGAGGCTAAAGTTTTCATGTATATTGTGGATTCTGCATTGTGAAAAACCATTGGAACTGAAATTTACAACTTGTCATTATTTGTATTTCTATCTATTCAGATTTATGTGACATTACTAGCGGGTATTTTACTTCAGTACTTGATCCGATGGGTGCATTCGGCTAGCCTTCCATCCGTACCCCCAACATCACATCATCAACCTGCGTCCCTACACACACTCCTAGACTCCGTGCCTCCAACCAATAGTACAGGTAAGGCCATCGAGCAACCCTAATAGATATAGCATTATGGGTAGGCGAAGCAACATATAAACAGCATTAATCCGAGATAGGTGATCAATGAGTCGACGTCATTGAGCATGCACTGGCACAATTATAAAGGACCAAATAAACATCTTAAATTACACCTTTCCATCGGGAACTCAATATATTGTGGCTATTATAGGGGCATAATAATTTTTTTCAAAACGCCTTAGAAAATATTATTTCGGTATAGGTGATTAGCGAGTCAACGTCAATGAGATTCGCTGGCAATATTAGAACATAACTCTTCCCATTCCTCAATGTTATACATCTTAAAATACACTTTTCCATCGGGAAACGGTAAAAATACATTCTTATTGGAGATAATGTTTTGATGCAGTATTAAAATGAGACAATCGCATCTTCCACTATATATAGGCCTGGAAAACAGGCCAAGCGATGATTAAAAGATGATGAGAAAACGATGCAGGACATGGCTGGATTAATAATCACCACCTTCTTCCTTAGGCTTATGGAAACCTGATGATTGCTAAAGCATGTAATAGTACATGGAATAGACCCCTCACCTAACACCAAGGTTGCCCAAAAAGAGACACATTTATAGACCAATATTTTATTATAATTATGCTCCTCTACATATTTCTTCTGTATACATAATTTCGCAGCTCCAATGATAACAGGTTTTTGCGATGTATATGATCGGTGGCATTCATATCAAATTTCTATAAAATTGACGCCCCTCACTGAGGAAAGGCAAACCATTTTTGTCTTAAAACTAGTCAGACTCTTGTTGAAAGCGATTTGAGAATTTTAGAATGAGATATTCCCTGTATTATAGACCGCCTTCATCTAACTATCATGATTATCGAAGGCAGATCTACTGTCCTCGACAACTGTTCTTATCACATCGCTTCTAAAGCATTATTTCTTCAAGACTGTATAGCTTCTATTCGGAACATTTGAAATAGGGAAGGAAATGTGACTTCTTGATTGCTTTTATTTCTTGATCGCTCAGATGATAAAGTCATTATAATCTACCCATAAATTCCCCTTCGATAATCAAAGCCTCGCATAATTATATGAAGTTACCACTTTCATTGTTCAAAATGATATTTGTAAAAGTGATTAAGAAAATTAATTAATTTCCTTTCCAAAGTTCTGATGGTAGAGAACTCAACAGATACTTAAATAAATTTGTACAAGTACCTGTAGTTAAAGATCAGATAGGTGATTTTAAAAGGAAATTACAGGAATTACGGTTATTCTGTACCTTATAGTGGGTTCAACATATTGATACACAGTCTGATATAGATATATATCATAGGGAAAGGTAGAAATGGTCACTAGTGCATTAATTCAGGTATTTATCAACTAATACCTTTTATCTACTCGTGGAAATTAATACATCAGAAAACAGAAGATAATTGGGATTTTTTATTAACATTGTAGATCAATTTTAATTAAAAAAAAATTGTCGTGAAAGCTTAACAGAAGAAACTAGTAAGCATGATGTTCAAAACATGAATACAATATTAGAAAGATGGGTACTATCTATAAAAGTCAATTTCATCTTCTCTTTACGCAATTCAATCGTCTTGTTTGATCTTCTTATACAGGTACTGATGATGTACGGGAAACAGATGAAAATGATAATGTAAGTATTTTTGCTATAATTATCAGCTGTCTTTACCATTAATATTGGTTCAATATTGTTTATTAACCTGTTGCAAAATGGTAGTAATAACTTTTAAAATCTAGAATACAAGTTCATTAATTATAAAGAATGTTTTAAATCCCAAGGAGAAAAAATTTTAAAGAAGAATATATATATATATATATATATAAGACGCCAAATTAATGTCGGATATGAATAAAATGTATTAGTTAATATATCAATTTCTCCTAGGATTTATAAATAGGTTAGTGCGAAATACCGTGTAACTATTTCTTTATAGCCTTAACTATCACGGAATATAATTCTCTAAAAGTAAAATGTTGTGTTCATACCCTTGCCACACCAACGAGACCGACACCAGACCGACACCAGACCGACACCAGACCGACACCAGACTGACAAACATTGCATTACACCGAACATGCCGCATGGCTAGGAATCAGTCGATTTGGATTCAAATTGCCGATATGACTGAGGTATTGGTTATCACTTTATATCAATCAAACTAATTCCTTTCTTTATTCTTTTCTGTTTTTCTCTCACAGGGTGCCTTGCATAGAACAAAGAGGAGTCGTACGAGGTGTCGACGACAAACCACCGATGCTTTGCAAGAAATGTTACAAGAAGCAGGAGCTAACACACTCTATATGGATAACAGTCCGCTAAATTTCCCAAATTTACTTTATATTGCTTCAAACAAAGTAAGTTGAAAGCAAAATTGCTTTTTTGTTTATTCGTTTTTTTGTTTAAAAAAATAGGAAATATAATAACCCATGTGATTACAGAACGGAAAATCTACTCAAGAATGGACTATTGAATACATGAACGTAGGCGTAGAAGTTCACGAACGAATATCTTTGTTGAAATTATTTGCCTCCAGCCTGATTTTTACCATTGCAAAATAAAGTAATATCAAAATGTAGAGAGCCAAAATGTTTGACGAAGAAGGGCAACGAAATATGTTGGCTTGCCCTACGTCTGCTTTCAGTCTAAGCTAAGCTTAAAAAGCCATCATCATCATCATCATCACCATCATCATCATCATCATCATCTTAATCATCTTCATCATCATCATCATCATCATCATCATCATCATATTCATCATCATCACCATCATCATCATCATCATCATCGTCTTAATCATCTTCATCTTCATCACCATCATCATCATCATCATCTTAATCATCTTCATCTTCATCATCATCATCATCATCATTAATTATCATCATCATCATCATCATCGTCATCATCATCATCATCATCGTCATCATCATCATCATCATCATCGTCATCATCATCATTAATCATTATAGAAAATATGATCGTTTGATTATATTGTGGTGTTGTAACTGCTACTTTGCAGTGAGCAAATAGATGCGTATACTAAGAACATGATGATGATGATGGATTACGAATCATTTATTATCATTATTATTATTATTATTATTATTATTATTATTATCATTATCATTATTTTCATCATTGTTATTATTATTATCGTTAGTATTATTTATTAATAATACGTATCCCATTTTACCTCCATTTTTTGTATAAACAGACATCGAAAAGCAGCCGAAGATTAAGAAAGAGGGAAGTTGAAGCCGTTTTACATGATGGTTATCACCCAGATATACCACAAGACCTTCAGGAACAATTGCAGAACTCCTACATCACACCACAACAAAGAAGATCACCTAGATCAATACGAAACCCAGTAGGTTAGTGATCGGCACAAGATGCTAACTCTTTGATTGCGTCATAGATAGTCATAGGTTTGCGTCATAGATAATCATAAGTTGAAACCATGAGGCGCCATTTTGTCTGACGTAGTACAGCGTCAGTTACTAACTCAGTCTTTGACGCGTCGTATGTAAGTGAAATGTGCAAACATTGGACAATACATGCATGAATCAATGCAAACATGTTGATGAAGTATTGACGCATGCACCAATTTGCCTAGATGCGCTTGATTAGCGTAGGTACAATTATGCAATTACACTGACGCTTCGTGCGCAACGGACGTCAGGGTTATGTCTGTTGTCATTTTGAATTCATTTTGTTTAATTCAGATTTCACTCTCACATGACGCACCATAGGTTTAACCATTCGCTGACGCAGGCTACGTCAGTCGAAAGACGCCTCGTGTACAATGGGGATTGTGGATGTGATTGGGGTTTATGTTAGGTTTATGGTAGGGTAATTCAAGTTTGTATCAAGTTATGTGGTTGGGGACTTGGTTGGTGATATAAATTGACCCTGGAGTATAGGCCGTTTGCCACTAATACCAGAGGTGTTGATTGGGTGCGTGTGAGTGTGTGTATGAGAGAGGAGGGGGTAAAGGCTTTATTCTCACCGAATCTGTACATGGGCTTCCAGTATACGTTTTGTATTAAAAAAAGTTAAGTAAAATAACGAAGTAAACCAAGACAACAACTAAAGTCTTGTTTTCATAGAGAACAAATATATCTAATGTGTTTTTAAAACATCATACATGTACTAATCTAATTTATATAAATGTTACTCAGATTAAATTAGGTGATGATAAGGTACTAATTAACTTCATTTCAATACGTAAGCATAATACCCGTTTCAGCCACAAACGTATTCACCTTCAGGGAATTAGAAAGTCATTGTTCTGATCATGATATAATCATAAGAGACACTATATTGTCGTAGACGTATATTCTTAACCTTCCCCCTATATTATCTTTGTCTAGGTGGGAGTACTATTGGATATTGTGAAAGCATGGGCGAGGCGAATGATGACGGGTTTCTTCGTCTTTGCGGAGCATGTATGATGACAACAGAACTACCAGATAATTATTTCCCGCGCTATCTCAACGAGGTCGTTTGTGACCCTCAACAGGCGACAGCGGGCTGTCTACTAGGTGAGAATCTGTCTATTATCTAGCGTCAAGGGTGTAACTTTAATCTCTATCTTATTTACAACCAGCTGATTGAGTTAACGAGGGAGGTCATCACACTCCTCTCTTCAATCTCGTCTTTTCCTTTTTGAATGAGAAAACCCCACGATAGCATCATGATTATATTAGCAATTAACTGTTTTCATCGTTTCCAGCTTTTGGTATACTTTATCATGCTGTCTGATCAGTAAATCTGTCTAAATTTTTCTACAAATGAATAACCATAGATAACAATAAAGGAAGAAGACCAATCAGAAATTTTGATTTATAAACTCAATGCAAAATACCTGAATTTGGAAGTCAATGTCTCCTATTAAATGGCCAAATGAATCAAGTGACAGATTATGGCATGCAAATTATCGTCTTCATTCATTCAATTGAAATTGATAACAACATGAAGCAATTCTTGGTACACCCAGGAGAACATGAGATTGGTTGTATGATTATGATACCCCTTCAAAACTTCCTCCCTACCGCTACTAAAGCAAGGAGTAAGATGTGCACTTAGATTGAGATATAGAACTCAGTGGTGTCAGATCCAATGCAGATAAAATCATTTACATTATGGCACGGAAGGAATGTATTTTGTGAAGTTATATCTAAATCGGATGGAGGCGATCGAGAATGAGATGATTGTAATATCAGCTCATCCCAAACAAGACATTCACGTTGTATTACAGCATCTGTTAGGGTTATTAAACTCGAGATATACAGAAACCGTCTGGATACAAATATTTATGCCCAGCGTGTATTCCACCAGGACGGTAAACCCTTCCGTATTCTTCTTCTAGTGTATCCCTCATTCTCGCTACACAGCTTGGCATTCCCTGTATACATTATATTATTTTGTTTTCTTCTGAGTCTTTCAAGGCGTAAAAAGTGCTGGAACAAAAAGCATCATAAATCCTTTTTTTGTTGCAAGCTTGTTGCCATTCAAAACAAAAACAAAAACAAAAACAAAAAAATGTAAGTTTTTTTTTACAATTTGCCTATAAAAGGATATAAAGGCTTTTTTCATTAAAGGTATAGACCAGTTTTGGAAACGCCCCCCTCTCAAAAAATGAAATGGACGCTCTTATTACCAATCATGTGAAAGAATTTGTTTTGACTAATACGTGATGATACAAATTTTGCCGGGAAACCGCCTACTAATTGATATATTTGGTAAATTATCATATCGATCCGGCCTGGATAGATATCGCGACGGTTTCATTCGGCCATTTAAACATTGAACATTTGGGCATATATTTCTGGTTTGTTTGCGAATTTAGGTTAAGTATTGCCATCTAAACCTCTGAAGGCAACATTTAAACAATATTGAATGGATATTTTGCACCCAAAACCCTTGAACCGCAATTTTACCACTACCGGTCTATATCTTTAAGCCTATGTCATTAGCTGTGTAAAGTGTTATCATAAACATATTCTAAGACTGTTTAAACAGTAACCTTAGAATACTTGAAAGACTCTTAAATGCACACAACACAAATTGCATAGTACTACACGATTCAAACACTACTGATAAAAGTGTCGTTGGCTATACCCATCTCCCCTAGAAGATGCGTGCTCAGTCATGCGTGAATATGCATTATGAGAAGGGCCAGTTTAATAACTGGAATGATTGTATTAGTATCCTCTATGACCACAAACTCCTCAGAGACCTTCTAAACACCTCCCATCATCTCTTGTGCAAGAAGCAGTAACGAGATCAGGAGTGAAATCAAACGGAATGAAATATAAAAAAAGGGCATTGTATGCGAGATAAAAGAATAAAGCGCCGTGGTTTTACAGATTTTAAAGGTACACATCAATCGATTTCGCCAACTAATATATATTGTTTAAGGCATTAGAAAAACAAACGCGTGTGTATATACCTGTACCTATGTACGGAATTCAAATGCTTATGCACATACGTAAATAGGTTTATCCAAGGTATGTTCTTTCTTTGTCCCATACTTTACAAAATATCATGGTTTCAATAACATAATAAACGCAGACACGATACTTTCCCTTCATTTTAGTCTGCTCTCAGCTGTATAGGCTATCAACTTCAGGCAATCATCAGGTATACTAAAATCTTTAATGTTGTTAGTAAGATATTAGGCAAAATACAATGGACTCTATTTTATGGATGATAATTAATAAGTTCTTGCATATTCATTTTTTATTTTGAATACAGGTACTGGGAGATGCGCAGATCGGACGTTTGAACTGAGCATGCTCAGAAGAACGGGGGAGTGCGCGCCCCAAAGGAGCGATACAAGCGGGCGTGCGCGTCATTACGTAGAGCATTGGGAAGTTGTTACGAGAAGTGTGCGCGTGGGATGTGAGTGTGAGTTAAATCCACAATCACACTTAGCAGCAGCACTGGTTGGATCGTAACCAATGGATTCATACCTACATACTTCATCATGATGCCCGCCATTTTGTTTTGAAAGCATTCCAGTTTATTTTTGATACTCTTCACCGTTATTTATAATAAAAAATAAATAGAAAGACTGATGTATATAATGATAATGACTGATGAAATGTTATTTAAAAAAATGCTTGTTATACATGTATGAGAAACAGCAATGAATGGTTTTGTTGATGTCAAATATTGTGCAGAGAAGGAGAGTTAAAAAAATAGCAAACACACGACTTATGCACGTAGTATGGTTATAGAGATAAGTAAAGAAACTAGTCGCATTTTGCCTTTATATGTCAACACATCTGAATATGTAAATGGGTGTAAAAGCACCATGTAACAAGTCAGGTTGTCTGTGTTCTTGCCAAAATAATTCATAAAGGTATCAACAATATAAACCTAAACATACAATGATTCATATCAAATTAGCCTTTTTACAATGCACAATATTTATATGACCAACTCAGCTGGAACAAAACCATCCCTCGTATTCCTTTTTTTGCTTTCTTCCTCTCAAATTTTAGTTGATATTTATTCAAATTTTGTTGAGATGACAATAAACTCATTTTCGTTTAGTACCATCCTGGAGTTTTGTTAGTAAGGGAATCGTTCTATGCAGTCCTAACTATTAAAACCTAAACACTCGTTGGATACAGGTGGATTTTACTTACCTGAGACTATTCAAGTAACCAATTACTTCCGTTCATATGGCAGAAGGTTTTTTTTTTAGGTCACAGCCGTAGCCAATATTGGATAGAATATTCGCTGTCCAGCGGGCTATCGTTAAACATTATATGAATTACATTTCATTAAATGCATAACAAGTAACTCATATAACAGGGTTCTTTACATGGCGTCTAAGAGGACATCTATGTATCTATCAGGCTATAGTTCATCCAGACGTTGGACAAAGCCCTCCTCATAACATTTCCATTCTCTTCTGTCTCTAGCTGTCCTAGTCCAAGTGGCCGAGTGGCCGTTCCCATGTAAACATGGGAAGAGGACATGAACCTATTTAATTCAATGTTTCTAGTGATTTTGATATCAATGCTAAATGATATGAGAGTCTTGTCTTTCATCTTTACCAGTGCACCGTGTAGCTTTTTTGAGAACCGATTCTTCGAATGAATCAGAATCAGGAAGATGTGTGATTGTAACTTAATGATTAATTATTGCCTTTTAAAATGGTATAATTTCCCTCAGCTTCGCTTTTAAAATACTTGCAGTCAGCTATTTCCGAACTTCATGTTTGTGTCAATGTCATCATGCATTATTTAGTTATATTCTGACTATTACCGTGGTTATTTCGATATTAATAAGATCACGATGCAGTTTTTTTAATTGCTATTTATTTTTATTATTGTCATGACCATTAATTACTATTCTTCTTATCATTATTCTTCTTCGTCGTCGCCGTCGTCTTCTTCTACCTCTTCTTCATCTTCGTATTTTTCCTTTTCTTCTTCTTCTTCTTCTTCTTCTTCTTCTTCTTCTTCTTCTCCTTCTTCTCCTTCTTATCACTATCATTATTATTATCATCCTCATCATCATCCTCATCTTTATCGTATGTTATCGACATGGTAACATGTTGTCCGCAAGATTTAAGTTAAATATATTGTTATCATACCAACATTAACTTAATCGTTTCCTTGTTAACCGTGGTTATAAGTAATTATTTTACTTACAATATTATACTGATACAATGATATAATGAAATTTTTAATATTATTATTAAACATATTATAGGCATTTTTAAATGGTTCTTAAAGGTATTACAAAGTTTTGGTATGGGGTCATGAATTTGGTTCAAATGAACATATTGGAAGCATATGCGATTTTACACTATTAAATTATCGTTGTCGCGGTTGAAATCGAGTCTAAAGTGATTAAATTGTAAATAATAAACTCTTTATGTTATATAGCACTTGACGATGCTAATCAACGGGTATTCTTGGTTTTATTATGATAAAGGGACTATAGCATGATAAGATATTGGGTTATTTTCAAAGGAAAACATTTTATCATTTTAAGGATCTTTCTAGAAAAATGCATTAAGACCATGGTCCAACATCGGAATATTTAGTTACTTCGCGATTTTACGATTGGTGTTGCTTTGTAACTGCGCCATTTTGGCGTAAAAAACGCACCTTCCACCGTAGTATCGCGATTTTAATAAAATCGCAATGTTTAGACCCGAGGATTCCCCACTCGAGATGCAGCATAAAGCTTGTTTATTTCAACTAATCGACTTACAAAAATTGTCACGAACTGGATTCATTGTTAATCGATCGTGAGATACTGATTTTTTTTAAAGTGAAAGTTTCATGTTCATGTATGACCATTTATAAAGTAGAAAGTCGAAGTCACTGCATATTCATGATTTACGTAATGTATACTCTCATATGCCGTTTTATGGGAAGCTGTGTATTCATTGTTTTTCGTGCTACCATGGTTACCGATGTTGTATTCAGGTCATTGCTTAATAACACCTTTTATCGGATAAAACAGGGAAGATTTCACTATTTCAGTTCAAAATGCATCGGTACAAATGTCGCTATTTATTCTGAACCTTTTTGCGACAGGTGTTGTAATGTACATTGTATTCGTATTTATGTATGCCCATCACACTATTTATTTATTGATTGTACATTTTACAGTGCAAGCAACATTTTCTTGCCAAGAAAAACAAATTATTTATTGAACACGTTATAGTATGTGCTGGAGCGTATTTAATGTTCCTGCTTCCACGTACGCGAGTAAGATATGTATCATGGAGGGAGAGAGAAGAATCTAACTTATTGAAATAAAAAGGACAAATGTTAAAAAATGATTATGAAGTAATTTCTTTGTCTAGAATGTTTTGAAGAAGAATCATTCCATAATTACGAAAGGAATGAGTACGAGAAATAAAGGCACATACAGATTTAGATAGAGAGGGAGAGATGGAGATTGGGGGAGTGTGAGAGGGAGGGAGAGAGGGAGAGAGAGAGAGAGAGAGAGAGAGAGAGAGAGAGAAAGAGTCTGAGGAGTATGTGGGTGTATGAGAGGTTTACAAAAATGACAGAGAGAGATAGAGAGCTTGATAGGAATAGAAACTTGCAAGATAGATAACGTGATAGGTACAGACATGGTAGGAGATATACGGTGAAACAGTGACATTTGTAATCAGCTACACATAGATAGGTGGACAAGCAAATGATGATAGAGAGACAGAGAAGGACAAAAGCAGATACCAAGGGCGGTGACCTCTTGTAACGACCGTGGGCGACGAAGGGGCTCTGTTCCCTTCCATAAGATTAGAGATTGGGTATCATTCTATACATGTATAATATTGACAGTCTGTTTTTAGAGTACATGCAGAGTTGAATCCCAGCCATGGTGATTGAAATTGAAATTTTGTTTTTTCATACCTTGAACTGAACTTCTGAGAAAGGAATAAATAAGAAACAAATATTCATGTTTTTTTTTTGGGGGGATGACATCTTCAGGAAGAGAAAGAGAGAAAGAGAAAAGGCGAGAGAGAGAGAGAGAGAGAGAGAGAGAGAGAGAGAGATACACACCCACACATACCCAGGTACCTAGACAGCAAATCACACCTACTGATAGAAGAGAAGAACGCGAAGAATGGAGAGGGAGGGTGAGAAGAGGTAAGGGACTAGATACGGGGATAGGGAGTAAGAATGAGAGAAAGTAAGAGAAGGAGGGGGGAACAGGTGTAGAAAGAGAGGGAGAGAAGGGGGAAGGATAGAGAGAAAGCTGTGGGGGTAGGAGAGAGAAAGCGGAGGAGTGATATATAAAAGGGACAGAGCAAAAGAGGGGGAGAGAAAGAGGGGGAGATGGAGAAGAGCAAGATGCAAAAGCACCGAACATAGATCTATGGCAGAGGAAGAACAACAGAGTTCAATATATTTTCCATACCCCCTGCATAATATCGTTCCTCACCTATCGGTATTCTGCAATTCGAGCTGAGGAGACACACTGAAGTGTTTCACATGAGATGTATGATATATCGCCACCCACGTGTGGTATTTGGACGCTCTTCATCAACAATTTGTTTTCAAAGATTTCTGAATATTCAAATGTGTATGTAATGTAAGGAAGAATTACGTAGATAGATCAGTTTTGTCAAAGAAAACCTACCGATGAGTTGGTTTGAAATTTGAAAAAGGACAGGAAAAACGGGTTAAGCTGCAATACGAGAAGAAAGGAAAACCAACACTTGAGAGATGAATATAGATCGCATCAATGATGTCATGCTGACGAATAGTTAATTGGGGTGGGTTGCAGATTGAATTTGATGAAGGAAGGTATCGAGAAGACCCGACCCCCTCACAGGGACCAACGGGTAAAAAGTGACGATGGTGATGATCATCATCATGGTGCTGAATATAGTGAAGATGATGATAATGATGACGATGAAGATGGTGTTGATGATGATATTCGTGATGATGATGAGGATGGTGCTGGTAGGGATGATGATAAAGATGATGGTTCCCCAATAAAGGAATATTTTGAGATTTTGTCGGTATATTGACCATCATTCATCATTTGCTCCGCAAATATAAGTTTATCATTCCCGCATCTTTGTCGACATATTCGCTTAGGCTTTTATCCCCTAGAAATGTTTGCTTCTCATATACAATTCCCTGTTTGCACATCGGATACACTTAATGACCCTTGGGAACAGAAAACATGTACGGGTAACAATCATCCAGACATTAACAAAGAATCATTTCACACTCATTGTGTTTAATGATGTATAATAATAATAATAATGACAATCAGCATTATGGCGGCCTTCAATTAAAGAAAATCACATTTTTTCCCCCACAAGTCCTTTTAGGAGAATTCCTTGAAAAATTCAGGATTTGGGACTATCATTCATTCTTTACTCGATTATGTACTAGGAAAGGGAGACCAATTAAGGATTTCTGCAAGGTTTCGCGCTAGGTCCCCTCGTTCTTTTTTTTGTGAGAAGTTCTTTTGTTGTTGGTGTAAGTAGCATGTGAATAATTCGTTCCCAAATGACTTATTAAATGAAAGTCAATTCATTTGGCAATTAAAGAAGATTTCATACCGTGCGACATTGGTTTCCTTTGTATATACGAAGCATCCTCTGTATGGAGAAAAACAAGGGTCTAGAAAGAAAACGGAAGAGAGACGAAGAAAGACAAAGACAGAGATAATGATAGATAGAAGAAGGTTACATCATGATCACAGCTGAATTAGGTTTCTATTTAACAGATCTTTTATAACTATCAATTATTAAATTAACCAGATTTGTTGGGAGGCACGTTAATAAGGAACATTTTAACGAAGGTACATGATATTAGTTTGTAGGATAGTGATGTGATATTTAATCTATTCGACTGCGTACATAATGAAATACATGATCAATACATTTTCTCTACAATACATGTACATTTGTCCACATTACGTGAACTATAATATGAAAGAAAATACTGTACAATGCTCGCCCACGTCCGAATTTGACCTCCAATATATTATTGCTACATCTACAACTACGCAGCCCTAAGTGAAGAGTACAATTACAACTTTAGTAAATTTATATGCAATTATCTGAAAGCACATCTCTTTGAACATTCATACTTTCGACAGAATGACAGTTTAAGTGATTTTCAATCTCTTGAAAGAAAGAAAATAATGAAAATAATGCACATTGATTGAAACAGCCTATGACGTGGAAACGAAATATAGCCGTCTGCAGAAATATGTGATTAAGTTTTCACTAAAAGGCCGAAAAGTGTAAAAGTATCTGACCTGAAGAAACCTACGCACATAATATCACCATGGCGATGACAACAGTTAATTATAGCCATTAAAATCAGAATAATATGAATAAAAATCAATTTTGATGTACAAGTCAAGAAAATATCCGATCCTCCTTTCCTTCTCTTCGCTCGGAAAAAAAGTGGTGACCGTTTCCATTCCAACATCTACCCATTTATTTGAAAAGTCTGACAGGCCATTTTTAAGCGTTTTACGCAAATATATTTAATTTCGAGGAACTTTCTTTTTCTTCGTTGAAGGAAAATTTAAGGCTAAATTTCTATCACCCCCCCCCCTCCCAAAAAAAGGGGGGGGAAATGAGATGGTAGATGGCAACGTCCCTGAACATGATAATGTCGAGGAAGAATGAAAGACAAGGTCGAATTTTCACAAACGTATTCATCAGAATTTTACAATTTTGATCATAGGTGGCGCTGTTTCTTCACGCCAATAATCTTTGTTGACCGAGTGCATGATGGAACTCTGCGGTAAAGCATGACAACATAGATTACATTTCATAGATTACAAGACAAAGATTACCAAAAATAGAAAGTCCAGATCATGTACACATAAAAAAAAAAAGTTCATCACTTCAATACGTCGTCTTTAAGAATGAAGTACATTCATGTAAAGATAAAACAAGTAAACAGCCCCTCGGTCTCCGATAGTACCCGCCCGCTTTCAACCATATCGGATGATTTGAATCATTTTCATCGGCAGTCATATCTCTAGCAAACATTTCTTTATGTAACATTATTGTAAATTAAAATTGTTTCTCAAAATTCAATCCTACTTAAATCACACTTTGAATCAGCAACTTTTGCTTTGCAATAGTTCACGTGATATATGTATTTAAAAATCAGATCCAGGGGGAGGGGCCGGGGGCCCCCTCCCCTGGCCCCTAAAAACAGGTAAAAACACGTTTTTTTATAAAATAGAAGATGGACCCCCCTGGCGCTCAAGGGGTGAATGTCGATTAAAAAAAAATAGCACTCCCCGTTGAGCAAAAAAAAAAAAAAATTATGCTCACTACCCCCACTGAGCGAAAAATCGGCCGGCACGATTTTCATATTTTCGTATGAAGTGGGCCCCTTTTTTGGAGCCCTCTCTTGCCGCCGGCTGGATCCGCCCCTGGATTGAGAGATACTTTTGATAAACAGGTCAAGTTAACATTTTTCGATAACAGACCAAACTTTGGCCAGGTGGGTGAAGCTACAATTCACTCCCTTATGTATCACCAGGGGTTAACCTAGCCCGTTCGTATTTTCATCATTTGGTCATTAGATTGATTAACAAAATTCATGACGTCATTAAAGCAATATTCTCTTTTTATTATTTGTCGTTACAGATATAAATCTGTAGGGATTGGATTAATGATTTCGTACTCGCCAGGTTTTACTGAGCCGCTTTCGGAAATGTTGGTATGTGCGCAAATTTTGTGATCATTATTGCTTTATCACTTGTAGGAATTTAAGTGAAATTCTACAAAAAACGGGTGAAACAAATAAATGGGACATAATAAAAAATGAAATCGACTGTTATTTTTTTTAGGCTGGAACCCGCCGTACTGAGCAGCATGTACAAATAAACTAATACTGTACTATGTTTCACTCACAAAATAATATAATAATAATATAATAATACGTATCTTTGGATTGCAATGATTACATGGATCACTAGTGTATAATTCTATGGTCCATCAATTACGGTGAAGAAGTAGTATTGAGATCTAACAAAGAAGTGACTATCATGACATCAACATCATTTCTAGTTTGCTTACAGGGCTTAAAGATTTTTTAAAGATTGAACAGGTATAACAAGTTAAATCCATGGTTTTATGTACTAAAATGCTTTTAAATATTTTTATAAAATTTAAAATCTTAAAACCTTGTACAATCATCTGTCTGAATTTAACATTTGTTTAAAACAATATTACATTTTCAAGTCTTTAAAAAAAATAAAGTTATCAATATATTAATATGCGCGTGTCCAATAGTCCATCACTTATCAGTATTAAAAGCAAGATACATTTTGTCCAGAGTCATCCATAAAGGCATGAAATAATCCCTGAACACGTCCGAATCTTAGAAAAACAAGCCAGCCAAGTGATCTATGAGTAAAGGATGATGTTATTCAATTACTATTCGTCTTTCCTCTCATTCGTCAATTCGGCGTAGTACAATAAAGTTTCGATTATAAATGTACATGTATATACAAGATGGCTCTAGATTATGAGATCCTGCTAACGAGCGCAGAGATGCTCCACAATATATTCAATCACGTTGTGGCATCTATATTTGGCAAAAAGTTGTATAACTTCATCTCCCCTTTCAATCTTTGGCAAAGGAGTCAAATGAACTGAATCATTTTTCAGCCTTTTGTTCAATTTTGTTCTTCATCACAGGAGTTTTGGTATCTCATTTCTCCTCATCTTTATCAAAACAGATGCATGTCAACGAAATCACGTCTTGATTTTAAGACTGGTCCCCATACACCGTAGTTGGCGCCTGTCTGTTCGTTCTTCGCGTCCGATTTATGTCTTGAAAGTTGGATGTTATCATTGCTAATTCTTTCTCCTTCATGTCGTCTCGATGAATGTGTCATCTGCAGATTCCTAGCGTTCTGTCTTCCAGTATTGGCATCCATAGTATTGTTGTTGTTCTTGGCATTTGTTACCATGTTATCCTCTTTTACAGGCATCTTTGATCTGTGGAATAAAAAGAAACGGTTATGTTTGACTGAAT
Source organism: Mesocentrotus franciscanus (assembly GCA_037976565.1). Taxonomy (NCBI): domain Eukaryota; kingdom Metazoa; phylum Echinodermata; class Echinoidea; order Camarodonta; family Strongylocentrotidae; genus Mesocentrotus; species Mesocentrotus franciscanus. The sequence continues at coordinate 1,090,128 of CP137677.1, read as the reverse complement.
GACTGAATTTTATATGGGCGGGAAAACATCTAAACGAGAGTTAGGGGCGGGGTGGGGGTACGATTCTGCTACACCATGGACTGGTAGAAAAGTTTAAAACACCCTCGAAAATCTTATGGTATTCCCAAATCATGAAAAAGGTAAATAAGTACATATTACAGGTACATCCGTTTTTAAACAACGTTGGCCTGAGAGGGAAAAGAACAAACAAAATTAAAACAAAACAGATTAGTAAAATTTTGGACATGTAACATCACTCATTGAATACATATCATTGTCAATGATTCACACTCGATAACCAGACATAAGACATTTACTACTTATCAATTCGTTGTATTATTTTTCTTTAAATTTCTAAGGGCACAGATATATTTGTTCCTGATAAGTACGAGTAATATATTTGAGCACGACTCATTTGTATATGAAAAGATTTCAAAATTGGACTTCTACGAAACCCTTTTTTTTTGGGGGTAGGATGAGCTCAAAAGTAGCCCAGTTCATAACCTGATGAAACTAAAAGTAAATTATTCTTTTCCATAACAAATGGAGAATTGGCTGAAGCCACACTCCCCCGCTCCCACCCGAGCAGAATCATATTTCCTGGACGATGAAATCTAGATTTTGCTGCTACCGCCCCATCGCACCTTAGGCCAACGAAACTGCTGACAAAATGCCCGGAATCACATTTCCACGACACCTCTCCTTTCATTATTGGATGAGCCCGTGTATTACTATATCATCACCGTAAATCGTTAGGAATGATTATCTGACCAGCAGAAACCATCAAAAAGGGTAGATAATATGCAATAGCTGATTAGGCGCTCGGGGGTGGTAAATGTCTATATGTGCCTACCTTTATTATATTAATTTATAATGAAGAAAAAACTCGGGGGAGGGATGGAGCATGAGCCCTCCCAAGGCCCCGAAACGCTACTGCTGCTAGCACCTGGCTAAAAAAAGATGACCACAAATTTACCTTTCTTTTGTTTGCTCAAGGGGAGGGTGTTTAGTAAAAAAAATTAAAAATGCTCACTACGCCCCCACTGAGCGAAATATCGGCCGGCGCGATTTTCAAATTTCCGGGGGCAAAAAGGAAAAAATAAAACATTTAGTGCTCACTACCCCCCACTGAGCGAAATATCGGTCGACTTTCAAATTCCCCATTGGAAAATCCTGGATCCGCCACTGCTGCTGGTCACCATTACGTACCAATATTTGGCTCGCATGATTTCAAATTAGGGCCCCCCTAAGAAATCCTGGATCCGCGCCTGGCTAGCACATGGTATATCTGAATAATATATTCACTTCTTAGCCCTAATTAAATTAACTTAACCAAATACCAAGGAAAATGATATTTCTGATAGAAAGTATGCTCATACCATTACACTCGGAAATATACAGACACAATTCAATTCAATTCAAGTTTATTTCCACAATCTGATAAAAATACAGAACAATCAAAAGACAAATAACACAGACAAGAATATAGAAAAACAGAATTGGCTTAATACAGTATGTCGACGTAGTATTCATGCACAAAATACAAAAAAACGGTGTATTTTACGATCAACTATATAAATTATACACGTTCCATGATTAACTTGGGGATCAACGATCCAATAATCAATATTAAAAGAAACAACAACTAGACACACACAGACAGGATTTAATTAAAGGGGAAGTGCCTTGGCCCAAGACTAGTTGCGGTGACAGGAGGGAAATCCTCAGCGTCAATTGTATGCAAATGAGTCAGCTGGGTTTGTTGACATACAACACGAGGTTATGTCAATACGGAGGTCAATTTGAACACGTAGGGCACGTACATGTAGGCTGCGGGCTGACAAGGAATTATGAATGTGTTTATTGGTGTACATGTGTTGGATACATGATTCAAATTAATGTTGATACATCATTTTAATTCCTGTGATTGCATATACATAGTCAATAACATACATACACCCTTCACGCTAGCTCTTTGCAACGTTCCCTCATACTTATTAGACATACACATAGACTGCATATGATCACTAGACAAATGCATTCAAAGTAATAAATGTATATCTAGAATTCTAGTAATACATATATAAATAACCAATGGTGAACCTTGCCTCATATAACAATAGCAAATTCAGTGCACTTTGCCTGATAGCATTAGCAAATATAATACCCCGATGTAGTTTTTAAAATATTTTTTATTACTTTATAATAGGGCCTACGATGATTCCTAATGAATGACTGCACAAGTTCATCTTAGGATAGCTAGAATATCAATAAAAGTGAACTGATCTCTCCCCGTCACGAGTGAATAACAAGACAACATCAAAATAAATTCCCTTATTATTTACACAGGGTTAATGTTGATGTACATGTACAGTTAACAAGTAAATTATTCATATACCCCTTGTAAAAATAATGTTTTTTTTTTTTTGAGTTTTCATAACTCAAGAATGAATTGGTTGAAATGGATTGGTTGAATTAGGGCCTCTGTTGAATACTTTGAGATTCATGTAAGCTAATTCCATATGCCACATTCTCAAGAAACATAAATCGGTACAAATGACATGCTTTAGAACTTACACAACTTGGTAAGGGTATGAATAATTATTGTATATATTGTGATTTTAGATTCTTACCATGCTAACAGCTAGACCTCAATCGATCAAAGGAGTGCAATGTTTTGTTTTGAAATAACAAAATACTACAATACTAGGATTTCCCCTGCCATTATGTTAGTACAGAAACATAAAGAAAAGACTACTTTCACACCTTTTTTATCCACCGGTGCTGTAAAGTAAGCTCGCCCCTCGTTCTGGTATCCATTAGATTTCGTATAGTTGAGAGAAAAGGGGCATTTGATTCAACAAAGTAAGATTTAAAAAAAAGAACTTCAACACGTGAAATATGAAACTGAGGGCAAATCAATTCAACTCACCCAATCTCGACAGTTTGACAAGGTAATTGTAATAACGCGGAATATCTCTGGCAGGTCCTCACACTCAGTCACAGCTATAGCGTCTGAACAGACAGGACAGAATAACCGGATTTCCGAGAAACTGTTTGGCTTTGCAACTAGCGAAGAGAGGAGAGCAAAACGAACGACTAGAACTAGAGTTGTAGTACGCTATACACTACAGAGTCGAATGTTGTGACAATGCAGAGCAGGCTTTATTACATAATTGCATATCACTTGCAAAGGAATCCCCTGAATGTCGCAATACAGTGCATTTAACAGCAACATTTATTCGAAAGCCTCTGCACGGCCCGGTTGAACCAAAGAGATATCTCTTTGGTTGAACAGATCCAATAAAACTGTTTATTCTCGCATGTCTTGCCTTCGTTGTGTTCATCAAAACGACGTTGAACCGTACAAAAGTCCTAGATATTATAGATAGTCTTACACGTAACAGACCCAAATGTATTTAACGCGCTATCATCCATTGTACTCATTGGGGTACGTACGGTATGACCTCTTAGGCCTAAGGCCTACGGGGTCTTTTGGATTTCAAACGCACACCGTTATGTATTTTGAGGGCATATATTGCCATGTATAAAATTATTCAGTCCAAGTGACAAGAAAAATTGTTATGCAAAGTTCACGACAGAGTGTCTTAATTACCAATTTATGGCTAACACTTATAGTTAATTAAGGCCTACATACAGAAATTTCACCTCTCAAGCATATAATTTATCAAAAATATCAACAAACACATGCATCATGAACGGTTTCGCTCCATTTTATCCTTAGATTTTGTTTTGAATGTCAAAGTACAGCGTGTAATAGCAGACTACTTTATAGGTTGCGCAGATGTACAGGGTAGTTTGCAGGCACAACTCCTGTTTAGACAGATAACAAAATCTTGGCACTCGTTATGGAGTCTGGATTATTTTGACCATAAATTTACAATTGTAATAATATTTATTTATTTAAGTGGCATAGCCAATGTTAATATTATCGAGGTGGTTTTGGTTTAAGTCAAGATACAATGACTGCTATTTATTGTCAAGCTTTATTTGAGTCTGAACCTACAGACTAAGTTGACCTAGGATTTACACGTGCTCTCTGAATGATGTAAACATAACAACATATTCTCGTCCCAGACGTTAGGAATTAATAGTGATATTAATTTATTCGGCTTCGACAGTATCAGTATGTAAAATTATTCAACAGTTACATCTTGTGTACCTCAGGAAATATTAAAATTCGTATGCGTCTTTCTATAAGTATTGAAGGTAATAGTTTGAAAATGCGGAAACATAAATAATATGAGAATGATTTACTATGCGCGATTTCAATTTGTCGAATAATACATGTAATTTCTCAACAAAATAAAATGTACGTATTCGGTAAACAAAAATTATTCATTCGATATCGAAAAGGGACCATGTGTCTGATCACAGGCGATGCAAGACGTAAAAATAAAAGGACATTAGCTTTATAATAAAACTCTACAGAACTCAGAGTTTAGATAAAGCATGGACCCTACGGATAAAGGTTGACATGTTTGAATATTTCCATTTGAATGATTGTCGATGGGCCGAGTTGGAGTAAACTTTATTTTTATGATTGCAATGGTTGATAAAATTATAACAGAAATCCACTGGTAATTCGTACCATCGGAGAGTAACTGCAATAGACCAGTTCACGGTTAGCACATGTTCCACTTATGACCCCGAATATCCACATATCTTCAAAACGAAACAAAACAAAAAGAGGTCCCACTTTATACATTTTGAAATAATCACTCCTAAAGCGATGGATGTGCTAGGCATAAATAGCCTTTGTTAATTCCCCTTTCAAAGAATACTTCCACCTGTGTATCACCATGGACCTAGCAGGTCCATGGTATCACGGAGTGCACTGCTTGTGCATAAATGAATAATGATTACATAACTTTCATGAGCACGTATCCAGTATTTTGTCTCCAGGTATTTCACAATTTGGTCTGCAATGACCTTTATCTGCTCATGCTCAGACTGCAACTATGAACTGGCTCATTGGTCGGAGCATGGACCCTACTACAGATGGACTAATAATGAGAGTCTTTCTTTGATTACATCATGACCACCGCCACCTGTAATGTGTATGTTGATGAGGATATTCATTTGACGCGACAATGTTGATTACGTAATCACGCATCATCACAGACAAAGGAACTTTTACATATTTCCTCAGATTCTTTTCGCTGGGCCAGGGCCCAGAGTGTAGTTTCAGGAAAAGTATCGTTAGAGGAGCAGTGAACCCCAAATTATGACAATTTGTGTGATACATGTATTAGATTGATGATTAAAGAAGTGGACACTGGTGGACATACATCTGGACTTGCCAAACTTTGAAAAATACATATTCTTTACTGTCCTATTACCTTCTATTCCTTGGAAATGGATAGGATATGTTTTAAAATGAAGTTTGAAATCATTGTGTTTCAGCCAAATTTACAGGTTTCTCTTGTAAACTACTTCTAATTTCCTATTGAAAACTTCATATACGTCAATATTTATATGTACGCCACAACTGCACATACATTTCCGTGATTTTAAGCGATTCATTTTCTTTTGCGCAGGCATTTAATAGAATCTTCAAGGCATAGTTCTTTTTTTTATGGCTGACTGGCGGCGGTCGTGATGAGATCAAAGCTTGGAAGCATGTTTGGAATGTCATCATGATACTTTTGACAGAGTCAGGTGCATGAATATATTATGGTACCGTTCAGTGTCCATTTGTAGTAGGTCCATGGTCGGAGGTAATAGACAACTTTACTAACATAATCGAATGTTATGCATACTTTTTAAACAAATGTTATTCTTGACAACCTGAAAGCTTGCCCGAGGCTTGTCCGACATAGCAACAAGTAATATATGTAGACTGGATTCCGAGTATTGTATAGTTCATTCATTAATAACACGACAATGGAACTAGAAATGCAATCGTGTCACAACGATATGCGTGCAATGACGCCATGTTTCTACGTGTCAAACGAAAGACCTTCTCTCGGACTATCCAGAGCAATTTGTAAGAATTCTGTAGCTTCTGTGATAGTGGAGATAGGTAGGGCGAAAGAAAGGCCTCAAAACGGCCCGAAACGGACAAAATAGCGCCGTTCTGGGGTCCAAAAGCGTGAACCCGATTTGCCCCATAGACAAGTTTGAAAGAAATTAAGAACCTAGAAAGGGCTCGCAAGCACTGCGTGCAAAAACCAATGGGATTTGGTGCATGTTCGTCATTGCAATCAAGATCGTTCTGGGGGCCAAAAGCGTGAACCCGATATGCCCCATAGACAATGCGTGTAATGCATGGGCGGAAAACGTACAGAATCTGTATTATGACCGGAGTTAAATTGTTTTTTCTCTCTCTTTATGTCTCTTTATGGGCCGTATTTGGTATCATTAGAAAGAGGATTTCATGGTTGTTATTGTAAACAACTCTCTTTTTTTCTATGATAATCCTATCGAAACACGTGATGTAAAATAGATTTATAGGACAAAATGGCGTCTTAATTGGCCCCATTGACCAATTTCAAAAATCCGGCCACGAGGTGCCCTGCGTATTGCAACTCGGCATGTCACTGCAAATTTTCAAGGAAAAAAAGGACGTTTAAGGGGCGAAAAGCAGTCTGAAAAAATGACGTCATAGCCGATACGTGTTAGATTCGGGCGGAAACTCGGCGGAATTCGTGTAGTGACCTTTGTTTAAATGCGATTTATTCACAATTTTCTGTGTGAACATATACTATACTTGGTATCATTCGAAAGGGCACTTTATTGCGGTCAGTTTGACACAATTGTTATCTTCGCGCAATGTATTGCACGCATTAAACGCGCTATTACGTAATGCATAGTAAATTCATCATTTTTGGCGATAACTTTGCGCTGACACGTTCGAATTTTACCAAACTTGGCAGACAGTTGTCACGTATATGGATACATATGTCTGCTAAGTTTCATTGATGTAGGTATTACCGGAGTATTAGCAGACGATGATTCTAGCGCTTTGGGGGGTGTTTTTTCCAGACTTTTACCAATTTTACACTTTCTTGCTAGCTTTTTTTGCTAGTAATGTGGAGGTATTACTCTATAGCAGCTGCTAGCATCCTTGTAGTTATATACTAAGTCTTTTAAGTGGTGAAATTTACAGATTGGTTTGCATCTGCAGGAACTGGAATTGGATATCTGACTTTGTGTTGTCCCATCCATATAAATTTGTGTAAGTACAGAAGTGAGAACTGCATTGCTTTGTAATATCCTGTAATACTAATACTATCGGACTCTTAAACGATATTCAACTATCACTATGGCTGTTGCAAATGCATTTGACTTGCTGGAGGTGGAAGGTGCTCGCGACGGGGACGTGTCATTTAGACTAGATGATGTAGTACAGGGTGCAATGGAGCACATTCCTGAAGGGGGCATTAATCGGCAGCTAGTGGGAGATGTTGTCAAGGCGGTGGTTGCTGCATTGCTACCAGTGATGCAGTCGATAGCAGCGCAGGTGTCTCCCAAGGTATCGGCGCAGAAGGTGCAGGCATCCCTGCAGAAACATGACGTGCGGCTCGACGAGATGGAGCAGTACTCCAGGAGGGACAATATCGTGCTGCGGGGGGTACCGGAGAAGGAGGGGGAGAAGACAAATGATGTCGTGATTGAGGTGGCGGCGTCTACAGGCATAACGGTGGTGGCGGCTGACATCAGTACCAGTCACAGGATAGGACGCCCCCAGCCAAACAAGTCAAGGCCAATCGTCGCCAGATTCGTCCGCCGAGATCTGCGGACCGACATCCTCCGCAACAAGAGGAAATTGAGGGACTCAAGGCACAAGGACATTATGGTGACGGAGCACTTGGCACCTGGCCGTGCCAAGTTGCTTCATGCGGTCAAGCAGGACGACCAGGTGGAGAGGGTGTGGACAATCGACGGCAAGGTGCACTGTCAGCTGACAGGTGACCCAAGGAAGCACATTATCCATGGGCCGGACGACCTTTTCCGTCAGCTTGGCTGGTCAGAAGATAAGTTGAAACAGTCTGGCCTGTTTACTGAAGTCTCTAGCTAGGGAGTACACGACCCTCTCTCAAATCTTTCAATGCTTAGCCTTAATGTTAACGGTTTAAAGAGTAAACTTGACACTGGACTTTTGGATATATACTCTAAAAATGTTGATATAATATGTCTCACTGAAACAAAAGCGGATACACCCGATCTTTCAAATACTTATTTATCCGAATATAAATATCATAGCATTCAAAAGAGCTCGAATAAGCAGAAGTTTGGTGGTTATCATGGTATGTGTATTTTAATGAAAAATTCTATTTTTGAGTGTTCTTCACGTATTCAGTCTACTCTTTCAGAATCCGTCATATGGGTAAAGGTTGGGAGTGAGCTCCTAGGTTTTCCGTTCATTCTTGGTGCTATTTATTTACCATGTGAGGGATCTATTCATTATTCTCATGAAGTGTTTGATGATTTATGTAATGACATTGTTGATATTAAGAGCAGACATAATGCGCCTTTTTGTTTGTTAGGGGACTTTAATGCCAGGACGGGGTTGCTTGATGATTTTTTGGATGTAGACGATTTTGTGGACCAATCCAGCCTAGGAGCTTGTGATGATGACTTGGACATGCATGATACAGATATTCTTAATCCTCGCTCTAATAATGATACAGTTGTTAATAATAATGGCAAGAAAGTCATTGAGATGTGCCAAAGTTTTGATTTAAGAATTGTGAATGGTAGAGCAGGTAGTGATCACACTATAGGAAAGTATACCTGTTTTAATAAGAATGGTGGTCGTAGCACTGTTGATTATGCTATTATGTCAAAACGATTATTTCCATTAGTACAAGAATTTTATGTTGATATCTTTGATAGATGTTTGTCTGATGTACACTGCCCTATTATGCTGACCTTGCAATCTGAAGCTAACTTGAACAGTGATTCATTGATAAATGAAAGTGGAGAAGCATGCACAGGGCCAGACAAGTCAGACTTTCTCGCCTTTCAATGGAATAGCGATAGTATGTTAGACTTTAGGCAGCATACTAAAGATTATAGCGAGTTAATGCAAGAATATGTAGATCAACTTGAATCTGATGTTAATCAAGAAGGTATTGATATTTTTTATTCACATTTGTGCGATATGTTCTTGAGTACAGCACAGGAAGTTGGAGTCTGTAAATTAAAGCATCATAGAAAAGATAGAAGTAAATTAAGTAACAGTCAGAGTAAGCAAGGTCAACAACAGCCATGGTTTGATACTGAATGTAGGGAAGCTCGGAAGGAATATTTGAATGTTAAAAATAGATGGAAGAGAAAGGTAAAATTGTCGAGGAACTCTGATGTTCCTGTTGATTCAAGTGATTATGATGGTGCAGGGAAATCTTATAGGAATTTGTTACGTTGTAAAAAGAGATTGTATTTTCAGGACTTGAATAAATCATTACGTTCATTGCGGACAAAAAATCCTAAGGAATATTGGCAGCTACTGAATGGCAAGAATGGAAGTAAGGGGAAAGATACTGGAAATGTTTCTTTGAAGGATTTTTTTAATCATTTTAGTCGTTTAAGTTATAGGGAGGTTGATGAGCCAGAACCACCAATTGTTATGCAAGAGTTATCTCAGGCAAATGTTTGTATAGATGTTCCTATTACTTTGAAGGAAGTTGACATGATGATCAAGAAGCTTAAAAATACTAAAGCTTGTGGAAGGGACTCTATTAGAAATGAGTTCCTTAAAATTGCTCACTGGAGATTCTTCAGGTTGTAGTTAAGTTTTTAATGTTGTACTGGATTCTGGTATTGTCCCAACAGAATGGTGTATTGGGATAATTATTCCTATATTTAAGAATAAGGGCGAGAATACAAACCCTGATAATTATAGAGGCATTACTTTATTGAGTTGTTTAGGTAAGCTGTTTACATCAATTTTGAATTATAGGATCACTCAGTTTTTGAGGATGAGAGTTTGTTAGGAGAAGAGCAAGCTGGCTTCCGGTCCAACTATTCAATTGTAGATAATGTGTATGTTTTAAAGTCTATTATTGATGTTTATTTACAAAATTCAAAACGCCTTTATTGTGCATTCATTGATTATAAGAAAGCCTTTGATTTGGTTGACCGTGCGGCATTGTGGGTTAAAATGTTCAGAATGGGAGTAAAGGCAAGATTTTTAATGTTATAAGGAACATGTATAAGTGTGCTAAATCTTGTGTTGCTAACAAGGGAGATATGTCCAATTTATTTACATGCAATATTGGAGTGCGTCAAGGTGAAAATCTATCACCTCTCTTGTTTGCTATTTATTTGAATGATTTTCAACAATCTATTGGAAACTCGTACAAGGGCTTAGAATTTTTTAATACTATTATTAAAGATAAGTTGCCTTTTGATGGTATTGAAATATATAAGGAATTATTATCTTTGTTATATGCTGATGACACAATTATTCTAGCAGAAACTCCTGAAGAATTGCAAAAGCCCTAAACGCTGTGAAAGATTATTGTGATACTTGGCACTTAACTGTAAATGCCAGCAAAACGAAAATTGTTGTTTTTTCACGAGGAAAGTTAGAAGAATTCCAGAATTTGTTTATGATGGAGGTGTACTGGAAGTTGTTTATGACTTTGTATATTTAGGAGTGACGTTTAATTATAATGGTAATTTTAAAAAAGCAATTGCTAAACAGGTCACACAAGCTAGAAAGGCAATGTATAGTATGTTAGTAAAGGCAAAAGGTTGCATTTATCTGTTGATACACAATGTCATTTATTTGATCACTTGGTTTTGCCAATTCTATTATATGGTGCTGAGGTCTGGGGCTATGAGTGTATAGATCAACTTGAAGTTTTTCAAAGAAAATTTTTAAGAACAATATTGTTTGTAAATAAGTGCACACCTGACTGCATGGTTTATGGTGAAACTGGACGTGGTAAAATATTGGATAAAATTAAGTGTAGAATGATTGGATATTGGGTTAGATTAGTTAAAGGGAAGCAATCAAAGTATTCATTGATCCTTTTAAATTTATGTTGCAGTTGCAAAGTGAAACACAAAGTTTAATTAATATAAAGTCAAAATGGGTTGAGTTTCTTGCAGACAGTTTTGATTATGCAGGACTAGGGAACGTCTGGCGAGCTCAAGGAGAAGGATATAGTGCTGCCTGGATAATGAATACTATGAAAATCAGGCTTTCTGACATGTCTATTCAGGAATGGAGCGCAGCTATCTGGTCAAATCGTATTTGCACGAACTATAGGATATTTAAGAATAAGTTAGTTTATGAAAAGTACCTGCAGATATTATGTCAGAAGGAAGCAATAACTTTAAGTAAATTTAGATGTAGAACACATAGATTACCTGTTAATAAAAGCAGATTTGATGCAAATGTAGTACATGATTTGCAATGCCCACTTTGTACATCAACCGATATTGGTGATGAATTTCATTATATATTTATATGTCCATTCTTTCAAAATGAGAGAAAAATGTATATACCAAATAACTTGTGTGGTAGTAGCTCTAGACCAAGTGCATTGCACATGGATAAGGTTTTTAATACAGCTCATGCTTGCCAGCTAAAGAAATTAGCAAAATTTGTAAGGATAATTATGTCACATTTTTCAAAAGGGCCAAGTGTAGATGGTAATACTGTAAATGATAGCTCACAAGTAAGCAATGTTGTTAGGCACACCCGTAGCGGTAGGAGGGTGAATTGCCCAGTTCGCCTTGATTTGTAAAATACGTTTATTTGTTCATATTATCACATGTTTATCATTATTCATATTTATCGCATGATTATTATTGTTCATATTGTCACATGTTTGTCTTTGTTCATATTATCATATGTTTATCATTGTTCATATTTTCACATGTTTATCATTGTTAAACTATTTTTATATTGATACTATATTACTATGTTGTAAAAATGTTTGTACTCTCATACCCCGAGAGGGGGTCGATAGAGTCAATAAAATCTTACATAAAGATCGCCAATTTAGAGCAAGTTGAAGTTATTTCTCAATTTTCTTGAAAATGGCGAATTTGGAGGGCATTTTTCGCAAAGTCGGTCAGTGTAAGGGTATATAATTTTGTGTATGGCTGGAAAGGGCATATGTTCAAGTATCTAAATCCAAAAAAGGGTACGGGTCTGCCAAGCCATGATGGAGATACGGCCACAGAAAGAAAGCCAATTCCCAGAACTTTAGAGGGCGCTATTTATGTTTTGCATAGCCATTGGAGCGTAAAATTTGGCATGGCTATGTGCAATTATAAAATAAAGATACTGCGAGAAGATGAGACGGAACGGAATTGGTTAAAGAAAGTTATTGCAATTTTTAGATTTGTAGGGGTCTATTTTTCAAGAATTTGAGAGATTGTTGACGGAGACGGTTTCAGATTTGAATTTTGACTATGAAGATGGCATTTTGAAGGTCAAGTTATATGTCGAAGATGAAAGAACATCTCTTAGACTATCTAAAGGAATTTGTTAGAAGTTTGTAGGATCTAGGATAGTGGAGATAGGAAGGAATGAAGAAAGGCCTTAAAATGGACCAGAAACGGACAAAATGGCGCCTGGATGGTTATGCATGAGTGATTTCGAAAATCGAAAAAGTAGGTGACCTTGATGAGATATCAAAGATCACGCCTACGAAATTTGAAAGGAAAAGGACTTGAGGAAAGTACCTAACTAGGAATAACAAGCACTACGTGCAAAACGAATGGGATTTCCGGACGATAAGGATAAGTATATTAATGGGGCAGAATGTGAACGAAAACAAGGCAATGACGAAGGTCGTCATTGCAATAACTCGTCACTAGGTCCCGAGGAAAGAAACATCCATAAATTTGAATATGTTGGGTAAACTGGTCTATTGGGACGTAAAAGGACAATCACCCCCGTAAAATTACCTCTTGGAAAACTACCCCATAAGGACTATTACCCCCCGCCCTGGTAAATTACCCCCGGAAAATAACCCCACCCCAAGGACGACCATCCCCGAGGACAATTAGCCCACGATCAATGACAACAACCCCTAAGGACTTTACCCCCTGGGAAATTGTATAAACTTCATTTTCTTAGTTATTTCAAGACGGAATATTCATGACGGAATAGATTTGTTTCATACAGGGGTTGTATAAACAAATATTTGCAATAATTATATTTATTGTGAATGTAAATATGATTGGAAATTGTATTTAGGAAACATACAGGTTTGTGAAGTCTTTAGTTCAGGGAAATGGGAGGGGAGCTCGCATGATACGGCACAGTGTTGCCAATTTAAGGTTCACTTCAACAATTTATATTCACTCTCCTATTTCTAATCAGATTTCGCTCAAACTTTCACCAACTTGTTTATCTATTGTTTGTCCTGCTTTGGCTTTCCTTGGTTGTTTTTGGATGTGATTAACCTTGGGGTGGTTGTCCTTGAGGAGGGTTGTCCTCTAGAGGTAATTATCCTAGGGGTAATTTTTCGGGGAGGCGGGGTAATTGTATTAGGGGTAATTTTCCGTGGGTAATTGTCCTCAGGGGGGTAACTGTCCAAGGGGTAATTTTCCGTGGGTAATTGTCCTCGGGGGTAACTGTCCTAGGGGGTAATTTACCGTGGGTAATTGTCCTGGGGGGAACTGTCCGAGGGGGTAATTTTCCGGGGTAATTGTCCTTGGGGTAATTGCCCCGCTGGTAATTGGCTGGGGTGATTGTCCATGGGCGTATTGTCCTAGAATATATTAGGATGACAATACTGTCTTTTATTCGTCTGAGAGGGAGCTGTAGCTGGGATAAGTATTCTGGATGATACACAAATTAGGTTCTGTACACTGACACTTTCCAGAGTCACACTTGTTATAGCGCCATCCGCCGAAAGCTAAAACAAATCATTATCGATATTAATGAACCGCATTAAGGTTTATGATTTTATTTTCTTGTTCTTATCAATGTGGACACCGACACCTATCTCAAACCCGGTCCATTGCAACCACAATTAAAAGGAATGGGATTCCTGTATAGCACTGCACACTTTGATGACGTCAACAAGTGCCTTCAATCTTCAAAACGTCAGAGCTATTGAGTGTCTGACCGAGGCGCTCTCTATAAATACTTGAGTCTGTCCCTATTGATAGAACGTGAGCAAAGTAAATCCTGATCCTAAAATCCGCTTTTTTAATTTCCTGTCCATGATGTGACTTCATTTTTCTTTCGCTGGACCCATACGATGTTCTTGACATGCTTTCTATTTCTAATGTGTTACTGACTATAATGTGCATTTATGTCGGGAGCAGCGAAGGCACGCATAGAATCCCGTATCTACAAATACTCGACCATAACCTCTTCACAGTGTACATCAACGCTCTCCTCTTCGTATGTATGTCCATAAAAACATGCATGCACGGCTTGCCACACCCTATTCATATAGCATTGACTTATCTTTCCCCATCATCACTGATAACCGTATCCACGGGCATTTTTCAATGAGCACTCTGCACACCCGAATTATGCTCTACCTGGGGCTGCGGATATGTCTTTCTACACACCGCTGCAAGCTCTTCTACACCCCTCTCCATAGGAACGACCACGCCCTCCCAGCATGGGCACAGACTTATCTTTCTATCTACATAGGTACTATCGCATCCCTTTCCACAGTAACCAACACATTAGCACTTCTACACTCTTCTCCACATACACTACCAAATCCCACCTCTGCTCCAGTCGTCCACATCTCTCCCCTCATCCACGCCTTCATCCTTACAAGCATCTTCTTGTACATTACAGTGAGATGAAAACCAGAGTCTTACTAAATTTAGTCACTATACATTAAACATTTCACAAAATGATACAATTCTTTCTAAACCTATAACATTGCTTCTGATTTCAGTTTGGGACTTTCCTTGTAAAAAACTAGTAAACTCGGGATCATTGCTTGCATGGACTTTTGTAGTTGGGTGGATCATGCTGAAAATCGTTTGGATTTTCAAATGAAATTAAATCTACAATAATATCAATGATAATGATAGTAACATTTTGTATACGAATATATTTTCTTTGCACTTTATTGTTATTAATTGTCATCAGTTGACACAAAACAGTCTATGCATATACGATTTATTGATCCTTATCTTAATATTGAATTGAACTGGTAAAGAACATTATCTAAAGATAAGGACTATGGGCCTTATTAATAAAAGATACAATTCTGATTTGCCTTTCCTCCACAATTTTCAAACAAAGTAGAAATGTCCTCTATCATGGAAATGTCACAAAGGTGAAGCAATGCATTTAGCCCTGTTTTTTGGTTATTAAAAGATATTTTATTGTTCATTCAATGCACAAAAAATAATAACAGAATGATAATACATGTATGTAAATATAATTTAACATAATATTACAAGATATTGAAGGTACTTTAACATAAATGAAATAAATGAAATGATAACAAATCGCACCTTTCCATTTTTACATCACGTTATCAAATTATTACAAATGCATAACAAAACGAATATACGTTTAGTTTCTAATTATCACAGAAACAAAACAGAATTATATACAGTTGGAAATTAATACTAGTTTATAACAGTACAATATAATATGTTGTGCAGTGAATGAATAATATTTCAAAAATAGAGCCTTACGCACACGCACGCACGCACTCACAAACATACACACATTCACGCACACACACACGCGCACACGTACACACACACGCACACACACGCAGACATACAGACATACACACACACACACACACACACACGCACACACACACAATCTTTCCTATCCACCCTACCCCCTCCATACCCAACACTCCCCAAACTCCACGAATCCCCCTCCTTTCCCGAACACAGCTACATCTACAACGTCGTTGAAATTTAG
Organism: Mesocentrotus franciscanus; assembly: GCA_037976565.1. Lineage (NCBI taxonomy): Eukaryota > Metazoa > Echinodermata > Echinoidea > Camarodonta > Strongylocentrotidae > Mesocentrotus > Mesocentrotus franciscanus. The sequence goes on along the minus strand of CP137677.1, from coordinate 1,074,272 downwards.
TCTCTTCCATGTCCCACTGACCAAATTATATAAAATATTTGAGTCTGAGATAGAAATATTTGCCTCGCCGTCCTTAACTATGGAAGTTGTCCCATTTTCTGAAGTGAAGTGCCTCTCTCCTCCGTTAATACCCTTTCTTCTTGTCTATTTTCTAAAATTATTTTTTCTTCTGGAGGAATTGGGGGTCTACTTTTAGTTGAACTATACATAAATATCATATATTATATTAAAAGAATAATGTGATTTCACAGTTGTTCTTCTCCTGCATTCGATCCTTTTATCCCGATATGAATTTCTTGCCAGTGTACATTTGTTAACGTTGATAAATCAAAAACGTCACCGCTGTCCTTCAAAATACTTGCTACCTTCTCGTCAGGTAAAAAAACAGATGTTCATAAGACTTTTCGTGTTTATTGCAAAAGGAGCAAAGATTAAACACTGCATGTTTCAAAGTGTATAGATGCTTATTTGTATACATATTATACAACATTTTATATTGAAATTCCCTCAGCTTTCTGTCCAAAGTTGATTTTGGGGTCTTAAAAAATTGTTCTCGTGTCATTTTCGACCGTATTATATGTACGTTCTAAGTTGCATGTATAGCATAAGATTTGTCCGTTCTCATATTTAACAATGTACTATTGATATGATTACCTGACGCTACCTGAGGCTAATCGATATCTACTGTAGACGTTTCGTTTCTAGTCTTTTTTAAACACGGCCAAATTACAACAGATTTACCCAGATAAATGTTTCTCTAAAGCATTTCTCTGAATAAGTCATCTACAGTGACATTCATGACATTATTGATATCTCTTGAACCTTTACCTTTGTAATAATTATATGTCCAGATGTTTTATTCTTTAACCTGCACTTTTGGAAATATGGTAATGATTAATTGCTTTATTTTTTTTGTTGTTTATTACATGATGTAGACATTCAAAAATTTGTTAGATTGAATTATGATTAATATTTAATTTTAAAAATGTTTGTGACATTAACATCATGACTGTCTCCAAACTAAATAAACATTCATTGTCACTGTGTTTTGCATGATACACATAATCTCTAGTAATAAATAAGGTTATAAGCAGGAAACCCTGGTCCCCTCTGTGTTTTTGTTCTGCAGTGTTGATGCGATATGGTGCCGTGATGATGATCATCACACCACCCTGAAGTAAACCCCTCCAGGAGGGTACTTGTGAGCGCTGATCGATACCATTGTCGCCTGCGACGAATCGGATCACGATCTGTGATACGCCGCAGCGCGCCAAAATCCAGCGTGTGTAAGATGAATGGTGACATCGATTTAGCCTGCTCGTGTCGTCTGCAATTAAACCCTGCGTACTTCTTTCAACGTTCACCTCTCAAACGAAGGGAAAAAGTGTGGAATTGGGTAAAATGCCACGTTTCCAGGGCTGCGTTTAAAATTCAATTCCGACGGAAAAGAGATTGAGGGGGTCATTGCGGGGCACCCTGGAATGTTTAGAGGTGTAAAGTAGATATTTTTGGAAGTGGAAATCGGGGTACAAATTGTCGAACATGGGGATTAGATTTGGCCACAGAGATTCAGTTTACAGATCGTCGAAAGGCAGGAATGAGGCCTTTCTTCTGAACGGGGGAGGGATATAATTTGAGGATGTAAATAGGTAAACTATTCAAGGGGGTATTAGCATAGGCCTATGCACTATCATAACTATATAACAGCTTAGAGATACAGTCCAGTTGACTGACTGTCCCTGAGACTGACGGTCTATGGGACCGGCAGCCCACGAGACCGACAGCGGACGAGACAGACATCAGAGGAGACGACAACTCAGGAGACTGACGACCCGTAAGACCGAAATGTTGATCTTGCGCTTCTGACTACTTTAGAACTAAACGAGACCATTATACAGGCATGTTCGGTCTCGTGTGCCGTTTGTTGCCTATACTGTATCTTTGTAAAGCAAATTATAAAACTAGTCGTACGTTTAACATGGATACTATAAATACCAATAAAACAACCAACTTGCGAAGGGGACGAGGATAATCTTCGAAGGCAGCGGATACACAATTTTACTCTATTAACTGGTTAATTGGGTAGCAAAGAGAGATTTGTCGTATACAGTCCTTTGCGGTTATCACTAATGATGTAGGACACACCATAAAACGTGGCGTTTTAATCACCATCATTGTGTTGACCTATCTTATAAGTTACCGTGCTTGTGTGTTTACGTGTTTATCATTGACGTAGGAAGATGGTCATGAAATCGAAAGCAAGGTAAATCTTGCTAAAGAACATGCTAATTAAAAAAGTTTACCGGAATAGTAAACAAGACTTTACAATGACTACTGAGCTAGCATACGATGCCAATTTACACCTTCTGGTAAACTCTGTTAATATGGGATACTCTTAATATGTTGAGCTTGCCTCTTAACGAAATTAGCCTCACTGGTTTATTATTATTACATCGGACTGTTTAAAAACTATCTACACAACTCTTTGATTACTTTCGAATTGGACTGGTAGAAGACTTTTAGTAGTTCCTGTGACCCGTATACCCTGTGGATACTCTGGTACGTGAATACTTGGTTGCATTCGGAAGTATCCACCAAGATGTTCTGTCGCTATGTTCTTCTAATTTGACCACCTGTCTCGAATATATTACCATGGCAACAGCTTTAAAGTGTAAGGAACCATTCTCTATGAGAGGGATATAACTATAAAACCTTTCATTTTCTTCCATTTGAACTGATGTCTGGGGAATGACCATTGATGTATCCCAGTCACACCATACCGACAACAGACGGAATACAACATTGCATTACCTCGATCGAATAGCCAAGATTCGGTCTAGAGTCGATTTGGCAGTCTGCCACCTCAAGAGGAGACTCTGGGAACCCCAATATACAAAGTGGAAGATCATATGAAATGCTGGACTTCATAATGCTCGAAAGGGGCTGGAAGGTTGCGGAGATGTTCAATTAATTCAGCCTGTGTCGGTGCATGGCAGTTTAAGGTTCATTCATACTTATATCTTAGAACCATTATCCCTCCCCAAAAATGTACAGTTTGCTCCAATTTTTCGTCCTACCGGCAGGGTACAACTGAGATGCCATTGCACTTCAAAATCACACCGTCCCTTCAGGGCGCCCTTGTTCTACCATTTTTGAAATTGTTTACCGCGTCAACCTGGTGTTATTCATCGTCGTGCCAAAATGTATTTCTTTCATCGAATGTAACATGATAACATTTCCGTTTATTTCCAACAGCCTCTGGCTTTGTTGAAAATGTTTATTTCATCCTATTCTTGACATTTCTTGGATCTTTTTCCTGTACAAGAGCGACAAAGAGAACTGGGCCTCATCTTATAAAGAGTTGATATCAATCGCAACTATGTACAGAAGAGATAGGAGACTGCAAACTTGCGATTGATTGGAGGACTTACGATTGATTTGGATCAATCGTAACTATTTATAACACCCATATTTAACAAGTGCCTGGTGTGACGAGGGTTTTAAAGGTACTTTGTCCCATTTGCAGGCCAAAAAAATGAAAAGGTTAAATTCCAACGGCATTTGAAAGACAATACTAATTTAGAACTTCCCTAAAAAAAAAGGGGCTTGAAAATGTCTTTAAGTGGGAAAATAACGACTATTTTGTCGAATCGACTTAGGAGCTATAGAGCCAGTAAGTAATTGTCTGATTTTTCAGACCATTGTACCGAATGGTCGTACGTTTTATGCTGCGCAAAGATTCAATCAGTTTAATTTTGGCCATTACAAGAAGTGGGTTATTGATGTAGACAAATGCTCATGTACCCTTTACAGCTCATTTAATGTATGTTATTACCAAAGACGGGTTTCCTTGCATAATTTGAATATTAGGACACTGCTAACTTTTAAATTTCACAGATAGGACATACATGACATATTCATAATTCCTGCAAAGTTCTACAGAATTTGATGTTGGCTGCAAAAGAGACATAGTATCTTTAATTTAAAAGAGAAATGTAATTGACAAGCAAAGATAAATCGATGATAATAGGGTAAAATTCAATTGTGAAATGTACAATTTCCCTTTAACTATTCTCCGAGCGATAAAACAAAACATAATATATTCTTCTTCTTCTTCTTCTTCTTCTTCTTCTTCCTCTTCCTTTTCTTCTGTTTCTTCTTCTTCTTCTTCTTTTTACTTGAAACATAATCATTAAAATACAGCGATGGACTTCATTCTGAACAGGGCTTTCTCGACCCCCTTTTTTGGCAACATGAATTGGGGCTCATTACAGACACCCAAGTCTGATGAAAGCTTCGTAATTATCCCCCGTCCGTCAGAGAAAGGGCAAAAGGTGTCATCGTAGTGATTTCTTGAATGGTTCTTAATCATGCAAGGTATACGGCTTCACTTATGTAAGATTTGTGATACAGTGAATTCTTATGTGGTGTGAAACCCTTTTTTGTAGTGCGTATTGACATGCTTGACTTATAGTGAGATGGAACATTAGGTGAGTTGTGGCGTCTTTAAGTTTGACTACGTGATGATAAGCCACTGATGAAGATTATCAATGCGAACGCTCCTTCAGCTACAACAGAAGTAGAAGAAGCTCTATTCCATCTGCTGCGGGCCACTGCGTCGTATTAAGAATACAAAACGAGTCCTGATTGGTTCGTTTCGCAAAGCGGTCGTCACAAGTCCAATTTAGCAGCCAATCATAATTAGCAGTTACCGTAATTACGCGGCAACGTGTAGTTCTCCCTAGTCCATCTCATTGTTCCGAATCTCCATACTTGTAGTAGTAATAGTACTATGCATATCTGGATGCCTGTTGCTTCATTAAGCTTTCTGCACGCTGCCGTCTTCCCTTACCTCAACACACCAGGAGCAATTTCCGATTTGGACGAGAATGTAAATACAACGTGAGAGAACCACATACTGTGTCGACCAGGCTCCCGAGAAAGAAGACACTAGTGATCATACATGACCGCCGTATACCGTCCCGACGACGCTCATCTATCTCATACTATAGTTAACTTCGTCAATGTCCTCTTGGAGAGAGAAACTTACATCCGTTATCATTATTATTACAGACGATAAAGAAAGCGGTGCAAAATAAATCTGTATTTAACTCATCTGATTTTCTTGTTGTCGAAGTGAAGCTTGATGCTTTCATTCAGCCGTGAAGCACAGCTCGACTTGGTAGCTTAACTTGTGTGGATCTAATAGTGGACGAGGATAAGAACACCATCTCAAACGAGAAAAGAAAAGGCTCACATTCTGAAAGGAGGTAAGCTATGTTTTATTTTTAAATTTTTTTTTAAATAATGAGCAACTCCATTGTTATCATTACAAAGCTAAAAACTTCCAACTCGTAATGATACAAACGCAAGTTAAAAATGCGACCGAATTGAGTTCAGTTTTATTTTATCGATGTGCTGTCGTCTGTATTTGAAACACAAGATTGATGAAGTTCATTACACTCAGTCAACTCTCTGTCCATATGTAAATGCATTGCCCTTTTATTAGTCTCTTTAAAAATAAGAACCAACTATTCCAGGACACAGTATAGAGTTGTGTTTTCTTAACATAACAGGATAAAAATCAACAACATTAAAATTGAAATCGAGATATCAACCGAAATGTGAGGAATATCTTGAAGAATTATACTAAAATGACAGAGAGAGAGAGAGAAAGAGAGAGGAAGAGCGAGAGGGGATAGGTGGTAAGAACAAGTTGGTAGGTGAGTGAGAGGGAAAAGAAGGTGGGAGAGAGAGGGGGAGAGAGGGGAGAGAGAGGGAGAAGGGGATAGGCCCAGAGAGAACAAGTTGGTAGGTGAGTGAGAGGGAAAAGAAGGTGGGAGAGAGAGGGGGAGAGAGAGGAGAGAGAGGGGAGAAGGGGATAGGCCCAGAGAGAACAAGTTGGTAGGTGAGTGAGAGGGAAATGAAGGTGGGAGAGAGGGGAGAGAGATAGAGGAAAAGGGGGATAGGCCCAGAGAGAACAAGTTGGTAGGTGAGTGAGAGGGAAATGAAGGTGGGAGAGAGAGAGGGGAGAGAGAGGGAGAGAGAGGGGAGAAGGGGGATAGGCCCAGAGAGAACAAGTTGGTAGGTGAGTGAGAGCGAAATGATGGTGGGAGAGACAGAGAGAGAGAGAGAGAGAGGGAGGAGAAGGGATAGGCATAGAGAACAAGTTGGTAGGTGAGTGAGAGGGAAAAGAAGGTGGGAGAGAGAGGGGAGAGAGAGGGGAGAGAGAGGGAGAAGGGGATAGGCCCAGAGAGAACAAGTTGGTAGGCGAAATATGAGAGGGAAAAGAAGATAGGAATGGAAGGGGTTGAGGATTATGGGATAGAAGAATAGTTTAACAAAGGATTTATTATGGGAGTAAAGCAAAACAAAACGTTAGTATTTATAACCAAATGCTAAATGTGCATTTCTTATGAGGACATTTGCTAAAGTAAACAACATGCAAAGAGCCAAACTCGAAATGCAAGGATGAGGGGTATGAAAGGGGGTGGTCGGTTGAGGAGGTGGATGTGTCAGCTTGTTTCTTCTTTTCCCCCCTTTTGAAATACTACTTTCTCTGTCCTTTTGTCCCCCACCTCTCATCCTACCCTCCCCATTCTCTCCCTCTCTCTCTCTCTCTATCTCTCTTCCCCTCTCTCCCCTCTCTTTCTTTCTCTCTCTTGCATCGTGTGAGGAAAATATGGATGAATACTCTGTCCACAGGATATTCTACTTTAATAAACCATTCAATTTACATCAGAAATCATCTCAATCCCATCATCAGACAGTTAATTTGTCATTTCATTCCATTCCATTTATTGGTCCAATTTACAGTTAAACATAGGCCTACTGAGAATAGAAGTAGTAGTAGTAGTAGTAGTAGTAGTAGTAGTAGTAGTAGTAACATAATAATAACATTGATGATGATGATGATGATAATAATAATAATAATGATAAAAATAGTACTAACAATTATAATAATGTCAATAATAACACTTATGATAATGATAATAATGAATTATTATTATCATTATAACCATAATTTCAATAATTAATACAAATTTGAATATGTGTGTAAATTTGTTAAGCAAAACAACTGTATAATGGTGTGTTTCTTTGTTACCTTTTCTTCTTTTTCTCCACAGCAGAATTCGGTATTTTAACGTATAAAATTATCTAAAATATTCACATGATCCCAATTAATGCTGCTTATTTCACGTTACAATCATTACCATGGAATATGAAATCAATAGAGTGTACATTCATAATCACACATATTCACTTATATTAGACATTTTGACCGTTCCGTACACATTTTGTCGAATGGACACGAAGGTCTTGTATATTTTGAAACACAAATGTATCTGTATTTGGATGGTGTGACTAAGTGATAGTGGGATTCCTTTCGATTCACAGACCCTAATCCCCTCCCAGCAAGCACATCTTGTGGCACGTAATCTTACACGCATGCTTCCTGCCCTATTGATTTCTACGCCGCGGTCAATCCTTTAGAATGAAGTGGTATAAAACACATCACCACTCTTAAAACCACAAATACGGGCGATCATTGGCCCTTCTCAAAAGCTCTAAACACAACATCCCAAGAGGATGTCATTGACTGAGAATTCAACAGATTACAACATCCATCTCGATCTAGTTAACATCTACGTAGGGGGTTTGGTGTTTCTTTTAGACATGGGATGTTGTAAAAGGTTGTTGGGTATCATCGTGTTCAGTGCATCTCCCTGCACCTTTACCTTTAAAATATGCTGCTGGCGGAAAATGGCCGCCATTTTCCCCTAGCAGTATATTGTCAAGCATATTTATACCAAGCAGGGAATAGGATTTTTAAATAATTCAAAGCGTTCTTGTCTAAAAAAAGAAATAAATGATCCAGTACTTTCGTAAATGAATAAAGAGAGGAACTATCATTCTAATCTGTATGCATCTAAACACTTGTTTGTATATATAATTATGTGTGTGAATATTCTCTTTTCATCATATCTATCTACATTGATCTATAAAATGCAAAACTGTACCATTAATGCTGATTGAGCTGCCAATGAAATAGTAGCTAAATATTTAGAGTACATTATCCGTTTAGAGCAAGAAGGCGCTAAATTTGTATCCAGTGATTATGGGTTAGCAACATTTTGGCTCTGAGAATCACGTACATGTATATATAAAACCGGCCGAGCATTAAACAAGCTTCATAGAATACCCCCCACTCTCTCTCTCTCCCCCTCTCTCTCTCTCTCTCTCTCTCTGTCCCCCTCTCTCTCTTTTGATGTGCCATCTCTATATTACATTTTTTGCTATACAAAAACATATTTCGGTCTCTGCAACCTCCATTATCTCTATTAACATCTTTCCTCTAGCCATTAGAAATAGTGAACAAAATTATATGCAAAAAACAACAAAAAACTAACTAACAAACAAACAAAACCTATTCATCCTATAAACCCTTCCTCTCTTGCGTCCATATTTCCTGTCAATGTCATTTTTTTTCTTGGGATTCTTGAAAATCCAGGATATTAATAATCCAAAATATAATTAATATAATATTAGCCCTCAAGTCTATTTGATTCAGGATGGAATGAAAGGCATTACATTAATGGATTCTTCATAATGACTGCTGCTTCCTTCCGCTTTGAAACCTCGTGGGGGCAGCTAGTCGGCTATAAATGCTTGTTCTTTGGCCACTAACTTACATGTATAGTATGTCTACATATTTTGTCTATATAGAGAGTAACATCGTACTCTTTGATTTCATTAGCTGCGCAAACTGTGTGATTTTGCTTGTTAATCTTTGGGTTTCTGTTTATGTTCATATATGTTTGTTTATTTATTTGCCACTAGTTCCTTTGTGCGTTGTTGTTTGTTTGTTTATTTGTTTGCTATTGATTCTTTTTTTCTTTCCTTTGTACTATAATATATTCAAAAAAATTGTGCATTGTAATAAGATGTTTTCAAATTAATTTTGTATTTTTATGTTACTTCTATCATGTTTATAAAAATACCCAAGAACTTGTATCTATGACACTCATCCAAACCCTCCTAATCTTCCTATTTTTCTTGTGCGCCTCGGAATAGAATTGTCAGATAGACGGCGCTATATAAATGCCTATTATTATTATGTAAAAAAAGAAAGAAAAAAGACCTGCACGGAATGGTCGAACATCAGTGTTTTCATCTTTCATCTTGCGTAGTAACTCTTTTTCTTCTCTTTCTAGGATAATGATACTCTCTACATTGATTAGTTCATAAACAGTAAATATGGGCAAGCAATCTGATCTTTGTTCGCCACCTAGCTCTCACACAGATACTGGCCGATGTATGATCGTAACATATCTGTTATTCATTACGTCTTGATCATTATACAGATCGATGTAGTCCTTATTCATGACAAACAAACAACAAACTTTTCTGGTTAACGTACCCTAATCGAAGCATGTCCTTCACATAATTACATATCTCATGAATACACACGGCATGGCCCCGGTAGCAATAAATAAGCGTGGAAAAAAAGCTTCCAAATTTATACTGCAGACGCTAGCTCTGCATGGTATTAGGCCTATCCGGCTCCGTACCCACTTGTTGTAGAATCAATGGGAAAAGTTCGATCGCATGCCTCAGGGATGGTGGTATATTCAACACGCTAGGTTCTTCATATGAGCTTGCCGATCGTTAGTATACGCGTCTTACAAAACTTCTATACCGTATGACAGATGTAGGATGCTGGCAAGGGCAACGATTGAGGGATTTAGATCATCTCCAGTTTGAAAAGGGAGCACATAATAATTAATAACTTCAAAATCTGCGTGGTTCTCTAAATTAGATGGGGAGATTTAAATCGTGATTGATTTATTACATACAGTCTACTATGTGTTTGTAATTATTCGGAAAACTCCATTCGCATGGTACATGAATATTCTTTTATTTACAAAATACAAGTTTAAACATCAAAAGAAAAAAAGTAAAAAAGTAAGTGATAGGTCTTAGTATGAAGGACTATATAAAGCCAATGTACTACCACTACTTTGTGATACATTAACCCCTCCGGGCCGTCAGCTTCTCTCGCGCGCATTAATACTCTCATTCCACCTTCCCACTCTCTTTCCACCTTCCCAATTCTTGATGTTGTCTATCCACCCAGCAGGACGTCTATACCGACTTCGATAGTTGCTAGTACAACACTCTTCTCTCTTCTTTTCCAGTACCAATACTTTGCGATCTTCCTTTTCTTGACTTGTGCCACCTTTCCTTCTATGTTTGGTACCCTATCTCTGTTCGTCACCCATTCATCGGTTCTCTTGTCATTGCCAGTGTATACTAAACGCAAAATAATCTCTATATAATATAACTGAATAAATTGATTTAAGATAGTGATCAAACAAGTACATACACGCCATGCTCTTAGTCTCACTATTACAAATGAAAAACTGGGAAAATCACTGTCCTAGTAATCTTAAGAGGTACAGGTTACCCCTGGTACATCATCATAATTTCATATAAGATAGATTCTTACGGTCTTTTAAAAATATTTTTTATCAAAGAGTGTTTTTTTCTTTTCAATCACTAATCCAAATTTTAGGCAACCAGGTCAGAACAAATTTAACCAAGGACATAAACTTACAGATTGGGATTCGAACCAGGAACCACTCGGTTTTAAGATCACGAAGATATTAACTCCGTGCCACTGCTGTCTTCATCCGTCTTAATCCGTAAATAGAAGTAGGAGTTTTCTTGGGAAAAAGGTGCTTATCTTTCAACAATTTTCCAAAATAACTTTCTTTATGCTAAACTTAACTTTATCTGTTTCTATGGTTTCGGTAATCTTTGTAAAACTTCATGTACATAGCGCTTAGTTCAATGTACCTTATAATACACGTATAGTTTATAAATATAAAATCTGTGGTGATTTGTGGCTTCATTGCTTTATCAAGATAATAGCTCAGTTACTGACAGCATAAAGTACTTGGCAGGATAATTATTGACGTCAACCTATTTACAAGGGTTTCAGTCAACTGTTGCAACATGGATGTCTTCGTTGTTTTTAAATATATACAGTAGTGGAAGAAAAGAAATCTCCACCTCTAGCTTTTAACCGCCATGACATTGCAAGCTCTGAAAGTAATTATATTATAGTGGTTGATGTTTGCATGGGTGTCGTGGTCGAGTGGATACGTCGACGGACTGTCGATCTTAAGGTCCGCGGTTCGAGTCCCGCCGCTGCACTAATGTCCTTTGGCAAGACATTGATCTACATTTGCCACACTCAACCCAGGTGATGTAAATGGGTTCCCTTGCAGGAATTAATTCCTTGAAATGAAATGCTAGAGCGCCGCAGTGGCTGCCTTGCTAAAGCCAGGGTAATAATCGGGGCAGCGCCAGGAGCGTCACAACGTGACGTACATGTGCGCTATATAAGAAGCCACCATTATTATTATTACAAAGTTGATAAAACTACACCGTGTAGAGATGAAAATGATGCAGACAGAGGAACATTAATTTATGGAAAACGCGATAGCATCTAATTTCGAAAGCTCAAATCAAAAAATGTGTATGATAAAGCTCAACATAACTAAAATATTCAAGAATTTTAATTGCCGTCTTGTTTTATTTTGTAATGTTTACACACTGTTACATTGATGTGCAAGTAAAGTTGTTTTTATCTTGTAAACTGAATGTCATTCAGCCTACGGGCTGCCAGGTTCAGTATAAAATAAAATGAATTTAAAAATATCAAGCTAGGGGCAATTTCAATAGCCCTGTGCGTTACCTATTAAGAGAGAGAGAGAAAGAGAGAGAGAGAGAGAGAGGAAAAATAAGAAAGAGAGGGAGAGAGATAGAGTGCAAGAGAAAGAGAGACATGAAGAGAGAGAGAGAGAGAGAGAGAGAGGGGGGAGGGTGGATTAGGAATGATGTAAAATACGGGGTTTGGAGAATCGCATGTACACAAACAGATTCTGAATGCAAATGGATGTTAAATCAACGGATACTCGTTTACCATCTACTGTAGATTTTAGCACAGCCATAAAAAATAATTCCACTCGCACATTAGCACTCTCGCGATGTTAACACCATCGTATCCGGACAACTACCACCCGGATAACCACCCCTAGGATAACCACCCTCTAGGACAACTACCCCCTAGGACAACTACCCCGTAGGGCAACCACCCTCTAGGACGACTACCCCCTAGGACAACTACCCCCAGACAACTACCCCCAGACAACTACTCCCTAGGATAGTTGTCCGGGGGTAGTTGTCTTAGAGGATGGTTGTCGTAGGGTGGTTACCCGGGGGTGGGGGGGGGGTGGGGTGGTTGTCCAGGGGGTAGGTGTCCTAGAACCTAACACCATACATGACACTTTATTGTTGTTGTTGTTGCTGTTGCTGTTGCTTGTTGTGTGTTAGATTTAATGGGAGTCACCCTTTTAAGTTTATATCACTATTCCAGCTCTGGAGCAATGAGGCTTTAACCATACTAAGAATGCGGAATGCTCCCACAATATTTTTCCTCAATGAACCCCACCTCCTTTATATCCACGGTTTTTATTTCGACAGTATACCAAACCATTGAAAAAGTGATCATAAATAACAGTAAAAAATGTTAAAAAGTATGCTTGTAGTAAGTCATCTCAGAATATGAGCACTGTCAGTAATAACCTTGATAATAAATAAATTAAACAAACAGCAACAGCAATTATTGACTGAATCTGATCAAATGCTAAGGAATATAATGCAGATAAACATTCAAGGTGAATACAAAAATATATCTTTCAGTTAGGAAAACAGCTTCAAACCCAGCGGAATAAATGAAGGAACGTAGACTGGTGGAGGTTCCGGATAATTATGTCAAGCAGAGTGTCGCTTTCCATCCTCGCAGGGTGTGTGATGTGTGGGTAGCAGGATGTGACGTCATTTCATATACTTCCGTCTGAGGATAGGGATTCACTCTCTCTCTCTCTCTCTCTCCCTCTGCCTCTGTCACTTCCTCCTTCTATCCGTCACACACACACACACACACACACATTTTATTCCACTAATTTACTTTCTCTCCCTTCCTCTCTCTTTCTCACTTCCTTCTTCTATATCACCAGGTCCTCTCCCCCCCTCTCCCTCTCTCTCTCTCTACCCCTACCTTTTTTCCAACATCCAATTATCTATGTGCACATTATTCTTTTCCTCTCTCTCTTCCTCTTTCTCTTCTTTTACTCATACACTAATTTATGATAAATAAGTCTTTTTTTATTTCTATCTTTTCCTTTCTTTCATGTTAATGTTTGCTCACGCAATATTCATTTCAACACCTAAAATAAACACTCAATCGGAATATATATTGTTTATTTTTATTTAAAAAATAACCACAGTGGTCATGCAGTAAACCAAACTAAATTACAGAAACAGTTTGGACACTAAAAGGACTTATTAATTTAAAAAGAAATATGTTTATATCGTGATTAAATCAAAATGTTACCTTTACAATGCATGTACCTTTCAGATATTTTAAATTGTTAGGAATTTATGTGCATTGATGTGCGAAAAAAATAGTTGAAACATTTTAATTTTGAACTTTCTGCATTCATATACATTTCAAAGAAAATGATTCCTCCAATCGTTACAATTCTACGTATATTTATCATAAATGGTCCGACATAGTATTCACTAAAAACCTGGTATTTGACAATTTCGTGCAACATATATGCAATATGAGAAAATTTTCATCGTGACGATATTAACCTCGCCCATCTCATAGTCGGTGCAATAAAGTCGATCCTCGTTGGCGGTAGAGAGGCTGACGGTCAAACTGAAGGAATACGCAAGGAACACGAATGTAAATTTGCGCACCTTTCAAGATCATTTACATGAAGCAGGAGTCAATCAACCTGGATTTCATTCAAACTGTAATTGAAGACATCGAGTAGGGAAGGCTGGTCATCTCTCTAATGGAACTCTTGGCATCTAGATGGGATTCCTTTCTGTTTTCCAGACGTTTCCCCACCTCTTCTCCTTCTAGTTGTTTTCTTTCTCTGTGTTATGTCACTTACTGTTGATTGTTTGGTGTTGCTTTTGTTTACTTTCCTCTTTCCATATTATATTCCACAGACCACAAAGAGACCTGCAATTTGTGAACGAGGCATGTTTTAAAAGGAGAGTATAATATATGTATATTGTCAATAAAAGATGTTTTGACATCAAAATGAAAATCCATCATGTAAAACTGTAATCCCAAATCTAAAGTAGATGCTTTAAAAACTACCAGTAATTGTATGGCAAGAAAATAGCTTCTTCATATTATGCAAACATCAATCATACCGTTTTGGTAGAAATTGTTCCTCTTCTCTCTAACCCCCCACCCCCCTCCTTTGTGTAAGACAAGTCTTTTATGTGCTTTTATTTTTTATAACCTTTAATCTTCACGTACAGTTGTATGTATTACTTTTCTCAATTCCTTCCACTGCTTTGTCTGTTATCCTACCTGAGAAACACAAACCTCGCAAACCCGACATAAGCTCATCTGTTGCTCTTGAACATCTTCTCATAAACTGAACATTTACTATGTGTGACTCATAGAGCTATCCATCAAAGCTTCTGTCATTTTATTGATTTTATTGTCTTGTTATGCCTTTCATGTATTGTGTCCTGTGTCTGTGGGAATATTGGTCTGTAAATGTTATGTTTGACTACATCACGCACATTCTGTGAATCTGGCTGATATTAAATCCCTTTCCTTTACAATTATCTCTCCCTCTCCTTCTGCCGCTACGTCACAACACTAGCCGGCATCCACTCAAACCAAAATGGAAAGTTTGGATTCCACGGATCTCCATGTTCCCCCCCCCTCCCTCTCTCTCCCACCATCATTTCCCTCTCACTCTCCTACCAACTTGTTCTCTATGCCTATCCCGCTTCTCCTCTCTCTCCCCCTCTCCCCCTCTCTCTCTCTCTCTCTGTCTCTCCCACCATCATTTCCCTCTCACTCACCTACCAACTTGTTCTCTCTGGGCCTATCCCCCTTCTCCTCTCTCTGCCCCTCCCTCCCCCCTCTCTCTCTCTCTCTCTCCCACCATCATTTCCCTCTCACTCACCTACCAACTTGTTCTCTCTATGCCTATCCCGCTTCTCCCTCCCCCTCTCTCTTTCTCCCTCCCTCCTCTCTCTCTCTCTCTCTCTCTCTCTCTCTCCCTCTCTCCCTCTCTCTCTCTCTCTCTCTCTCTCTCTCTCTCTCTCTCTCTCTCTCTCTCTCTCTCTCAATCCTCTCTTCTTCTGCCTATACGTCTTCTCACCAGCCGGCATCCACTCAAACTAGAATGGAAAGTTTAGATTTCACGGATCTACACGGTCCCTGCCGTGTTTTCTAAGCAATAGGGCACCTCCAGTATGGATTGAATGCAGGTCAATAAAAAACGATCTAGCTCAGCTCAAAGGCTGAAATTCGAAGACCTTCGATCGTGAATTTGCCATTTTATGAAAACCTGCTCAAGAATATAAAGGTTTTTTTTTCATGTTGAGGTCTCATCATACATGTCACACGTGACATGTACACTTGCGCAGGTATCTTTGACACTATCAGAAGTACAAGCGAGTTGACCTTCTACATATCTTCAAATCTTATACAAATCACTCGAATGATTACATCACTTACACTAAGCCTCCCAAAGTGGTTTGTGACTCATTGCGTGTAAGTGTAGATTATCTTGAGCTTATAATGATAATCTCTTCCCAACAATTAAGATGCACACAGAAACTGTTTAAGTGACAGCTCGATTCAAGCTTGGCCATACAGAATTTCTAGTGGTCAACATGACTGTGTATATTAAACACTAATCTTTCCCCAAAGTTAACTCACTTTCAGTTTCCTTTTAGGTCTGTAACTTTCAGCTACCAAAGGAAATAATTGCTATAATCCAATATCTATATGTAGTGGTCACACAGCCCGTTCCCACTAGATCACAACAGAGTTCACTTCCACTCAAAAGAAGAATTAATCTTCAAAATGCATAGTTAACCTCCATATTTAACATCTGTTTTATACACTGGGTAACATTTTACCCATTTTGGGTTTTTAAAAAAACATGCATGTTTTACCGAGCAATCGGTAAATGTAATACCCAATTTGGGGTACATTTTATCCAGCATTGGGTAAGATTTACCGTACACAGATGCATGTTCCCGTTTTACCCAAATCATTTTTAGAGCGAATCTTGTCATTTGCGAATGAACTTGAGAAGTACATCAGATGAAGAGGTTTTTTTTTAATTGTATAGATACAAATTATTTATACACAAAACAACAACCAACAGAAACAATGAAACAAAGAAACAAGAATAACAATTAAAGGCTACGATGAAGAACTAACTACACGTGAACGTTGTATAAATCACTTGCAGTGGACTATAATTGGTATTCAATATTTGATTGTATTTATAACATTAAATACGATTAAATGCCCCCTATAATTTAGGCACAGTAATAATTGTTTACTCTGGCACGAGCGCGGTGTAATGATTAGGGTCTGCTTCTGTATTACGTAACCAATCACAATAGTTCTAGGAATATTAAGTGCGTACTTGGTTCTAGTGAATCATCCAGTGTATCAAAATAGCCCGAACTAAAATACAGAACAGACTCATTAAAACATGCTAAATTTAATCGCCTGTCCCTGTACGATGCTATTGTTGAATGACGTGTACAGTACAAGCGTCAAAGTCATTAGGTTCGAATAAACATGATTAATGTCAAGAGGGGGTATTGTTTGAGATTTTATCGAAACTACATTTGTTTTCCATTGTTCCCGCCTCTTGCTTGTGTTTTCTATTTCATGAACCCCCTGTCACTCACTCTCTCTCTCTCTCCCTCTCTCTTTCTCTTCCCCTCTGATTTTCGCTTCTTGCAGTGTCCACCACTCCTCGCATGCTCATGGTGCCCCAACTACCTTTGCGATGCTCAAAGCATTCAAGCAATCATTCTTACCACATATCAATCTCATTCACCTCTCTATCAATCTCAATTTCATTGTCATCATCTACCCACTTTCTTTCTTTAAAGAAACTACTAAAAACCGAAATGGTACCTCTGGTTTGAAAAATAGACAAGCATAAATTTGGAAGGCTCAGTATAACGTCATCGATAAAAGGGGTAATTTCTTGCATCTACCTTGATAATGACTTCACAATGTACACATTCCTTGACTTTGTACATACCGCTTTCGTGGGGATAGTTTGAAGCATTCGAAAGATATTATGTCCTGTTTATGTCATGTACATGTCGTGTTAATGTCGTTAAACTTTCAAATGTTTGCTTGTGTGTGCCTTTGTGGAGGGTGTGTGTGTGTGTGTGTGGGGGGTAGTGGTCGTATGGAAACATACATGAGACCATATAGACATCTTTGCAAACTATGTCATTCCATTTTGGTTCCTCGACTTTAACCGTGGCCCCATCCAGCCACAGAACGAGAAGAGAGATAAGAAAAAAATTATATAGTTCTGGAAGATGACGTGTTTTAGTAGTCTACGGGGAATATGTTTAATTCTTCTATAGTGTTAAAGTCAAAGAAATATAAGAACCTTGGTTACCTTGGTTACAATCTTCATTAAAATTTGTAAATGGAATGTATACAAAACCAAGACAATTCAATATTCGGTAATATCCATCGGAAGTTCATACATAACAATATCCCACATTCCCATAGACAGTGTGCCACGCCTGTACCTATAACAACGACTGGAAACTGATTTGAGGCTCAACAACTTTTTTTTTAAATGACGTCAAGTAATAAGAAGGAAAAAAATGTCATGGAGATAGCTACCTAATAACGAGAAGAATATTTGGAGTATAAACCTCAAAACCATAGTCGTGTATAATTTCGCGCCACGAAATACTGGCTTACTGGCCGGGTTCGAGACTATGGCATGTTAACGAAGCCCAAGAAAATATTGAGATGCAAGTCTGATATTGCTTCGGAGCAAAAGGCGACAAATACCAAGATTTAAGAATTTAACTTTACATGTATAACGAAGGGATAATGGTTATAACCTAGTCCACTGTTTCTTATTTCAAGGTGTCCTGTGTGTTTTTGGTGTACATTACTCAAGATACTTATGCTCCGCTGCTACATGTATAAAGTAAGGTTAACACCAATAAATTTAATTACACACCTGCAAAAACTTTCAGATAATCAATCTATATAAGGCGATTTCAATAGTCTCGTACGTCACGAGAAAGTGTGAACATTACAATGACCTAGAAATCATCCGAATTAAGTTTTGTATAGCAAAACAATAAGGTAATGCAATTGCCCTCGAGTTGGTTTCTTGAAAGTCTATGCGAACCTGTTGAACATGATATTCTCCATTTCGCCAGAATGGAGTTGAGACCATCTTGCTGATGCGAGGATGACGTAGAGAAATAGAAGCAGTAGGTATATAGTGAAGAAGAGATTGGTGGTGCCTCGGGCAGCTTGGGTAGAAGAGAGAATTATCGATTGGGCTTTTATTAACACGACATCAATAAAACAAGAAAGAGCCCGAGAATTTTAATCAAACATCGGGCGAAGATGGCACTTATTTGGTGGCAGCTGTAGCGGTCATATTTAAGGGACTGTAACAGGTGTCGAAGGTAGTCGTTTATGGTCTCAAAACCACCATTAATGGACCCACGATGGTCACTAATTAAGGTTGACGTGCTCTTAAGTCTCTTGTTTGTCTGTCTGTTTGTGATTGTAAAAGAAAACCTGTAGTCTATTTGTCAAGGGTCATGTTAGTTGACAACTCGTGAGTCTAGGATTCTACTCATTGATATGAGTTTTACAAATGCTGATCAATTGAACGTTTTAAGTTTCGAATCATACTTAAACATTAATATATTTCTTTATCAAACAAACATTTGATATCAAGCAAACGCTTATTGTGATAGCCCTTCTTCTTCTGCAAATTTATTAATGAATAATTCTTGAAAGTGTGTAATCAGACAAATATTGTTTTAATATCAACGTTTCTATTATCATAACATTGTGTATAGGCCTACGTTTAAAAAAAGTTGTTATATTTTGTATATATTATATTGCTGAAATGTAATTCGATTTGTATGTTGCAGAAGAAAATAAATGCAATTCAATTCAATAAAACCGATATCGGTTAATACAGCCAAATGGCGAACAATTTCTTGCTCGATGTGTGATAAGCAAAATAAAGGCACCCAAAGCTATTTTCGTACCCGACATAGTACCGTATTTGCACCTCAATAAATAGTAATTAAGATCCCAATAAAAAGATGTGCGACCATCTGGATAACACAGTTTGGTTCAACTAAACAAAGAATAAAAAATAATAACAGCTTAACCGCAAACAAAGAAACATTAGAATGGAAAAATTGTATATCTTTTTTTCTTCACAAAACACTAAACCTAACACTGTTACGTAACACGAGTATTAGATGTAATGTTTTTAATGTATCAACATTTCCAAAGTAACATAATTAATTGAACATAATAATATTATCAATGAATACCCTAACCCGAACCCTAGCCCCTTCTACCAAACTTTCCTTTCTTATCATATACATTATATTTGTTGAATTTATCTTTTTTTCAGATCAGCCCATAGACCTCATCATGAGTGTGTCGCTATACCTTGAGAAAGTGAAGACGGGGATCGGTAGTAGGTGGCAGTCGTTCTCCTTGACAGAATGTATCCGAGATCTTCGAGCCTCCAGAAAACTCGTGCTCTTCATCGTCTTCGTCGCCCTACTCCTAGATAACATGTTGACAACTGTAATCGGTGAGGAACACGTCCCTGTAATGTAATATCAAGTCTGAAAAGGAAATAAAGATATTAACTACTAATGCAATGTGGCGCCGTTTGCATCGACTTAGGAAAACAAAACCAACTACAGCATCAATTGCATTCTGATATACTGTTCATTTGATTTGAAATGATTTACATCTAACATGACTTTCTACTTTTAGTCGAAATATTAACTCAGTTATTTAATGTTTTTACTCACAACCTTTGCTTGAAAACATTTTGCACTTGTTTTTTTCTTGTAAATATGTTTCCTGTTATCTTCAGCGCCTATATATTATATCCGACTTCCATGAAATATTTTGTATCTAACTAACATTTTCTACACGTATCCGTCTGGGCTAACGGGAAGTATTGTGCACCTGAAATGTATTCCCTAAGTCTGTTTCATCATGTTCATGTTATCTTTCAAAAGCCTATTATTCATGACTTCTACTAAGAAATATCGTGTCTCTGTAAATCACTTCTACATGCATCTTTTCTGCGCTATTAGAAACAGATACATGCATTTGATGTTTTGTCTAAACATGTGTTTCTTGTCATCTTTGCAGTGCCAATTATTTCTAACTTCGTGTCTCTATAAAACACTTTCTTCATGTATCTATCCGTGCTTAAGGAAGCAGAATTAATACTTGATTTGATTCTCTAAAACATGTTTCTTGTCATCTTTGCAGTGCCAATTATTTCTAACTTCGTGTCTCTATACAACATTTTCTTCATGTATCTATCCGTGCTTAAGGAAGCAGAATTAATACTTGATTTGATTCTCTAAAACATGTTTCTTGTCATCTTTGCAGTGCCAATTATTCCTGACTACATCTTCCATCAAGAGAACCCAGGTTTAGAACGGCATCCTAATCACTCAATACCTATCAATTGTAGCCTCATCACAACTCCTGCCCCAAGGGAAATATCAGGTCGGTATTCTAAAAAAACATTTTTCACAAAACCATCAAACTTATCTGTAAGATATCACGATTTTTATATTTTGCTTTCTCACCTTAATTGCTGGATGTTTATGTATCATTTGGTAATTCCTTATGCAATTTCCAGAAATGTCGTATACTATGTCCTCCTCATAATACTTGCAGTTTAATGTATTTATGTTTTGAAGTAACTATCTTCTATGATTGTCTGTGATCACAGATTTTACACTGATTTTCGAGAAGAAGAAAAAAAAAAAAATCGTTCACACATTTCCTTTTTCAAAATACCACAGGCGCCAACACAACCTCGGCTCCAGTCGTTTGTTTGAATAGTTCGAGTTTTGCTGCCAACACGACAGCCGCATCAGAAGAAAAGCATTATAATGAGATACTTAGACACGAGAGTGTCCGTATAGGGCTGTTGTTTGCGTCTAAGTCGATAGTTCAGCTGATAACCAATCCCTTGATAGGCCCTCTCACTAACAGGTGAGTGAAAGTGAGAAGGGAGAGAATAAGAGGGTTTGAAAGAAAGAGAGAAAGAGAAGAGAGAAGAAGAAGAAGAAGAAGAAGAAGAAGAAGAAGAAGAAGAAGGAGGAGGAGGAGGAGGAGGAAGAGGAGAAGAAGAAAAAGAAAAAGAAGAAGAAGGAGAAGAAGAGGAAGAAGAAGAGAAATATATAGAGAGAGTTATCATGGGATGCATTAATGATACTGTAGATACAAGAATGCATCTATAAAAATAAAAGCTGAGAAGGTAATCAATAATTAAGAGAGAGAGAGAAAGGGGGGGGGGGGTTGAAGAAAAATAGATAAAGGAGTCATGTAAAATTATGAGGATGGGGTAAGAACAAAAGGATTGAACGATCGAGCCCTTTTCTGAATGAAACTTAATCTTCTTTAAAAAACAAAACGTCATGTCTTTCTATTTTTTTTTTCTTGGCTAAACAGCCATGCTTTCCTTGCGAAACTCCTCTAGTGTCGATATCAGTGATATTAATTGCACCGCTCGAATGTGTTGACATTTTAATCAATTGATTGCAGTTAGGCAGGCTACAATTTATCACTTTCTAAGGTTGGGCTTCATTTAAGTTTGTTTAATTATGAATTTATTGGTTCCGAGCAAAAAGGACAATCTTATGTGAAATTGAGGGAAATTAAAGAATAAGAAGACCCGCCGCTACGTCCAAAAGCCACATTAATTAAAGTGGCCTTCAATATTTACCTTACAAATACAGTCTAACCAGTTAGCAAACCTTGAGGTCGCCACATCGGGGTTAGATAGAGTCCATCTGTGGAAAGAGTTACGACATGGATTTCCATTTTTTAAATAACAAAATTGCTTTAAATCTCGGTTTTTTTCTAACTCTTTTATAAAAGGACTTTGTGATTCGACATTCTAATCTTCCATAGGCAATACGTTTTCTCTTTACTGTCTGTGAATATCAGCCATGCGCCTCGCGAGATATGATTTAGATTCCAATCTTAATGAACAAATATGTCATGTTCCGGGCAGCGATGTGCTTTGACGACTTATTTAAAACTGATAACATTGTTCTTAAAAAATGGACTTACTCAGTACTCCCGAAAGTGTTATTCATTAGTAAAGTTGACGTTGAAAAAGATGTTTATTATATACTTACAGGATAGGATATTCTCTCCCTATGTTTACTGGATTCCTCATCATGTTTGCTTCAACGTTAGGTGAGATACGTTTCTACTTTTTTTCTTTTACTATTATTCAAAATCTGGATGAAATTTTCTTCAAGAATTAAACATTCGATGATTAACCATGGTATATATTTATGTATTTGTAAATATTCTCATTTCACGTCTTCGTCTTCTATTATCAGCATTGAGAAATATGAGTACATGGATATTATGAACTATTTCACACACCATAATATACTCCAAATTCGCTTGTAAACATTATTATAAAGGTAATTTTTCATTTCGAAATGTCAACTGATAGATATTGTAGGTAGTTACACGAAACTATGTGCACACCAATTCTTGTAAATTATTAAAAGTATAAAGGGGAAAAAACAAGAATAAACAATATTGAATTTGCAATACTTTTATTTTCGCCTCCATTCTTCTGTTCAGTGTTTGCGTTTGGTGAGAGTTTTGCACTACTCCTAGTAGCCCGTATGATCCAAGGTGTAGGGTCTTCATGTTCATCTGTAGCAGGTAAGACATAAAGATTGTGATGCCCCCTCCCTCCGCCCCCCCCCCACTCATACATATACGTCTGACAATCTATAGCCTATAATGTTCTCGGTGATATATGAATTTACATTTTGTTTACATCCTCGTAACCAAATTCAAAAGAGCAACTTTACTTTCTTCGTAAGTAAGACAATGATGAAAGGTATACATTTTGTTGAAACTGTGAGGAGACACGAAGAAATACGTGAATAAATTGGCATGCTCTTGTTTGAATGAATTGGATCACCATACCATACCACACCCCTTCCTAAATAACCGTACACCAATTCAACAAAACATTTTTAAAAAAATCTTTTAAAAAACACAAAGGGTACTTTAATATGTGTAAAAGCGGTTTATTTTGAGTTCCACAAATTATGCCGAACCATCCATCAATTTTGCAGTCATCGAGTCATTTTAACAAATATTATTCTGAGGTGCATTTGATTGTTTGTTCTGTCTCTTTGATCAGGTATGGGTATGCTGGCCCAGCGCTTCCCTGATGATGCCGAGAGAGGAGCCGCTATGGGCTTCGCATTAGCTGGTCTCGCGTTAGGAGTTTTAAGTAAGTAAACTAATGGCTTGACATTTTGATGTGCTAGTTCTCTTTGTATTTCAATGTGGTTTTAAATGTGACAGGCCAAACATATATTAAGTTAAACGAAATATATATATATATATATATATTGGAAATTATAGTGCAATTAATCTCAGATAATTAGAGAAAACGTATACGCGTGAGTATACAGCTGAATGGGCACAACAGAGTTTACGATGGGAAATAAATCATGACGGCAAGAAAAGATATGATAAGAAAAAGAAAATCTACCTAACAAACAAAAACCGTGCATATTGAGAGATAGGAATCTGTCACGTTTAATGATTACATTGTTTTACCACATTTTAATTTTACAATATTTTAGAAGTAGACCTCAATTCATGTAATATGCTCATAGTACATTTAGTTCGACGATTGTTATAGCCTACTTTTATCAAGTTTATCGAGTATCAGATGTGAAATACCCATTGTTCCTTTTTTTATGTCAACTTTTTTCTTCCAGTCGGGCCACCGTTTGGAGGGGTTATGTACGAGTTCGTCGGGAAAACTTCTCCATTCCTCATTCTTGCTATTCTAGCATTATTTGATGGTCGTAAGTCCAATCTACCATTCAAATACAATAGACTGGTTTACTAACATATTCAAATTGTATGCATACTTTTTAAACAAAGGTTGTTCTTGACAACCTACAAGCTTACCCGGGGCTTACCCGAATAGCAACAAGTAATGTGTGCAGACTGGATTCCAAGTATTGCAGTTCATTCATTAATAACAGGTTAATGGAACAACTCGTCACTTGGTCCCCAGGAAAAGAAACATCCATATAATTTGAAAATGTTTGTAAGTCGGTCTATTGTAGGAATACGACAACAAGCACAAAATTTGTTTTGAACAGCGTGATAGGGGCATCAGTCTCGAGATCATTGGATTTGGGTATGTTTTCGATTAATCCGTCTAAACATTTCCTGTTCATGTATGACATGTATCTACGCCTAAATTATAGATAAGGTTTATATAGTTTATACATTGCATAGTTATACGAATACGTGCCCTTAAATAGGATGTGTGTTAAAGAAGAGCTTGTGTTGTGGTATACACACTCTGACACGCATCAAACAGGATAGTTTCTGGAACGTAAAAGGGCAATCCAACCTTTGTAATAAGTTCATTTCGTTGTAAGCAGAAAAGTATTAGAAACAGAATGTCGCAAGTTTGAAATAAATTGGACAATAATAAGAAAGTTATGAATGTTTGAAATATGAGATCACTATTAACGTCTAAGCAAATCTCAAATTGGCAATTTGGCCAGTGGATTGTGACTTAGTCGCGGATAACTCTCCTGTTTGTCGTGTACAAAAATATCATTAATTTCTGTTTTTCTCCCAAGTACCTCCTCCCTTGAGGCATAAGTCAAAATATATTATGTGTAGCATATTATTGTCCGGCACTTCGTTTCAGTGAAACTGTCGATTCGGCCAATTTGATTTCGTTCATAATTTCAACAGTATGCTTCTCTGATTTGTCTGCTTTCTTTTAGAGTAGTTTACTACCAAGGTTGGATTTCTCTTAAACAGTATAGGCTAAACTATGATATCGCATCTTTGATTTCAGTTCTTCAGTTGTTGTTGTTGAACCCTGTCTGGACTAGAGAAGACCACATGGAAGGAACTCCTATCCTTAAACTTCTCAAGGATCCCTATGTACTCATCGCAGCAGGTAGGTATCAACACTCTCTTTATCAAGATGACAGTATACCATTGCTACCCAGAGCTATCTATACACAGAGTTTGGCCAGCTTGGTCACTGGGTCCGTATATCCTTTTGTTTTGTGCTTGCCCAACAAAGCAGTAGTCGCCGTATTGTGTCCTACTTGAACCGGGTTGGCCAAACTCTCCTAATCAATGGCACTGTTGCTACCAGAGATGTGGGGCCACCTACCCAAGAAATAATAATTGACAAATCAGGACGTGAAGAGCCACCACAGCCCACAAGAAATATTCAAAATGTATTGAGTATCTTGCAGTTTTGGTGTGACAGATCACCCTCAAATACTAACATTAATTTACTTGGTTAAACCTGATGACAAGGACTGCATCATCGATGTTATATTTAGTATAACAAACGATATATTCTACTCTATCTCTCCATACCTGATACAGGTTGTATAACATTTGGTAATATGGGCATAGCCCTGCTCGAGCCGTCTCTTCCTCTCTACATGTTAGATAAGATGGAAGCAGAAAAATGGCAACTTGGTAAGTATCATAACATTCGAATCATACAAACTTTTATACAAGTAACCACGTTTACAAATACAAACCTCTATCTACATTTTCTGTTATCAAACCTTTACTGAAATAATGTATTAAACAACAAACATGTTTGAGCAGGTTAGATTATTCATGAATTCCAGATCAATGTTAGCCTTCAATGTCATTGATAATTAATACGATGTAGGTTTGCTGGTGAATGGTTAACAAAATGCGCATTTCTACGAGCTCATAAATATAAATGTTTAAAAAATACGGAACGTATAATTGCATTCAAGAAGAAAAAAATAATCTCTATCTTCATAATAACAAATGACAGATATTTTGTTAAGTAATTTTGTTGGTGAGTTTGCAAGTACTTCATATTTTACTATTAATTCTTTGTCTAAACGAACATGTTATAATAATGTACGAGAGTTGTTTTAATTAATCCTTTTCTTTTTAATGTAACAAAATATGCACTCTTTTAAATACACCGCAATTATTTTCTATGTGTGGTTTTTGTTGACAGGTGCTATATTCCTACCAGCCAGTGTGTCGTATCTCATAAGTACTAACATCTTCGGAGCACTGGGACATAGAATAGGGAGGTAAGTGTGACTGACCAATCAATGCTTAGGATTATGGGAGGATATATACTGAGATCTCTCATTTGACCATCACCCTCTCTTCTTCTATACCACCCCTCTCTTTCTCTCTCTCTCTCTCTCTCCTTCTCTCTCTCTCCCTTCCCCCACTGTCTCTTTCTCTCTCACTCCCTCCCTCCCTCCTCTCTCTCTTTTTCCCTCTCTCTCTCTCTCTCTATATATATATATCCCCCTCTCTCTGTCTCTCTCTCCCTCTCTGTCTCTCTCTGTCTCTCTCTCTCCATATATATTATACATATCTCCATCCGTTGCCCCTCCCCTCTTTCTCTTTCTCTTTCTCACTTTATACTCGGCTCAGCTCCATATTATCTGGAAAACATTACGCGCTCCCGTATTGTTCAGATTCAATACGATTATATCATAAAATTGAAATAAAAACATGGTCTATCTACCTCGTTTTCGTTTGTAACATGAATGAAATGAGATGAAATACATATCCCTTATTTGTTTATGTATCAAACCTTTTTGCTTGGATATGGGTATATCATAATAATGAACCTTACTTTATTGAATATGTATTGACTTTTTTTTCAGGTGGCTAGTCTCCATGATTGGTATGATCATCGGAGGCATCGCTATGATGTTGGTAAGAGCAACATTCCAATTTTAAGTAAAGAGAAAATATAGAATTCATTGAATGTTGGTATTGCATCATGGTAGCATAATTACAGTGGCATATCCAGTACTCTTGTGTACCTCTTCCCTCCCCCAAATAAAGAGAAAAATACAATACACTATCAATATATAACGTGCAATGAGTCTATAACAGGCGGGACTGCCCTTATAAACTTTTCCCTTACAGGAAGGATTTCTTTGGGTCACTTTCTTGACAGACAACTGACATACTAAAACACAATTTTTAGCATGCTGATGACGATTGCATTTACAAACCAGAAGTTTACCAATAAACCGCAAATAGTGCAAAACTTCAAAGATTAAAAAAGCTTAATACATCGGAAGTTGCGATTGGCATATAAAGATTTTTACAAATTGTTCCCCTTCTCCAGATTCCACTGTCGCAAAACGTACCCCATCTTATAGGACCAAATTTCTTCGTCGGCTTCGGTGTAGGTAAGATCATATTCTATGTTACAATCAAATTGTTCATACGGGCTAACTCCTGACAAATGTTATACCATTAACGACTTATTTTTATATACAAATACGAGAGTATTCCTTTTTAAGATCTTGTTAACAAAATATCACTTCCTCACTATTTATGGTAATCTCAATCCTTTCTGAATCCTTTGTAATGAAGAGAAATATAACATAAAACACTGGTTGACCTGGTAAATAATAATTATAGCGGTGTCGTAATTTACATATATTAGATCAAAAGCATTAAGGCAATCTAATATCTCAATAATTATTTAAAAATGCGTGAGGAATATTCAAAAGAGACAAAGAATCTCTTTTGGTGATTATGAATTAATATATTAATTTATAAACTATTTAATCTACTTGTAATATCAAAAGCTGATCATCATGTCTCTCCTTGATCACTCTTTCACATTTTTTCTTACTCTTTTTATTTCTCTCCCTCCCACTCACACTCGATGCATTTCTCACTCTTTTCTTCTCCCGACCACCCTCCTCTCTTTCTCCCCCTCTCCCCCATCTCTCTCTCTCTTTCTCTCTTTCTCTCTCTCTCTCCTACCAGGCATGGTAGATGCTTCCATGATGCCCATCATGGGCCATCTAGTAGACATACGTCATGTGTCTGTATATGGTAGTGTCTACGCCATAGCCGACGTAGCTTTCTGCCTGGGGTTTGCTGTAGGTAAGTTAAAATGATATGTTCCCCTGAATCCTAACCGGCTCATTATACTAAATTTACAGTAAAGATAAGTATACGAGTGGCTTCTAATACAGCGCTCATGTGACCCTGGTGTCGCCCCAACATTTTTTTCTCTCGTTATAGCAGAGTGGCCAGTATGTATTAACTCACAAGCATATCAAGTACCCATTTCCGCCTGGGTGGAGAGAGGCTAATGTGGATTGATGCTTGGCAGAGGGGTGACGTGTGACGTCATATTGGCCAAGTTGTCAAGGTTGCTGGTTCGAAACAACTGTGTCGTCATCACACTAGCCCCAAACACTGAATTCGCCCCGCTCCAGCCCGTTGCTTGAATGATTTCGCGACGAACCTCATGCATGTGCAGGCACTGTAACCTGGACGATGAGAGAATATGACTTGTGCACTTCGGTACTCTACATGTACTTGCTGAACTTGCATGGTCGGCCGACATTCCGTCTGGTTTTATTTAGTTATTTAGTCATGATATAGAGTTAAGGTGAAGATTGAGCTCTGGTTTTAGATTAGGTTAAGTTTTAGGGTAACTGCCAGTCTAAGATTCAGACTCACAACCTCTCTATCTCCACGAAAGGGTCGTACACAACTTTAAAGGTACTATGTACCATTTGCAGGCCAAAAAAATGAAAAGGTTAAATTCCAACGGCATTTGAAAGACAATACTAATTTAGAACTTCCCTAATAAAAGGGGGGCTTGAAAATGTCTTTAAGTGGGAAAATAATGACTATTAGTTGTCGAATCGACTTAGGAGCTATAGAGCCAGTAAGTAATAGTCTGATTTTTCAGACCATTGTACCGAATGGTCTACGTTTTATGCTGCGCAAAGATTCAATCAGTTTAATTTTGGCCATTACAAGAAGTGGGTTATTGATGTAGACAAGTGCTCATGTACCCCTTACAGCTCATTTTATGTATGCTATTACCAAAGATGGAAAAGCCAGTCAGTCACTCAATAGTGTCTGACAGTGAAGTCTAGCAAGTAAACAGGTTTCCTTGCATAATTTGAATATTAGGTCACTGCTAACGTTTAATTTCACAGATAGGACATACATGACATATTCATAATTCCTGCAAAGTTCTACAGAATTTGATGTTGGCTGCAAAAGGGACATAGTATCTTTAAGGATATATTTTTTAGGAAGAATTCATCACTGAGCATTTCAATATGGATGTGCTTGTTTAAAGTAATGAATTTGAATTTCACTAGGCAGAACCTTTTATCTCGGATTAAACCATGGCATCATAGTCAATTAATGAGAAACCTGAATATTGCCTAACCTTTATCTTCTTCATAATCTGATATAAACAATGTATATGAATCTTTTGAATAGAGTCACGAAATGGCTTAAGTGAAAATAAATTCATGATTATCTCGTGTGATATCGTTTTTATTTCATAATTACAGGTCCTTCATTGAGTGGATCAATTGTTGAAACTATTGGATTCCCATGGTAAGAATTCCCATATACGATCTTCTACATCTCATATTGTCACTGTTCCATTATCTTTAGCAAAGAGTTTGAATACATCAAATTAAATGATCAATATGCAACTGAAGATTGGAATAATCATGTCTTGGATTTTTAGAACAATGACGTTTGATATTTATGCTATGATTTATATTGACATTGAATCAACTGAGTATACATAGCAGACGATGATCTGTATTTGTTTGTAATCCTCCTTACTATTCCTCTTCCTCATCATCATCATTAACATTATATCGCCGAGTAGTATCATCATCGTCGCCAATATCATCATCATCTTCATCATAACCATGATAATAGCAACCACCACCACCATCATCGAAATGTTGTGTTTCTAAAGAAAAATTTATCCTATGCTTTTACAAATGAATTCATTTCGATAAATCCATTTTCTTATTTCACAGGTTGGTGAGAATAGTAGCCATAATAGATTTCCTCTACGCTCCTCTACTATTATTCCTAAGAGATCCACCGGGCAAGGAAGAAAATGAGGTAATTATATCTTTCTTTCAACACTTGCATTATGATTTTGTTTGTTTGAGCTAAGTAGTTTGTGGTTCTGGTAATAAGATTAAATTTGAAGAGAAACTGTCTCAAGATGATGGCTGATCGATGATTTAAGGATAAACGATGTTGATAGGGGTCAGTGTATACATTTAATAATAATAATAATAATCTGGGGGTGTTTCACAAAGATCCTAAGTTGAACTTAACTTTAAGTTGGACTTACATATTATGGAGAGCCATTTGTAGCCTTAAAATAAAATATATTCAAAAGCAAAAATTCAAGTATTTTAGACTTTTTATAAATTCCACATCAAGAACATGAAATCTCCTTGATAATAGAAAATATGAATGATTTGAATCAACATATTATGCCTTTTAAAATGACTTTTTAAAAATATTTTCATAGATGCCAACGGCTTTCCATAATTTTTAAGTCTAACTTAGAGATAAGTTCAACTTAGGATCTTTGTGAAACATCCTCCTGGATCTATATAGCGCTCAATACGGAATACCGTCTCTAAGCGTTTTACAGATATCATTACCCCGGTCATCGGATTCATTCACGCACAATGTGCACCATCTTCACTCCCTGGGGAGTATTCCTACTATATGAATGTTTAAAAATCACGATCATCTCTGTTAGTGTGTTTTTCCCCGATTTCACGGTTATGCATAAGACTCTTGTTTTAGACGTTGTTGATATAAAGTATGACAAATTTGGATTATGAGATTGTCATTGGTTGAGAAGGAAATAGAATAATGGTTAAATAATATGTTTGATAAAAATGACTACGATAGTATATTTACGTGCAACCCAATCGACATGTAGTAGGATATCATTTCTCTTACGACAGAGCGTAGCGTACAGCAGCGAAACAATTTGACTTTGAAGAAGATTGAAATATTATGAAGGTAAACAGAGGATCGAATTTCTTTTTTCATGTTTCTTTAACAACTGACAGATTACACCATATCTAACATTGCGCGAGGATCAAAAACCATTTCATCTAATAAAAAACTAATTCAAAGTGTCTAATTTCAACCAATCACAATATTAATATATATCACTCAGCACCGTTTTCGTTATATTTCAAACTATTATATGTCATAACCAATATGCAATTTATGTTTTAACTTTATCTTAAAAGGTTACGTTCACTAACATTTTTATTTCGTAAATCGTGAATGAAGTTGGGGATTAGTTGGTCATGAAATCTAGTATTTATTAGTATCTTCCATCATGGGTAATTAAGTCATGTGCTTGAAAAAACATTCCAAATATTATGAGCTATTATTTTCTTCTTCTTTTGAGAATTTGTATGGAATTAGTTTGTTACATTTAGACTGGTACAAAATGCTCGTGGAGTATCACTCTACCCAAAGAATATATTCTTTTCAAAGTTGGTTCTGTGAACACAATTCGGTGGTTGTTCCTCATAAAATGGTTCAGTCAGAGAACTGTTCCCCGATGAGGGCGTTTGGGGAGAAGTTTTATAGAAAACCTTGAGTTTTCTTGAAATCAGCGTAATTCCCAAAATAAGTCGTAAATGTGATTTGTGTTTTGATAATCCACTTGAAAGGCCCAATTCAAAATGGTCACTATTACTATGGGGCATATATTCCGTTCTCTTTCAACCAAACTAATCGCGGTAATTGTGCTATTTTAAAACATCCAGCATATTCAAAATCATTCATATTCCTAACATTTTCAATATCCGTGAAAAAAAAAATCAGTTTGCAATCCACTATTTCATAACATCACAATGTATTTATACTGTACTACTAATATTATAATCAATAACGACTGTTAACATTTCTTTGCAATATGCTTGTACTCACGTTTTCCGTATAGTACCAATTTCGTACAATGGCAATGCTTTTTTTGTCCACTCCCACTCATGGTTTAAAATCTTTAACATATCACTACGTTTTTCCAGATTTTCATGCAGATTCAATGCATCTGTGTTTGAAAGCAAGTCAGAAAAATCTTGGAACCAGTGGGATTTGAACCTGCCATCTACTGCTTGCCGGTCAGCGAATTGACCATTAGGCCATCACTGGTCCATCACTGGTCCATCACTGGTCCTGCTTGTTCCAAGATTTTTTCTGACTTGTTTTCAATTACAGATCGATCAATCGATCTTTATTTACGGGGTGTAAGCCACAAATATGTTTAAATAATCGACATTTCTGCCTGGTGGTGGAGTCGCTGCCCGGCAAGCAGTAATGGCAGGTTCAAATCCCGCTGGTTCCAAGATTTGTCTGACTTGTTTTCAATCACAGATCGATCAATCGATCTTTATTTACTGGGTGTGAGCCACAAATACGTTTAAATAATTGACATTTCTTCCAGGAAGCATTACATTTATAAAAGATTCAATGTACATTTGTACATGTTATTCATATTGTGTAAAGAGAAGTGCAGAAATTTACAAAGACAAAGCGATTACCAAACCTGTTCATTTATCTGAATACTATTTTTATAACAGTTAAGCTGTGAAGCTTTGTTATTTTCGTCATGATTTCCAAGATATTCGAATCTACTTGTTTATGGTTATTGCATAAAATCTGTTAATGCTCGTCTTTATATTTTTAAATATATATTTTTTAAATGTAAAAATCATATTTTCAGTTTATGTTTATTTACTCTTACTATTTTCCTGTTTTTAGGGTATATTGCTTCAAGAGCAACTACCTGTATCATACACAGCAGATCAACAGCGTGATTATCAAACCATGGATGGGCGATATGGGAGGAGAGATTCATCCGGGGTTGAATCTGTAGACTAGGTATCGCATCATTATCCACATTATTATAGTCATCCTCATCGACATCGTCATCGACATCGTCGTCTATTAGTGTCGTCCCCATCGTCTTCTAAACCTATACGAGAGAATCATTTACAAGTGTTCATGAGAACAAGATGGCGTCCTTTCGATTCAGAGTAGCGTATCCCTCAATTCCGATTACTACGAACAAATTCCCTCCCTACTTTCAGTGTCGTCTCATTTTCTACTCGCCCCAACCCGAACCTGATTTTCAAAATTAATTCCTTGTAAGATTATAATAAATACAGTATAAAGTTAGTTCTGGGATTCATATCAATAATAATCGAATAGTGGAATACAAATAAAAGATCTTCAAAATAACTGCTTGTATCATCGAAGATGGATGTTTTGGCATCATCGTATGTGATTAGCGCCATCTTGCGAAGTAATATTTTTTATTTCAAGGAGACTACTTTTTTTAATGAGGGAAAAACAATCTGAAACGTACAATTTTTGTTTTGCTGCATTTTTCGACATCATGAGTTTCACTTTGATATGACTATTATACAAATTACTGATTTGCTGCCACAAGAAAATCAGTATAGAACATTCAGGGTAACAGCCCTAACAATTATTGATCACCTTGTAAGAGAAAATTGCTCTGTATTTTTGACAGCAACATTTCCCCACTTCCTTAAATAAGTATTTTTTACCAACAGCATGGCCATGGAATCACTGCATCGAACTTATTTCTAACTATCTGTGATGTCTCTTTAAAACTTTTTTTTTTGTGTGAATCGCTTAATCAAACAATAATTTGTACTTACCTTCTACCAAAGAATTGTTGAAGTTGAAATTTGTTCAGATTTTCCAATGTTGTGTCTACCACGTCTATTTCAATAAAATTGCTTCATTAGTTACCACTCGGTAATACAACATAACGTATAGATCCATGCTAAGGATAGAACTGCTTTGAATGGTGTTATTGCTGTCTGTTCTGCTTACTGAATGTTCGAATGTTAGTCTTCATATGGTATAGGCCTTGTACATTGGGGCTTTATGTTCTACAGTCCCAATTATAAGATTCGTTTGAAGGTTGCTGTGGGTTCTGATAGTAGAATCAGAAAAATATACCCCCCAAACAAAAAAAAAACATGCATGGTTTACAGCGCATATACTGAAAGGCATAACTCACATTTGCACATTACGGTACCGCGCGTCCTGAAGACGTGTCGAGACAAATGGTTCATTATTTCTCATATTTTCATATTTTCTTCTTTAATGATTAATTTTCAGTTATTGCCAGAACTTAAATTAACTTTAGGTCATTGTTAAGAGATGATGTGGAATGTATAGCAAATGGTGCACATCCACAAATTCCTTCAATGTATGCCAATATACAAGCAGCTGTTCATATTAGATAATCGTTATTGTTGGTGGATACTATTCTTTTATTCTCCTCTCTGCGCTGTACGCGATACTTTAAACAGTAGGGGCGACCGGGGATAACCCCCACCCATTCCAGTAGTCTTAAAGACAGAGCATTTTACCGACGTCGCTACCACTGCTGTAATGTTTTTTCGATTTCGCCATCTGTCGTTGAAGGCGTACATAGAGCGAATCCGGTTCCTTTACTCAAGCATAATCACGCGCGCGCGTCATATTCAGTGGGTGATGGCTATCGACACATCGTGACATTGTGAGCAGCAGATGGCAGTATACGTAATTATGCAGTATATAGTGTAAGTAGAATTCCATGCCTTTAACATAGATATTCATAGTAAAAGACTTTTAGTGTGAATAACCTCGAATTTATCTGGTTTCTTTTGCACATTTGGGTTCTTGTGTTCCCGATAAATCAGTAAGAAAAGATGAATTCATGCAGACCGTCTTGCAAAAATGATAAGAATAGAATTAAATAGGATGCTACAGTTATAGCAACTTTCATTTTCAACCTCTCTTTGACTGAGCAGAATGTGATATTATTTTGAATGATATTTTCAGTTCGTTTCAAAACGAATCGGAGTGTTTTACAAATATGTAAATAGTTTACGTATGTATATTCAATAATTCATGTATGTTCTTTTTGAGAGTTTACTGACATTGTTGTAAAAAGATTGTTATGTACACATTTATGATGAAAAGATGTCTCCAAATTAAAAGTAATGTATGTCACCGCCCACAAAAGTGGAAATAAACGTATTCGATTCTCAGCACCTTAATAACGACTTCTTTTTCTTTGCTTTATCGTTCTCTTTAACAAAATGTAGTGAAAAATTGCTGCAACTTCTGCTACTTCTACTATGAATGATGATGATGATGATGATAATAATAATAATAATAATAATAATAACAATAATAATAATAATAATAATAATAATAATAATAATAATAATAATAATAACAATAATAATAACAATAATAATAACAATAACAATAACAATAATTACAATAAAAATAATAATAACAACAACAATAATAATAATGATAACAATAATAGTAATGATAATAATAATATTATTATGATAATGATGATAATTATGATAATGATAATAATAATAATCATCACCATCCTCCTCATCATCATCCTCTTCATCATCGTCATAAGCGCCTTTTTAGTTACAAGTTTAATAGGTAAATGATCAAAGTCATTCTACAACATCATTATCGGCTGCTGCCCTTTTTTCGTCCAACTTCTATGACTAATTACAGCAGGCAATGACACAGTATGAACGGGGTTACTGTACGCGATCTCAAAGAAATCCTTGTATATAAAGCAATCGCTTCAATGACATCATTTTGCTACAGCCACATACGGAATTATGTTTATTGCATTATTTATAGCATTAATCCAAAATTATGAGAATGATGCCACTATGGAAACGAATCAGAACCAGGAATATTCTTTATTCATATTCCAGTACTCACTTAATTCTTTCGACACCGCATACAGGGTAAATTGAAAGACATTGATTTGAAATCATAAGCATTCACTCTTAATCATTTTTTTATGAACAGGTGTTAAAATAATAAAGTTCTTGCAATAATCCACACTTTGTTTAAATTAGGTTATGAGATCCAATTAAAGATGTTCGGTTTATTTAGACTGTACAGTCTCCATTCAATGAGTTGTATGTCGAGGGTGTCCATACTAACTTTTTTTTTCTCGATTCTATTAAAGTGATAAGCCTACTGATCATAATTTGCTTTCCATACGTGTGGGATCTCATGCGGCATATTGTACGACGTCGAAATATCTCAGATGTATGGCCAGGGAAAATGTCATCTCAATACGGTGTCCACACGGCGGAAATATTTCGGCGTGCTAAGAACATAGAAGTAGCGTGAGATTTAACACCTAAGGCTGGCAACATGCAATTCTGATTCTTGGTTTCTTACAATGTACGGACAGCAAAATTTCTTGGCCATCTATTTTTCATACAGCGTAAAAATATCTTGATATTCTGAGAAATGTGGTATCCTACACCGTAAGGACAACGAATAGAGATTGCATAGCGTTGTCCATACAGTTTATCGTCGTGATAACAGATGTAGCATGATATACAACGTATGTACAGCAAATCAAGATTGAGCGAGGTTAAAGTCCTGATGAAAGTACACAAAATCTCGCGGCAAGAGTATAAGACCAAAGCCAAAATACATAGCGAGATACCACCAAATTCAATCAATATTGCTCAACGCAGATAACGTCTTGCTGGTCATGCTATAGAGCTGAAAACCAAGTCGGATGTCATCAGCTGGACGATGCCCCGCCCTAACAGGGGCAGAAATTCCGCCGCCCCCCTTCCTCAAAACATCATGGAGGCATGCAATCTTTATCTTGAGATAGAAGGTACCCTAATATCTTAATGGGAAAGAGCCAGGGGCGTCGAAGAATGAAATCCATCTCGGCTACGGAGTGTTCACATGATGATGATGACGATTATGATAATGACGATAGTGATGATGATGATGATGATGATGATGATGATGATGATGAGAGGGAGGAGGGGGGTGACGGTGATGATGATGATTATGATGATGATGATGATGATACTGATGATGATGATGATGATGATGATGATGATGAAGAAGGCTAAATCGAATCAGAAATATAAATTCGTATGGACACATCCCTAAACATACTAGTTTCAAGACAACTGGGACAAGTACTGCAGTTCTTTATATTTAACCATGGCTGGCAACCTTTTTATGAACATTTGAGAGAGGATATGATAGAATTTTCTGATCGATTTTAGAATCTAGGGCTACACTTTGTTGATGTAATCCAGATTTCCTGGTGTGTAGTGATTAAACGTATATGGTGTATGAAATGGGAGCAGGTAAACTGAATCTTGTCTTCCTGGCATCGGCTTGAATCCTATAGGCGGGAAGAGATATGGCTGGCGAAATCGGATACTATAGCACGGATCCGTCAAAATACTTGGTCCATGCACTTCCTATATCCATTCTAAACATCAATTTATAAAATTTGTGTCTTCCATCGCCAGACAAACGAAAAAAAGAGGAAATACTGTTTTTTTCCCAAGATCTTATGATGTTTACTTACCTTCGACTTCATACAATTCATGTTTTCTACGTACAAGTGTCTGACGAATAGACTGTACAAACCAATAGCAAACGATGACAAACATTTTTGTTTTCCACATGAATTGAATAATTGCTCTCTATGAAACATTAGCTTGATTCATGCCCAATGCAAGATGTTTGAATAATAGCTTTAAGGTCTAATCAATGAAACCCCCTTATCAGATTCACTTCTCCTTGTAAGAATCGTACATGGGTTTCACCTAAAGATCTAATTACGAAGAATCCCCTTATATCAAGTGCACAGGCATCGACTTACGACGAATCGTAGGCTAGAGGGTTCTACTTCTGTTTCAAATTTCTTCGCCTTCTGAATTGGAATCCTGTTTTTTGAAGAATCAGTTTGGTGTCTCAGAGATGGAGGCCTGAGGAGAAAATGAAATGGAGAAGGAAGGAGAAAGTAACTGGAAAATGACTAGTACGAGTGCAAAACGCGTGAAACGTGAATTCAAGATAGGGTGGGTTGCTTTGCAAATTAACAAAGAGAGTAAAATGGGATTTCCCCCGAAAGTAATGATGTATTATGAACATGAAATTAATGAATAATGAAAATGTTTGATATTAAAGGTAATATGTCCCATTTGCAGGTCAAAAAAATAAAAAGGTTATATTACAACGGCATTTGAAAGACAATACTAATTTAGAACTTCCCTAAAAAAGGGGCTTGAAAATGTCGTTAAGTGGGAAAATAACGACTATTAGTTGTCGAATCGACTTAGGAGCTATAGAGCAAGTAAGTAATAGTCTGATTTTTCAGACCATTGTACCGAATGGTCGTACGTTTTATGCTGCGCAAAGATTCAATCAGTTTAATTTTGGCCATTACAAGAAGTGGGTTATTGATGTAGACAAATGCTCATGTACTCTTTACAGCTCATTTTATGTATGTTATTTAATACCAATTATGAAAAAAGCCAGTCAGTCTCACTCAATAGTGTCTGACAATGAAGTCTAGCAAGTAAACAGGTTTCCTTGCATAATTTGAATATTAGGACACTGCTAACGTTTAAATTTCACAGATAGGACATACATGACATATTCATAATTCCTGCAAAGTTCTACAGAATTTGATGTTGGCTGCAAAAGGGACATAGTATCTTTAAGGCTCAATTACCGAAACCATATTGTAACAGGGAGAAAGAAAACAAGTTAAGTGGAATGGTTTATTATTCATGACACGGAACTTATCTTTCATCTCACTTTAAACAAATCTCTTTTACCCAGTATTTCACTCTCTCTCTCTCTCTCCCACTGTCTCGACCTGTATGTGCCTGTCTCTATGTGCCCCTCTTTCCCTCTCTCTCTCTCTATAAAATATATATTTGTATATATATAAATCCTTTTCTTTTTTATTCTGTTCTCTCCCCTTTCTTCTCTCTCCCTCCTCTCTCCCTCTCTCTCTCTCTTTCTCTTCTGTTCCGTCATCTCCCTCTCTTCTCTCTCTCTCTCTCTCTCCCCCTCTGCCTTTCTGTCTCTCTCTCTATTATACAAATGATGCATGCGCATGAGTTTATTATACGATCTATCCGCACTCGAGTTGAGGCTGTGTGTATCTATCGCACGAAGCCGTTAGGCTGAGTGCGATAGATACACACAGCATCAACGAGGGCGGATAGATCGTATAATGAACGAATAAAAACATGCATCATTTGTTTTATACAACGAAACTCCTAGATCCTTGTTATTTGATGTAAAAATAATGAATTGTTTCGTGACAGTTTATGGCTGACAAATAAATCTCAAGTTTTAATAAGTCTCAATTTAGTGCGCACACATAAGTATAGATATAGCAAGCGCACCTCTATCTATACCCATTTACGCATAGTGCTGCGCAAGAATAGGCCCATGTATACACGCAGTATTGCGCTCTATCCTCTACGCGCACTACTGCGCGGCATTGAAAAATCGTTGGATAGTACTGGAAAATATTGCACGCTTTTTCATGAAAAAGCGTGCAATAGGCTCAGTAAATGAATCACACGTGACCGCGCATGACCAATCATTTGATTAGGATCTGGGAGTGAGTTGTATAAATATATATATCTCTCTCCCCCTTTCTGCCACTGTCTCTGTCTGTCTGCGTCTCTCTCTACGTGCCC
Organism: Mesocentrotus franciscanus; assembly: GCA_037976565.1. NCBI lineage: Eukaryota > Metazoa > Echinodermata > Echinoidea > Camarodonta > Strongylocentrotidae > Mesocentrotus > Mesocentrotus franciscanus. The sequence goes on along the minus strand of CP137677.1, from coordinate 1,034,594 downwards.
CTCTCTCCTTATTTCTCTCTCTCTCTCTATGTATATATATATCTTTTTCTTCTCTTCTCCTCTCTCCCCCTGTCTTGCATTGTCTCTCTCTCTCACACACACACTCTCTCTCTCTCTCTTTCCCCCCTCTCTCTCTCTCTCTCTATCTCTCTCACACCCTCTAACTGCATGTCTCCCCTATCTCTCAGTCTGTCACTGTCTCTGCATTAACACAAACATGATTTGTTTTTCTCGACAGGTTCAAGCGTGGTTGTTCACCTCCGCTCAGCCATTTAGTACCGTCTTTTAACCAGAATGCATGTATATACACGGACGAGTAATTCTCAATTTAATTTCACTGACGGCGATCACAGGACTGCTGCCAGAAAGAACTTGTCATGTTTTTCTCGTTCTGTTATATATCTTTAAAATCAAACAGTAAAAACGACTGATTTAGATGTAACCATTTTTCTTGAATTAAGGTGGGGCACTATTGCTTTCATTCTTTCAAGTATTATCGACATCATAATCCATATATTATATACTTTATCTACAGAGAACAGATTGGATTATTCAAGTCGGATCATGTCCAAGCTTTACATCAATTACCTCTGTAAATGCTAATGAATCTATTTTATTGTTGACTACTTCAAAGTAATTGAGTCAGATAATTCAATGGATGAAGATAATCTCTTGAATTGGTTCAATTACGTGAAATGGTTGATATTTATTTTAGCGTGTATCACAATACTTGTACCTGAATACTTACTTTCTAGACCTACTCTAAAAGTTAGTTTCTTGAATTTCCTTCATGTTCTTAGCATCAAGTAATCTATGGCTGCACTTTATGAAGACTGACTATTCGGCAAATAAATTGGACTTTATTAATAACATTCTTGTAGAATAATAATGTATATAACCTTTGAAGAAATAGGCCATTAAATGCATATTTCATCTGTGGTGTATCGAGGGTGGAGGGAAGAAGCTATTAAGCACGGAAGGACCGGGGAACTCTTCTCAAATAAAAGATACCGTGTTAGATGACGCGCAAAGAATGCCAGGAAACAGAGCGTATTCTTTAGAAGAGGGGAGTTGAAGTCATAGACCTCGAGCAATTATTCATTGTCTCTTCATCCATGCTCAGAGAAAAGTGCAAGTAAACAAAGCCAGAGGAGTCACATTGCTTTGTCTTTTGAATACTGGTTCAATATATGGAGATAACATGTATGGCATGCAGTCAGAAGGGTCTCATCCTAGATATCTTACTATGCAATAAGCTATCCTCTGATTATAAAGAGAGCGTCCGACTCGAATAGAAGAAGATCACCTCGTGATTTGCAGAGGTGGACGGAAGGGGGATTAGAGAAGACGTATACATAGTTATCTTGCACTTAATTGTACAAACATCAAAGGAAATAGGCTATTCTCATTTGAAGTGTGGGGGATATTAAAAGCAACAAGTTTTTCTTTCTTTTTCAGAAAATGTCAACGCCTTGTGTTATATTGACACTCTACCGCCGTCCATCAACGATGGGTTCTTTTTTTTTCTTCTCCTGTTGTATTTTTGTCCTGAAAATGATCCCTTCTATATGGGGACGAGGTAGAGCAAGCTAGAGAGACAGACAGAGACTCAACAAAGATTTAAGGAAATGAGAAAAATGAAAAGAGAGATGTAAAAGTTAATGATCTAAATTGTAAAAAAGGAAAAGAAAAAGAAAAAGAAAAATCTAAAGAAATAAGGTAAGATTTAGTTTCAGGGAAATGTAATGAATAGGTTTTTTTGAATTTATATTTGGCTAGCGGGGGAAGTCGCCCACAAGAAATGCAGACAATTTACATTATAAGATTAGGGGTTTCCCCATCGACTCTGTATCTTACCCTCAGGCAAAGAAAAGAAAGTAAAATCTAAGTCTTAGTAATGTTTAATGCTCTAATTGAAGTGTTTAAGATGTAAATTGAGCAATCTAATAGTGATTGAAAACATTTAACACATTTTGAGCGAAATACCATCACTCGATTTAGTATTTTGTCTTTTCAGAGAGCGCAAATAATGAAAATAGCTGATCAAGCGTTTTCTTACCAAACACCCCGCCACCTCCTCTATCTATCAATCAAAATGGCTATATAAACATTAACAAAATAAAACAAATATAATTTGTTGGAAAGAAAAAGAATTTTCTCAACAATAAATCATATTATTACCACATTGTGACCCGTACGCGTGTTTGATTGTAGTAGTTTCACATCAGAATGAGATATGAGTTGAAACCATATGATTCGGCGTTATTCTCTTCTAAAAAAAAAAAAAGAATGATAATAAGATTCGATAGGTTTTTACATTGGGCCGCGCCAGTAATGAAAAAGAATACTCTATCTAGGGTAGAAAATGATAACATGTTTTTTTTTGGTACAAAAGAAGACAACAAGTTTATGAAATGTAGTTAATATGTGTTTTGTTTTTGTATTGGGTAAAGCAATGAGTAACTGCGATGGGAATACGGTAGGCGATGAGGATTTTAAAACCAGATACATGTGTGTTATCTATTCAAGTTGCATCAAATGATAGTTCATGATCACGACAAAAGCAATTAATATTTTTTAGCCCGAGGGGAACCATGCTTATTACTTGCCTTATAAGCTGAGTGTACCTTGATCTATATTCAAACTTCCAGACTTGGCATATTGAGGGTGTTTATATCAAATCTGCAGACGGAATAGTATACAAATATTGACTGCTTTGAGGGGCATGTTTTAAACAATAGCCCAAGGTTGTCTCGAGACTGTACCTGAGACGAAGTCAAGGGGCACAGTCCAGGCTCCAGATCACCGAGGAGCTATTGTTTTAACCGTGACCCGAAAATTTACCAGTCAAAATTTTTTTTTTATGTACCAAATCCCGCTTGTGGATTCTAAAAAATGGGTATTTGAAAAATATCCCGATCAAATCCCCCAGCAGTCAGTAGTGAATTTCATGCCTGCAGTTTTGACTAATCAGAGGCCTAGAATCTGTTATGCGGTATGTAAAATTAAAATAGTTTGGATAATTTTCTACTGAATTAATTTTCTATTTGAATAAATGTTGGCAATTCAGTTACAAATCAATATTATGTTTAACAGTAACTACATGCCCTGTCACCAATCCTGTTCGACAACTCTCTCTCTCTCTCTCTCTCAGAGAGAGCTTCATGCCTTCCATCTAATATATACGAACCTGGATGTAGAAAGCAAACCAATTTCCATCGAAACATACACTCTGGATTGGGAGCGATCTAATCTATCAAACAGCGACATGCGATCTAGTAAGGTAATGAATTAAGTGCTGAGTGAGACAACTAATCTTTACAAGCAATTTGGAACTCGATTAATACAATCGTATACTTTCTAGAGGAAGCAATTATAATTTGAGGATAAACTATGCCAACAAGCATATTCTATGATTGGCAAAACGGGTAAGCTTGACAAAATAGGCATGTTAGGAAACTTGGTCTACAGGCAATATTGTAAAGGAGAACAAAAACTAATTCATACAGGATCGAAAAGGAAAAGTTTTCTCTCTCTATGGAATAAGAGCCAATTTATAGTCATTTAAAATCTTACTTTCTATCAATTAGCATCAAATAGATCTGATTGGAGGCATATCAGTGGTGTACACGAACCTATCAATATTTATCAGAGAGCTTAAGGGTAAAACGTCGATTGTCTAATAATCTCTCAATCTATATAATTCGTCTTTAGAAGCCCTCTTTTCAATGCTCTTCCCTTCAGGAACCACAATCTGTTTTGTCTTCCCCCCATCTTTGGGGATTATCGGGGATTTTCCCCCTCCTACTCCAGCTACTACCGATGACAGCATCAATTTTTCCTTTGGTTTTTGAAAGGTAAACCAAGTATGAATTTAACATTTATTCGCGGGTTCTCATGGGAAATTCGACATCATTCAGCTATTTACTCATTTATGAGCGTTTTCAGTCAAAAAGTATGGACTGCACTATCACGACCAATGAGTCTTAAATAATGCGCGGTGCGCGCATTATTTAAGACTGAGATTGAGAGAAACGCCACGTAATGCCCCGTTGACACTTGCCCGCATTTTGGTCCCGCACTGCCCCGCTCTATTGCGTGCCAATGCGTGCCAATTAGTGGCACGCAGTTCGTATAGGGTCACGTCTAATTAACGAATAGTTCACGCAATGCGTAACCACCAGGACACGCATTGTCGCGTCATGTTTACGCCCAACTTAATCAATGTTCACGCATTGTCACGTCATATTTACGCCAAACTTAAGAACAATTCACGCATTGGCATTCATTGTGACGATAATGCTTCTAGTAGTCACTTTTTTTCTTCTTCTTTTTGATCAGGAGACTTGTTTCAACTCATTCACGTACTAGTTGGACAACATTTAAAATGTTGAATACCCAAGAAGTTGTTTCAGGGCAAATAGAGTTTGAATGTGGTGGCTGCAGGGCTTATTGGTCTTGAGCAGCATAAGAATCTTGAAAAAGAGCAGACAAAAGAGGGGTAGGAAAAGAAAAGCAAGGACGATGTGGGTGAGAGAATGGTTGTCAAGACGCCATGTGTATGGACATTTTGACCAGTTATTGACCGAAAACCAGAATAATAATAATAATATAATAACTAGATGTTATAGCGCTTTTCAGGTTGGAAGGCCCTCTCAAAGCGCTTTACAGATATATATATATATATATATATACCTGTATTATTACCCCGGTCATCGGGTTCAGGCTTACCCGCACACAATGTATGCACATTCAACACTCCCTGGGGAGCATTCCAGCCAGGCGTCATTTTTACAAGCGCACACTTGCTAATCTAAGCACATTAGCTTTCGCATCCTACCGGGTACCCATTTAACACCTGGGTGGAGAGTGGCAAATGTAGATCAATGTCTTGCCAAAGGACATTAATGCCGCGGTGGGACTTGAACCGCGGACACAGTCCGGTGACATATTCACTCGTCCACGACCCCTCCACAATAACCGTTTCTAGGAAGAATTGAACGCCATATTGTTTCCGAAAGCTCTGACTCACATTATGTCAATACTTTGTAGAGAGACTCTATTTCCACCCTTATGAGATAAATTATTAATAATCGTGTGTCATTTGTTTCACCGTGCAGTGTGAAAGTAGGACTGTAGGAAGTTATTAAAAACTTACTTAAACAAGAAAGTTTGAAAAGGGTACATCTCACAATTTGATATATTCCCAGATTTTAGTTTCAATTAATTGTAATTATGTGGAAGGGGGCTGAATAATTGACAACTTTACAAAGCGACTTCGGAGAAGAAAAAAATCATTCTCAAAAAAAAAAAAGAAACCGAGAAACACATTAATTGTGGAAAATATGTTAAATCCCCAAACAAACATTTCAAAAACGTCGAATCATTTTACAAAGGTATCCTGCTCATCAACGTGGTCTCGAAGTCAGAAACTGTTCACAAGCTAAAAAATATAAGTACTGTCCTTTTTACATTATACTTTATAATTATATATATGTTATCAATTAATGATTTTTAACGATAATAAGAAATTTAAAGCCCCTCCAAAGCGTTGGGAGCCTCACATTCCAAAATTGGGATCGCAAAATTTCACTTCAATTCTATTATGATGTGGACGAGGATGTCATAAAACATACACCAACTTCTGCAAAGATTTACCCCTAAAATGTATTTGAAGACGAATATTGATGACAGGACACAAAGTAAGGGTTTTCTATTGTACTCAGAAAACCAAAATTTTGTATTTTTCCTTTTTTTAAACACATTTGTTTTGAAAATCTTTCCAGAGTTGTGTTTTAATTGAATGACATCCTTTTTCATATCATTATACAGTTTAAGTGAAATTTTGTCTTCAAGATCACGTGTTCCACATTCGTAGACTATGCGCATGGCATGCAAAAACTGCGCGGGAAGTATGCGCAGCCAATGCGCAAATTGTGAGCAAATTATTCGTTAAGCGTGCCACTAGGCCGACGTACACGCATCGGCACGCATCGGCGCGCACTGGCACGAGTAGGTAGCGTATAGGTTACGCATAGTTCACGAAGGGTTCACGAAAGTTCCCCCAAAAAAAAATTGTCGTGCCAAAATTTTGAACATTTTGAAAATTCTGTCACGCATTTCACGCACTGCCCGCATCCTCCCGCACGTTACCACGATTACTTCCCGCATTGGCACGCAAGAGTATGTGTCTATGCGCAAACTATGCGCAAACCAAAGTGCGGGCAAGTGTCATAGTCAGGTGGCTTAGTGAAATTATCGTCACTTCCCGGATAAAAGCACCATTTTTGGTACAGGGCTTCCTTAGGACCTTCTTAACGATATTAGGCTAGGAGCCCCCGGCAAAAATTTCAATTTAAGGGTGTGGGGCGGGGCGTCTTTTTGGAGCCCCCAAATGATTTTATAACATTGATTTGTTGTTGTACAAATGCCATTTTTGGTACAGGGCTTCCTTAGGACCTACTGAACGATATTAGAGTAGGAGCCCCCGGCAAGAATATCATATAAGGATGTGAGGCGGGGCGTCGCCTCGTAGCCCCCGAATAATTTAGAAGGTAATATTACATTTATTTGTTGTTGTACAAATGCCATTTTTGGTACAGGGCTTCCTTATGACCTACTGAACGATATTAGGGTAGGAACCCTCGGCAAGAATATCATATAAGGGTGTGAGGCAGGGCGTCGCCTCGTAGCCCCAAATAATTTAGAAGGTAATATAACATTTATTTGGTGTTGTACAAATGCCATTTTTTAGTACAGGGCTTCATTAGGACCTACTGAACGATATTAGGGTAGGAGCCCCCGGCAAGAATATCATATAAGGGTGTGAGGCAGGGGCGTCGCCTCGTAGCCCCCAAATAATTTAGAAGGTAATATAACATTTATTTGGTGTTGTACAAATGCCATTTTAGTACAGGGCTTCATTAGGACCTACTGAACGATATTAGGTAGGAGCCCCGGCATATATGTGAGGCAGGGGCGTCGCCTCGTAGTCTACAACTAATTTGTAAGGTAATGTAACATTGAGTTTTTGATGTACAAACGCCATGGGGCCCCCAATCACACATATATGAATATTTATGCCGGGGGCTCCTACCCTACCACCATTCAGCATGTCCTAATAAAGCCCTGTACCAAAAATGGCGTTGTACAACAACAACTCAATGTTATATTACCTTACAAATTATTTGTGGACTACGAGGCGACGCCCCTGTCCCACACCCTTATATGACATTCGTGCCGGGGGCTCCTACCCTAATATCGTTCAGTAGGTCCTAAGGAAGCCCTGTACCAAAAATGGCATTTGTACAACAACAAATAAATGTTATATTACCTTCTAAATTATTTGGGGGCTATGAAGCGACGCCCCCGCCCAACACCCTTATATGATTTTCTTCTAGGGGGCTCCTACCCTAATATCGTTCAGTAGGTCATAAGGAAGCCCTGTACCAAAAATGGCATTTGTACAACAACAAATCAATGTTATAAAATCATTTGGGGGCTCCAAAAAGACGCCCCGCCCCCACACCCTTAAATTGACATTTTTGCCGGGGGCTCCTAGCCTAATATCGTTTAGTAGGTCCTAAGGAAGCCGTGTACCAAAAATGGTGCTTTTATCCGGCAAGTAACGATAATCGATAAATTTGACGCTAAGCCACCTGACTATCAACGGGGCATAAGAAAATGTCATCATTATAAATTCAGCACCCGATTGATGACTGAACGGCTTATCTATCTCTCGCAGCAATACATACATTACAAAAAGAGAGCTTTGCGTCATGTTTCTCTCATGAAAAAGATTCAAATAATACTGAACATTTATTTATGTATTCTTATTAGCGAGGGGGACGGGTGCATTATAAGCTCACCGCACACTACAAGATCCGACTGCGATCCGATGTCTGAAGAAGTGGCAATTGCATTGGATTTGGACCTTTAACAAAAACAATTTTCCCCATTGAGTTTCAAAATAATGATAAGAATAAAGACAATAGAAAAATTTAGTGCATTTTAAGCCTTCTAGATGAGGACAATTTTAATTCGGCTTCAAATCGCAGACAATCGCACGACTGGTTTGACGTCACTACGATTCTTTTGTTGTTGTAATACCATTCAGAACCTCGATTTAACATGTATGAATGTCGTAATCATGTCCTAGCCTATATCAAATTCTACCAAAATCGCATCGTACTAAGATCGTATAGTAGGCATATGCTATGGGCTTTACGGGCTCATTTGAGGAACAGAAATCAACAAAAACATGAAAGTTTCTCCTGCTTCCTGTCATTACACTATTGGATGGTTTTCGATTTAAAAATATAGTTTACGGGATTAGCCCGAGTTCAATCCTAGCCGCCGGTAGGATCCTGTAAATTGAAATACGACTACCCGTAATGAAACAACATCCGTTGGGTATACCATGTAAGTCGCCATCTTTCCCAAACCTGATCGTCTAAAAATCAAGAACTTTTGAAGAACATCATCCTTTATCTCTCCATCTCTTGTTCCACTGCATAACCCCCGCCCTTTTTGTTTTACCTGTTTTTTCTTTTCCTAGGGGACTATATGGTTATCAATAACGGGGATCAGTAGGGTAGTGAAGAAACATGATCATCATACAAATAAAAAATGGCTGGAGATGCGAGACTTGATATGATGGGGATTTACTTGGAGCCTTCCAGCTATCTACCTATTATGATACAACGTTTGCTAGAAATCCTGGCATAGACATGGATCTGGATAATTCCTCTACATTCTCGCTTGGTCGGAATATTGTACCTTAAACAATAGTCATTGCCGGTATTTGGGAATAGTAATGGTTCCTGGTTACATCACAATTTATGTTACAGTCGATAAGGTGCGTGGTAAAAGATGGTGAATAAAGAATGATTCAAGTTGCTTTGCATTCTTCAATTCTAAATATTAAATCAATTTCATAAAAATAAGTATGTATTGGTGTTTGTTAATTTGTGATATCACTCTCTTAAAAAAATATACAATGACACCCCATTTTGTAATTTAGGTTCATCGATCGACGTATCTTAGAAATCATGTGAATAGGCATATTTTTGCAACCGAAATGGGGACACCCAAACCGGGTGTTTTTCTGGAGAGAAAAAAAGAGAAAAAAACAAAGGAAATCGTTTTGAAAAGTGCAATCAGATATCGAGAGGAGATATATCATGATCTAACTTTACTTTTGCTATACATTTCACCGCTGGAACCCACGAGAAAGGTCACAAGTATGAATTAGATATCTTTTGGAAAGGTGAGAAATGAACGCGGTACTTCACACAAAACCTTCGGGGAATTGACACCGTTTGCCGACCCATTTCAAATCGGTAAATTAATCCGCGATGAAGCGCAATGGTACGTCTGGGGTTTCTGGTGTGAAGATTACTATTTTGGGATGAAGAATTTGTTGTACAAAGCGTGACCACCAAAGAGTAAAGTTTTTTTCAGCAGTAAATAAGGGTTGAAATATGCCTTTATTGATCGCGTCGTTATAATGATTTTAGTTCTGGTTCTGAAAAAAACTCTGATTGCATTTTGAGAGATATTAGGTTAGAAGAATTCTGATTTGTTTATCATGCCGTAGATGGGTTGTTTGGACCATACGTACTAAAACAATCTAACGAAAATTTGCTAAAATCGTTTGTTCCAATAACACGACTTATAAAAAGCACTTAGGTCCTGAGTGATAGCTCGATTCTTTTTCTTTCTTTGCTGTTTACTCAGCTTTTATATATTTAGAACCAAACGACTAGACACAGATTATTAATTTGTGCTCTTAAAAATTCTGTATATGTTTTATTTTATTCTATAAAATGTTATTTCCGTCATAGCCGGAATTCAAGATTAACTTAAGAGGATAGATTATATTCTGGATTATCAGCTTATCCAGGAAAGAAGGGATGGCCAGTCAGTGCTCCCCCACACTTCATTCCCTTTCTCTTCTTCCCTCTCTCATAGCTCTGTTCCTCTTTGTCTCTCTCTGTCTCTCCCTCTCTCTTTCTATATCCCGTTTCTCTTTCCGTCTCTGTCTCTGTCTTTCTCTTTCCCTCCCTCTCCTCCATCTCTCTTCATTGTTTATCCATCTCTCTCTCTCTCTCTCTGTCTCTTTCTCTTTGTCTCTCTCTCTCTCTCTCTGTTTCTCTCATCACTCTGTCTCTTTATTTATTTCTCTTTCCTTAATCACGTAGATGAATCGAGGCGACGCTCCTAAGTTCATTCCAATGCCACGTCCACATTGAGTACGAGTATAAAGTTAAATTAATATAAGGGTAATGAACTCTCGTTTCATGAATCAAACACACAATTCAGAGTGGTTACATTTTGTGTTAGAGGGCTGAAAATTGCGACACATGGTATTAAGACTATATACATGATATATATCCCCCCCCCCAGACATGGCACTATGTTGAAATTTGCATGGAAGGGCATATGAGTGCAACGTGGAGACGTGGAATTCGTCAGAAATAAATCTGCATTTGTTTATCCTAAGCAGTAGATGTATCTCTTAAAGATACTATGTCCCTTTTGCAGCCAACATCAAATTCTGTAGAACTTTGCAGGAATTATGAATATGTCACGTATGTCCTATCTGTGAAATTTAAACGTTAGCAGTGTCCTAATATTCAAATTATGCAAGGAAACCCGTTTACTTGCTAGACTTCACTGTCAGACACTATTGAGTGACTGACTGGCTTTTTCTTCTTTGGTAATAACATACATAAAATGAGCTGTAAAGGGTACATGAGCATTTGTCTACATCAATAACCCACTTCTTATAATGGCCAAAATTAAACTGATTGAATGTTTGCGCAGCACAAAACGTACGACCATTCGGTACAATGGTCTGAAAAATCAGACTATTACTTACTGGCTCTATAGCTCCTAAGTCGATTCGACGGCTAATAGTCGTTATTTTACAGCTTAGAGACATTTTCAAGCCCCCCTTTTCTTAGGGAAGTTCTAAATTAGTATTGTCTTTCAAATGCCATTGGAATTTAACCTTTTCATTTTTTTGGCCTGCAAATGGGACGTAGTACCTTTAAAGCTATTGGAATGCGATTTTCAAACTCCTCTCTAGATAACTCATTCATATAATCTTAGTGCCACAGGGCTACGGGTTAACTTTGGAAGGTTAACAGGGCAGTGTGTTGGAGAGAGATACGATATCGATTACAAGTAGATCGTATCGGATACCTGGGGGAAATCTTCTCATCCGCGCTCTCAACAAAATAAACGGAAAACCTTAAAAAAATCAATTGAGCGCATGACCATGCAGAGATATGGTTCTTGCATACCGTTCTCATGATAGCTTCCTTTTATTCTAGCCGTAGATATGAAAAGGGCCTTTTCTTTCTCCTTCTTTTACAACAGACGAAGCTGCAGGGGAAGAGAGAAAAGGAAATGAATTACATACGACAGATGAACGGTTAGACATTTTATGCAACCAAAAAATAAAATCAGATACAATTTCATTTTGTTAATGTATTTTTAGTAGTTTGATGAGCATATTATATAGCTTTGGCACCCATTTTCGCCCGTATAACACTGTCCATGAGTACGTTATAGTAGATAATTCTAATAATGGTAAAGGCACAACAAAATACTAAACACATAACTTAACTACTAAACAAGTACATGCTATCTGCTTATCTGATCTGATTGGAAACAATTATTCACTGTGCAATGGTATACCATGGAATGCCGTGAGCTGTATGCATTCATGATCTGTCATCCAGAAAGATCTGTATGTGCTCATCTATCCTAGTTTGTAGTTTCAGCAATTATTTAAAGTGATGTTTTTTTTAATTAAAGTTTAATTCTGTGCTACATCCTCTGATTACCCTCTGATTAAAGTCAATTATGGAATATTATTCAGATCATCTAGACTATTTCTCATGAGACTTCATTTAACCATCTCCTTTACGATTATGATGGAAAGGAAGAAAAGACAGAACAAATCTTAATTTCAAGTGGAAAGACATTTTGATATTTTTTCAGATATTACTTCGCCGAATGGAGAATGATCAGAATCGTGTCCAAAACCATAACTCCTTTCTTTACTGTAGGGGTTTCTATTTTGTATCAATATCATGCATACGTCGTTTTAATTGAGTCTGTAATCGAAGCAATATTACCAGCCTTGTTATAAGCTTGAGTTTATTGCAAACCTAGCACGCCCTCAACCTTCACCCTGGGGGTCTAAGCGAATGATTGACACTTTTATATTACTAATCCTAAATTGCTGAGAGTGGAGCTTAGTTTATCGAAGCAATTCAGTTTGTATGAGAAGTGAAAATTAGTTTTCGTGACGATTTTAATATTCTGAGTACCCGAATGCATTCTCTTGAGATTATTGACAACATGCGCAGCTTTGTATAAATTGTATCAAACGATTCATATAAATCTTAATTTACTTTCCACTTATTTTATATTTTAATCAAGGTAGTAGTTTATATGTATTTGAAATGCTTTGGCGTAAACATGCACATCCAATCGTTGGGGGTGGGGGGAGAAAAAACTTAAAGAGAAAGAGACAGATAAATAAAGAGAGGAGGGGGAGAGAAAGAAAAAGAAGAAAAGGGAAACGAGAAGGCAAAGTGAGAAAATGATACACGAACCATATTTAAACCTTCCTCACTTTGTGGTCTTGTTGGGTTTAATTTTTCGCATTTCATTATATCAAAAAACAAACATTTCCGGCGTCAGTCCGTCATCAACGGCTGGACCAAATGGTAAGCTTGCTGGTAAGAGTAGTTTAATTTATTACTTGAGTTGAGTTGATTTACGGGGAATTTACTCAAGGGCAATTTCAATACCCTTTTGTATGTCCCATATAAATAATGTTCGGATTACGTAATACGTCATGCTCGCACATTTTAATAGGTGTCGCACAAGCTTATTGAAATTAATTTTTTGCCTTAGGTTGATTTTTTTAAAAGTAGTTGCTATAGTGTTTCTGATATAAAAAGAGAAATGCAAACACATATCACGTAGCCATGCTAGCAGAGAACCATGGTGAAATCTTATCACAGTCCTAAAGATATTACATAATTAGGGATTTAAAGAAAACTAATTATTACCACAACATTGGTAACATTTGGGAGAACAGAATGGCTTTCTTCTGCATGCTCAGAAACCTACAACTTTCAACATTATGCTTGCATTTTCTTGAGTTGTATCATATCACTCTTTTTTGTTGGGGAGGGGGGGGGGTTCCCTATGGATTAACATGTAACCATGGTAACTTATTCGTCTTTTTACGGGTCAAAGTTCCCAATTAACACTGTGCAAAGATCTATATAGGTTCGATTATGTGTGTGCAATGGGATAGGGGAGGGTGTGCGTGTATGTCTGCATAAGATCACAGAGAATATTTGAAAAAAACGTACGCAGATACAATAAAATTGATTTCAACCACGGAGGCAAAGTTGAGTAGCGCCATCTACATTTCGTCGGTTTGCTGTCGAGTTCTAGGGTTTTCAGGGAACCCAATAATAGCTTTTAGGTTTCTTTTCCGCATTGGAAAAAAAATAGATGATGAGAAGAAGAGGTGGAGAAATAGAGAGTAAGTGAGTGTATGAGATAAATACGTAACACGGAGGAAGGTGTTGTAAAAAAAGAGACATGCTAATAGAGAATGAGTGGTAAATATAGAGACTAGATTGAGAGAGGAAGGCAAGCATGGTAAGGATAGATATTTCAGCAGGAGGTTGTGCGTGCGCGCGTGTGTGTGTGCGTGTGTGCGCGCGCGTGTTTGTGCGAATGTGTGTGAGAGAGAGAGAGAGAGAGAGAGAGGGAGAGAGAGATGGTGATTTAATCCAATTTTGCCCACACATGCTATCATTATCTAAATATGTTGAAAATATTGGGACCGTTGTTATTTTACATTTTCTTTTTTGCCGTTGCAATCTCACTACCCGTAAAATATTTTTTAAAATATTAATATGCATCATCGTTCGATTTTCTAGACTGTTGCAAAGAATGTGCGAAGGCATGTACCAATGTAAAAGTCTTTTTTACGTTTCAGTAATCCATTCCTGAATTGACATAGGCCTACTTGTTAATATTGAATTTTTAAACATATGTCAAGTGGATATAAATAGAACTAGAGCACTACGATGAGCAAAGCTTGTGGCCTTACGAGTCCTTACAAATACAACACCCGAAAGGTTTCTGATGGTTCGCAAGAACAAAGGAGAAGGGCATGGGAGAAAGGGAAAGCGAAGAGAGGGAGAAAGAGAGGGAGAGGGGGACAGGGGAGGGGGGGGGGGAGAAGGCATTGCGCGTGTATATATATATATATGCGTTAGACATGTTCGAGAAAGAGGGGGGGAGAGAGAGAAACAAATTAGTGGAAATGCGCGTGCGTGTGCGTGAGTGTTGGTGCGGGTGTGTGTTTGAGTGTTACAAGAGAAACAGATATTGAGAAAGAAAACAAGAAAGAGAGAGAGAGAGAGAGGGGGATGCGTGTACGAGTGAAAGTGTGTGTGAGAGAGAGAGAGAGAGGAGTAATGCAGACATGAAGAGAGACTGAGAAAGAAAATGAGGTATGTGAACGTGATAGACCCCGTGTCCACACACAACACTTTCCGTGATTAGGGGTGATTAGTTATACCGTTTCGGGATAGTTATACGATGAAATTGTGTGTGTGGACGCTTACTAACGATACGTCGTATAACGAAACGTCGTATAACGAAACGCGGGTTTGGGCATCGTTTCGAACTAGAACTCAATAAAGAATCACGTCTAATCACGCCTAATCACGGAATGTGTTGTGTGTGGACGTAACTAGTATAACTAACGGTATAACTGGGCGGGGCTTAACGTGACCTCGCGCGAAAGGAGACCTGACCTCTCATTTCCGCTTCCATTTCATGACCGCAGTAGCAAACTGCGCACCTATACGACATTTCGCTGTTGAGTTTCGGGATTACTTTCTTGTGTGTGTGGACACCCTGGAATTTATACGATGATTCTTTATACGACGTTTCTTGTGTGTGGACACCCTGAAATTTATACGATGATTCT
Organism: Mesocentrotus franciscanus; assembly: GCA_037976565.1. Lineage (NCBI taxonomy): Eukaryota > Metazoa > Echinodermata > Echinoidea > Camarodonta > Strongylocentrotidae > Mesocentrotus > Mesocentrotus franciscanus. Next base: position 1,019,551 of record CP137677.1, on the reverse strand, counting down.
TTATACGACGTTTCGTTATAGAGTTTCGGGATAAATTTTTTTGTGCGTGGACACGCTGAGAGTAAGAAGATAATTCCCAAGAAACGAACTTATAAAAGCACTGAAGATTGCCCACTGAAGATTGCCCAGTCTATTGAAAGACAAAGCACACATTGTTATAATCAAGAGATACATGACTTGTATATAATTATGTGAGAGCAAGGACAAGACTAATGCCTGGATTACATTTGGCCTGCGATTAGTCTACGGAGCCCGTATCCTGCCCGTATCCCCTTTTCCGTGCGGCCTCCGTACGGAGGCAGGAGGCGGCCGTGAGATTTTCGTACGAATTCACGGGCTCCACGGCCTCTACGATTTTGTATCGTGAGAAGTTAAACAAATTTGAAAAATCGTAAGCCCGTAGTCCGTAAACATGTCGGAGGTTCATTGCACAATCCCCGCACGGGCATCGCGCGGAGGACTCGCGCAGATCGTGCAGCAAAATCGTGCAGAAAACCAAACAAAAAACGTTTAAAAACGGCACGGCGGCTGCACGGTCACCGCGCCTTCTCCGCGCAACCTTTGCACGGAAGCTGCATGGGCTCCGTACGATTTCCGTGCGGAGGCTGTGAAGACTGCACGGCTACTGCATTGAAATTGCACGATTTCCGTACAATCTCCGATCAGCCTCTGTCGGATTTGCCCCGGCCTGCCCCCGAGGGCCAATACAAGAAATGGCACGATGCTCGTAAATAATGTAAACCCAAACTTCGTAGCCCGTAGCCTCCTACGATGCCCCTAAAATCGCACGAAAAATCGTAGACTAATTTATCGTACGGCGCCCGGGGCAAATGTAATCCAGGCATTAGTGATGTACAATTAGGTTTGTTTGTTATCCGTTTGTACTCTCCTTATCTTTTGCGACACACCTATCCGGTTTATTTGAACACATAAAAATGCAGTAAACATCCACTGTATTCAAGGGTATTGACTTACTTAATCAAAACATATTCTACTGTCTTCTTTTGAAATAATTTATGTCTTTGAAAAGGCATTTCATGTATTGCGATATGCTATTTGCGTAATTGATGACTGAAATTATATTTTACGATTTTTTTTGGTTAATTATCGTCCCCCCCGTCCCCCCCCCCGTGTTTATTGAAAAATTATATAGTGCCACCAAAATAAAAAATATCTAGTTTGCTTTGAAATTCTATAATTCCTTATTATACATTGGGAAGAAGAAAAAAAAACAGATGAGGACAACAAAGATTTTGGCACAATTATCATGACCGAATGAAACATTTGAAATGATGCTGTACTCGCGTATATACCGTATATACTGGCAACACTTTTGAATAATTGGAAAGGGAGTCCAATTTCATAACATGCGGCTGCGTGACACGTCATGGCGATTTAGTGCTCTCATATGCACACATCTCTCCAGAGTTGGGAAGATAAATCTCGAATTCCCCACGATCATTTTGCTACTATCGTTTTTCAGCTACATGGGAAAAGTTTTCGTAGTTGATTTGTTGAAAGCGTAGCGAACTATTTCATGACGACGCTTTGTGATTGGCTAAGCTGATCTATTTCGTCGGTGATGGAATAACGGAACGCAGACAGTATAAAACGCGCCCCCCGTGTGCGTATTCCATCACACTGAAAAGAAATTGGTCGCAGAGCTGATCTCAAGAAAGCTGCTTCATGTAATCACCATTACCTTCACATCTTCAGCTCTCTTTAGTGTATTCGTGCACACAAGGGAAGTCAACGTGAGGCAGCATACGAATTTCAGCAGTGAAATACTCCATGGTTATACCATCCATGAACCAATAGGAGACAAGTTTGATTTTCCCTTCATGCTTCCAATGGGATTCGAAGCATTTTAATTTTGAAGCGTCGGGCCGTGGCGCCTGGCTGCATACGTTCTAGAGAACTTTGTGTTTGTCAGGAGGGAACTCTACGCGTGATGTGAACTCAGCAGTTTGTTGGAGGGCAAACTTTTGGGGCACGTAGGACTCTATTTGCCGAATGATGTCTGATGCTGATCCCTGGGAGGGTATTGGAAACTGATCGAATGCATTCTACCGCGGTTCAATTTTGACTGACTCATTTTCACTGAAAGAACACTCGTAAGCATACGACCATGTTTTAAACTGTCATCATCATAGTGAGTTGTTTAGACTACGACCATTCGTCTATTACTACAAGCTTGCTCTATTTAACATTAAGTGAACCTTTCTCGTCTCGGTAGACCTTGAACGTAATCATTCTTTCACTCGCTCAATGCGCTTTATTACCCGTAATAAAACGCATAAAAGGTTACCAATTAAGGTGGCCCGAAGCACTGCATTGCAACCGGTCGTAAGGTACAAAAACCGCCTCGAGCCTTTCTCCTTTCTCTCTCTACAGTGGGTGGATTTAAAAGTACATTTTCTCATTCCGATTTGTTAAAATTACATTTTCGCTTATCGAACATGCTTTCTTATAATGATCCTCCTTCAATGACTTGAATGTAAGCATCGAGCATCTCCAAATCCTACTTGATTGGTGGCATATAAACGGATTTGCTCTATTGAGGTCGTGTAATGAGCATACTATGTACAATTCTTTGCGATGATAGCAGGAATTGAAAAGAAGCTGACGTGGGTGATAAGAGCACGCCTCATGCATTTAGTGTTTGACAAGATTGTAAAAAAGCTCACGGAAAGAATCGAGAATTTGTTGGATGGCTGTGATCTAACTACGTCATGTGAACTAAAATGATCGTGTCTTAGTACACCCGGGGGTAAACAACGAGTGTGAATTTTCGCACTTTTTACCGAGATTTTTCACACACTGACTGATGTAACATTTTGATGAGCCTCTTTCTTTTAATTTTTGGAGTGACGTACATTGGACTTCTCATCTGATGCAGACAATCTGAATTATAACATTGTGTGTAACAAACAACTACTACTGTTTTTTTAAAGAGTTTTTGTCTGCAACTTTAAAAAAAGGAAATAGTTCAAACTGACATAATAATGAATATTTCTCTTTTCCCGTTTACCAGATCGATCAACTTTTAGTAACCATTGGCTTACTATTGGTAAATGACAATATTTCAATTTTGGACACTTTTGCGATATATCTACATAAAAGATAACGATGTAAGAATACCGCTGAATTCTGTTTCAGTTTTAATTGAATGAAATCGGTTGGGTCAACCTATTGACATTGCGCTTTACTTCTTCATTCAATCTAATGAGGTATTCTGGAGTAACTCAATCATTCGTGGATAAAGCAGTGGGGGTCTACTCTCCTATCGTTTGATGAAACCAAGACGACGTCAAATATTTTAACAAGAAAGGGGGTACTCCGACGCGATAGCCAGATTGATCCCCGTCAATCTTTGTTTTGGAAAGCTTTCGTTGAGATTCCATAGATAGAGACTAATATAGCTCATCCCATTTCATTCTAGTCACGTCATCTCATCAGGGGCGACATTGAAATCCGGAAGGTGTTGCCACGGAGTGAGTAATCGATGCCAAATGGCTTTTGAATTGAGATCTGACAGTGATTAAATATATTTTGCCCCAGAAAAATTGTTATCTGAGCAAACATGGTCGCTTTTAGCCAGACGACGCGACCGATATCTTGCCTCCGATTTCTTTCACGAGCGGCGTGATGAGATCATTAGAGATGATATCTTTGAATGTGTCTCAGAGACGATAAAACATGCTGTCTCTGCGACTCTAACAGCAGTTCTTTATGAGGACTGAATTAACCGCATTATGTCAAACATCTTTCTGACCTAATTTGTGATTGCTCATTGACAACCTATAGAATGACACCCAAATAATGGGATTTCATGCGATATTTTTAGTTCATTCGTAAAGACTCCATGCCATGATTTTTCTGTTGTTATTCATGTCATTTTCTCTAGTCCCTATGAAATCAGACGCCTGACGTAGTTTGAAAGAAAATGAAGTTTATATATTTCGAGATAAACTTCTGGATGTTGCGTACACTTTGTTAGAACGCATTCCTAATTTTGGCGTGATGCTATAAATGCTGTCAATCTACAGAGTTGTCGTTCGGCGATAAACTATGAATTATAGAGGCGTGTGTGCTGTAACAGTGCGTTAGCATCATGATGGTCATATATAAAAGAGAGAGGTGAATACCAATTTTTGAAGCGTATACTTTTGCTCAGGAGGGTGAAATAGATGTATCAGAGGATTTTGTGGTCTGCAAATAAGACGATGGCAGGTACAACAACCGCGTCGTATTTCGCCGAATACGACCCTCTTTTCTCCTCTGCATCGATTCTAAGCAACTATTCGGCAACTGATAACCTTACTGGTTCTGATGTCTCGCCGCAGCCTTATCCACCGAGTGGTTACGGCTTGACTCGGATAATTATCTGCTCCTTCATTACCTTAATAGTCATCATCCTCATCGTCATCGGTAACATTATGGTGTGCATTGCAGTCTTCAAGGAGAGATCACTTCAGGCTGTTCAGAACTGGTTCCTGGTGTCTCTGGCCGCGAGTGACCTCATGGTGGGAATCCTCATCATGCCGCTGGGTGTTGTGAATGAAATGCTTGGACATTGGATCTTTGGAAACCACGTATGTCTTCTGTGGCTTGTCCTCGATGTCTTAGCCTGTACAGCTTCCATACTCAATCTGTGTTTGATATCCATTGATCGTTATTGTTCTATAACAAGACCGATAAAGCACGCGGAATGGCGCCAGCCATGTAGGATCCGTTCTATGATATTCATGGTGTGGCTGTTATCTATTCTTATCTCAGTTCCACCGCTCTTTGGTTGGAGATCAGAAATCAAAATGGGTGACAACGGTTACTACAAATGTGTTATAAGCGAGGATATTGGATATATCCTCTACTCAACTATGGGCTCGTTTTATATTCCTGCGTTTATCATGGTGGTAGTGTATTGGAAAATTTGGTTAGCAGCAAAAAGGAGAGCGCGCTCTACTGTTCGAAAATCGAAGCGCACTAATGGTAAAAACATGATAGCGTCTGAATGTATATCCGTTGATGATCGTACAAATTTTGATGGAAAAACGTACGCAATGATACACAAAGCAGATCCTGATATACAAATGGCTACTTTACAAGTGGACCACGAGCACATAGGGAGGCCTGTCCCTTCAGCTTGTGGAACGAGCAGTAGTAACCCGGACGGCGACAGTACGCATGACCGGATACCACATTCCCCGTCGGAAAACACGCTTCATCCGCCGTCGATAACGACTTCGACGTCGCTTCTCCCACCAGGGATGAGAACAAGCGATACCCATCTCAGGCCTGATACCCCTCAGATGCAGCATCGACCATCTCGCATTGATCCATACGAGATTGAGAAACAGAAAAGACGACTGGCACAGAGCCGTGACCGAAGAGCCACTATAGTTCTAGGAGTAATTATGGGTACCTTCCTCGCATGCTGGTACCCGTTCTTCCAACTTTACGTCATATCTGCTCTATGCGGTCCAACGTGTAAAATACCACGTTTGCTCTTCGATTTCTTTTTCTGGATCGGATACTGCAACAGTGCCTTGAATCCTATCATCTATACTATCTTTAACCGCGATTTTAGACGAGCTTTTAAGAAGATGCTTGGTTTTCGAAGACGTCCGAAAAAACGATGAAAACACCAGAATATTGTAGAAACACGTATGACGTAGTTTCTTTTGTAATTCCTATACTTAGTGAGTTGCAACTCGGTATGGTGATACTCTTAACATCTTGTGTTATGCTGCTGCATGGTAATGTATCGAGGTTATTTCTGGGAACTAATTTCACTAACTTGTGTCAGACTCCAATGAATAGATAAAGACTATGACATCAGAGACTGAAATTTGGAGATAATAGCGAACACTATATAGTGACCCCAAAGGACAACATCCTCGATTTGTTTTCCACTAGTGTAGCCTACTGCAGAACCACCGTCATCATTTCATTCGTTCATCATTTGAAGATGGACCTATGTGCTTGGTGCTGCAACCTTTGAGTAACGCCTAGAAGAGTTTACTTGCAGCATTTTGTAAAATAGACTGAAGCGCCTATTTGAAAATCGATGATATAAAATGTATATTAATTTTACAAAGACATTGCTATATCTCTTTACGCAACACTTTTTTTAGATTGAAGAAAGCCAAAGAATGATGGGAATTGTGATGATGAACCCAGTAAATACATGTATTCTTTTCTAGTTTATAACTGAGTGGTATCGGAATATTGTGATAAATGAATTTACAGAAAACGAGTTACGGTGAACCGAAAACGACTGATTCATGATTCTATACACTTTGTAAACAGTTGGTAATATTTTACCCAATATGCATGTTCCCTTTTCAACCGATATTGTGTCAATTTTAACCTACTTTCTTTTAGAGTGTACGCTGTCAATCATGCAGTAATTATATAATCTATTTATACCCTTTACCGATCCCAATATGCATATTTGCCCCCATATTCAGCCATATCAAGTAATGAAGACACAAAAGGGGACAACTCTACTGCTCTGAAAATGATGAGAGTAATCAAACAGAACAGAGCTAGTAGTTTTGTGGTGCCGTAAAACACGAAGTTGGAACTTGTATTTAATACTCCTTTTCTCCAAGTAATCAGGAAACATATGATGAAAACTTTTTCGTTTGAAAAACGATTCATAGTGTCAAGGGAGCCACTTTGGGGTTAGTTAGAAGCATAAATGCATTATTGACGAGTAGATTTAGACTTTGAGGGTGAAATAGTTAAAGAGAAAAGAAAGCCCTACAACAAAGCCTATTTTTTAATCTATCGAACCTCTCTGTACAGCAAAATGTTCCCACTGAATAAAAGGTACCATGTATTTTGATTCAATATCTGAGGGATGAAGTCTTGAATCTCGATTCTGATGTATATTGTCATATTTAGAGTATTTTTCTAAACTATTATTCAAATGATTCTTCTTATTTTGAAGCGTTGTGTCACACTGTCACATTCAACTTAGTCGTTCAACGTTTGTGTTTAAGTGTACTTCATCGGTTCTCTTTACGAAAGAAATTTTAAGTGACTAGTAATAGTATGTCAGTGATTAAAACAAAATCATTGAACAATCAATTCATCGAAAAGAGGTTTACGTTATCAAACCCAAGATAAAAAAATATTTTTGAGTGGTAAAATGAAAGTGTAGAGTGTAGAAAGAATAGTAATAATAACGATAACAAATATTCAAACAAGTCATTTCTTCATTGAATTGATAAGGCAGATTTAGTCATGATTTAAACAAAACAAGTTGAGAATGAGACACTTTCTCCACTGACCTATCAATCCATAGACTAGTCACTGTAATATTACAGATGTCCTAAAATATGGTTTCACCAATCTTTACCCTCAGGAAGTTGCAGGAACGGCAAAATCATTCAAATTGTGAAAATTGTCGTAAGGATTTGTTATGATTCTGTGGCTCTAGACCCGTTTGGAGTTACATTGTTACATTGATTGTACTTTTAACATCACAAAGATGTTTTAAATCATCTTTCATCTAATTCTCCATCATTCTCACTTGACATTTCCCTGTTCCAGATAGAAATATTTCCATTTTAACTTTATATACCATTAATTTTGTGCTGATTTCTGATTTATCATCATTTTACAGTGTATACTTATTCGTGTGAACAATGTTGGATTAGTTTTTCTCTTAGAAGATAATTCCATATTTTCTTCTGAACCGGGACTGTAAGACCAACATAGAGAACAGCTGTAACACACATGTTGCTATTTAGTCAATGTACTCTGTCAACACATGCTGATATTTCAAGTCCCCTAGTAAACATGAATCCCTGAATGTATAATGAGGTTTGAATGGATGTACAGGATCCATTTCCAATTAACTGAGCATGACAAAAGGATTGCGTTCAACTTCAAAAGAGCCATTGTATTCGTAAAATTTCCATATATGCCATAAGACAAACCTGGCAGGAATGATTTCCTTGAAATGCTAGATTGCCATAACGGCAGCCATGCCAAAGCTGGGGTAATAATATGGAGCGCCATGAGTGTCAAGTCTGACAGACATGAGCGCTTTACAAGAACCACTATTATTATTATTATTTGGATATTTTAATATTTTAACAACCTCCAACTTAACAGTGTCTTCTTTTTTCTGGAAGATTTACGATGTATACGCTTGCTATACTGATGTAATCTGCAATCTTTCAAAATGAAAATGCAAAATAAACTCAATAATATTTTCTAGAGTATGGGGAATAATATATTTGATGTCTTTAGCTTGAATAAATCATGTATCAAACCTAAAATGTTACAATTGCAGATCGTGGAACTGAACACTTGAAACCAGGAGAAGGCTTTTTTTCTTGTAGCTTTACAAATAATGTCAAGTACTAAAGAAAATATGGAGAAAACGAGTGGTATTGTATTCAATTAAATGAGTATACTCAGGGGCATTATCCAGAGTCTGAACATATATAGTCGACATTCTCAATATCAGGACATTAAAATCCCCCTAGCGTATTTCCATTTCCAATCTTTAACAAATGCTGATTTTTTTTTGTAGCGGATTGTATGCCGGAATCTATTAAATCAATAATGACTGAGTAATCATTAACCATGGCAGTTGTATGTCGATCAGTGGTATAATTGGATAGGCAGTGGAATCATAATGCTCCAGCGTCACTTGAAGATTGCTCCCCCCCCGGCCCTTCTAGAAAGGGAGGGCGTTGCGCAATTGGCAGGGGCATATTGGAAGCTGTTCTTAAAAATGCATTTGTGTACGGAAAGAACGCTTACCCTTTCTGATTATATATTTTACCAGTATAGCGATACAGATGCAATTGGAAGTTAATTCAGATTTAAAGAAGATATGATTAATAGGAATTATAGGGTTTAGCTGGTGGATACACCACTGCAAGAGGGCGCACCCCTCCCCTTCTAGAAAAGGAGGGGTATTATTGCCAGGGGTAGCTTGGCCCTGTCCAACCATGTATAACACTTGCACAGAGCAACAGGTGAAGGTCAAGGTTTCAATTTTTTTCAAATCTACAGAAGATGTGAGTAAAGGGTGTAAAATACTTGGTCTTGAAGGCTCGATATCTGATAAAGGGGTGCCACTAATTTGTTTTTATTCAAAATGTTTCCTGGCTGATAAATCTGTATTTCAAAGAAGAAAAAATGAAAATCATTCTCGTTGATCAATAATAGAGATCCACGTACATTCTGACACAATTTAGAATTTCCGTATATTAAGGAAATTACGAGAAGTTGTATTTAAACCGCTTTCACTTAAAATGTTTAATAAACAAATGTAACAGCGTCATTCCCACCAGGAGTCAATATCATCATATTTCCATAGGTTTGGCATTAAAATATGATCCATTCTATAATCACCGTTTCTTCAGGATTTCGTTTGATTTCGCATACCCCGATCAATGTTTAAATGCATAAGTAATGATGGGCATGAATATTATGGGTTGGCTCTTTATTACGTACTTTAAAGGCTCGTTCGATGTTCTCCCAATCCTCTACTTATCTAAAGTTTGTTCGAGTCTGATTCCAGGGTAAAGTACATATAAATACAATTCATGAAAGCCCACATAATTATTATGTATGCTTAAAGCTGGTAAAAGAAATATGCGCTCTAAGCATTTATTTGTTTTACATTGTAACGTTCGTTTACATTCCTTTTTTTGCATAAGTCTTCAAGAGGGATTTGTTTGATTTGCTTCAAATCCAGGATAAGGGAATGCTTTTTAAAGATTGATATGCGAAAAGAATATTCAAAACGTCTCGGCTGGTACTCTCTCTCTCTCTCCCTCTCTCTCTCTCTCTCTCAAACCTGCAAGCTTCATCATTTTTCTACCCCTCCCATCCCATGATCCCAGGTTGAAATACAACTTTATGTACATAGTTATACCCGGATACACAATGCCACAATAATTGATTTATTCTAGTACTAACTAGCTGGATTCTACTTATATTATATGTTTTTACCTAAATTATTCCATGTCATGTTAGAGATATCCAACAGATGTGTGTAAGATATGTTGATAGGGGTAATAATTATATATGAACAAGGGCGCCATTTCAGTGCTTGCAGTGTTTAGTGTATTTGCTGGATACACCACTGATGAAGATTGCCTAAATCCCTTGTGGCGTTTTTGCAATATAGCGACGGATGCCACGCGAATTAGAAGTAGATGATATGCAGGTTTTTTAGTTTTTACCTGTACAGTCTGTAATGTTATGTTGTAAATGCCGGTGTAAATGTCAAGTTGTCCAGTGCATTGTTTCACAAAACCGTACTAAGTACAAGTTTACCGACATTCAACAGAAACGCGTGTTAAATGTAATACACTCGTTTTAATGGGTTGTCGGTGAACTTGTTCTTAGGAAGGTTTCGTGAAACGCTGCTCAAGTATAGAAATTATTGTGGAATGAGAAAATGTTACCTCCTACTTAATTTATTAAAAAATAGTAACTTATAAATTGAACAAAAATATTGAAAACCAAATATTTTTTGTTAAAAGCAAATGATTCGTGCACAGAGAATACGGAGAGAAACACAGACAATATGTTTACATTATGTTGATTTGAGGAATGTATAAGATTTTCTGTAAGGCTATGTGTATAAGTATGAAAGAAGCGGTGGAAACGGGGCTTCCTATTGATGATTATGTGGAACAGTTGCGCAGTATTTATTTTAAATTGTGGTGAATGCGTTTCTAGATAAATTGTAATGATCTATATCAAAAGTGTAAATTGAACTGTCGGAAACGAATAATGAAATGTTCACATATTTTATCTGCAGTAGAATCTTGATCTACGCACAATGCAAGATGTTATACGTTCTGAATTGAAGTTTGTTTCTTTTAGTTTTCTCTAGAAACAATAGTGTATGCTGCTATATGCCTTAGTAATCAACAAGTATTAAAGTTGGCATACAAAATGTGTTTCGTTTTAAGAAATTAAGTTACGATTGGTTAACGCCTATTTGATACTTCTCTACGCCTCATTATTGTTAGCAACACAATCTCAATCATCGTTAAGAAATCAGACGAGGGAAAATTCAAGCATAACGTATGTGGATAATACAATATTGTATTGAAATTACCATTGAGGTTTTTTTTCTGTCTTGATTGAGTATCACCGCGTCTTTGAAAATACACTCTGACTGACTATCGATTTGTTTCTGATAGTCATAATTCACCATTTAAAAAATGTAATCCAACGCTTGATGTTGCCATATACTAAAGCACCTGCAGAGAAACATTGAAATGTTTCTCGTACAAAGTAATCGCTTTATATATATATATATATATATATATATATATATATATATTTCGAAAGGAGTTCATGTCTAACACAATAAATTGCAAGGTCACCAATCCAAATATAAGTATTGTTGATAAAAATAAGCATCTATGATGTCATGATTTGTCGAGATCATACTACAAGGTAAACTGATTACCTCATAATTCGCATAAATACTGACAGTCTAAATGTCTTTTATCAAATATGAGGTTACATTTACGTACGAAATGCACTCAGGTTTGTCAAAAAACTTGTCAGCTACATTCTGAATACAATTTAAGAAGATGTTATGAATTCTTACTGAATTATAGTAGATCTAGTAGAATAAAGTAGAATATGAAGTTTGTGTTTATCTTAAAGTTTATATTACGCTGAAAAGGGGGTACACAGATGCATCCTGATCGTGCTTTGTAAATTGTCATGGTTCATGACGACTCAGTTTTATTACGTTCTGTGATGTATTAGGCCATTACTGATAAGAGGATCCAATCATTTTGTTTATGTGTAATTACGACTGACTAAATAATCGTTTCAACAGACTGAGTTCAATCTGATAATGTCTAAGCTATCAATAAAAATGTCTACCAAACTCATTGTTCTCAAGATGTCGCTATTGTGTAATTAGATTGTCAGTACTTGCGTCCGAGCTTGATTCAATAAGGACAATCCTGTTGATGTCGACTTGAAAAGGCCATGCTGTAATCATTGGCTGTCCACATCAGGTTAGCATATCTTCGTTTTGGCGACGGATTATGTCTTTTAAAGATGTGAATGTAGTGATAAGTCTAACATGCAAAATTAGAAAGAAAAGAGGGTGCTTCCTGGACAGGTAGTTCAACTTAGTACAGCGTTTCATTGTTGTTAGCTGATATTGAACGCGCATTTCAATTCAATGGAATTATTTCTATAATAAACATAAATAAAATCATTGCGAGTGTTATTTGACCGTCTGAGAACTAACCCCTCTGCTCTCCATAACACGAGGGTGATTGATGAATCTTGCAAAGTGAAATTCCTTCGTGCTTAATCCGCAATTGGAAGTTATTGAGATCAATATATGCAGAACATCCTGTTTAACTGATTTTTACCTCAAACTGTCTTCTCTATAGCATCGTCCTTGTGTTGTCCTCATCAAACCAAAGTGCCATCCCTTAAACTTCGACCGGTCGATCTATTATAGGACAGCCACTCCCCATCTTTCCCACATCCGATCAAGAAGAGCGTTGCCCTGATATGTACTTTTGAGCCTCAGACAGCTCAGACCTGCATCATAACATTTTACATGTTTTGTATTTCTGTGGATGGTACATGCATGTAGAATTATGCATATATCAAACAGTAATGCGTTTTGATAACGAAGGCACATTTGTTTATATGTCAAACTTGTAATAAACATACACACACACACACACACACACGCTTCCCCGTAGACACATACGTATGTGTGTATGTTTGTGTGGGTGGTTGTGCGTGTGTGTTGTGTATTGAAAACAAAAGTGTGTGTGTGTGTGTGTGTATCTTTGGCGCGCTTGTGAGTGTGTATGTTTATTACAGGTTTGACCTTTTAAACCAACATGCCTTCGTTACATATATATAAAGTATATGCACATTTTGAATTTTAAACACAACCAATTTAGCCGAATAAAAATATTGATAATCAAGACAAAATATTACTGAGCGTTTATGATTTTAACCAATGTTTCAAGCATATTGTAATCAACATAAAAACATGAAGAAAAACGTGAAAGATGCAATAGAACACTGACAGAGTTAAACACTAAAGACATAAAATAGGAAGAGGGTGGAGAAGGAGAGAGAGAGAGAGAGAGAAAGAGAGAGAAAGAGAGAGAGAGAGAGAGAGAGGAAGAGGGAAGGAAACATGGTGCCCAGCCTTTTAATTGCGGTATAAATAGTCTGTCCTGAAATCATTTGAATCGTTCTCTCACATTGTACAAACCTACAAACAACATGTTAAAACTCGCAACGAAAAGAAATTTAATGTAACGAGATCTGAAGACAGGATATAATTTTAATGAAACATTATCTCGTGAAGACAGATGGCCTGCAGGCAATCAATATTAGAGCTGTTGTGCTCTTTAGATCCAGCTAATATACAAATCAGCATTGATTCACAGTTATTTATTAAACCTTTATTTTCACCAGGCATTCCAAAGAAAATCCTGAGGCCGGTTTCTCTTCAAACTATATAAATAAAAATGCATGCGCTTTTACCTCTAAGCGCCTTGTGTGCCGTACGTTGGCTAAAATATTATCTTAAAAAGCGTTTTTTTATTTTTTTATTTTTATTTTTTATTTTTGGAAAGGTATGGAAATTGTAAAAATTCTTTAATAGAAGCATTGTCAGGAATCTACCTTGCATAATGTATAATAATTTATACACATTCATAAAATCTGATATCCTGACAAACATGACCAATGCCTTCATGAAAAGGGCGCTTGCACAGCAAAATTCTTATTGTTTCAACTATTATACTTAATACGTATTGTCATCCTCCTAGTATTCTTCTTCTTCTTCCACTACCGCTACTACTACTACTACTACTACTACTACTACTACTACTAATCCTTCCGCTTGCTCCTCTTTCCCCTCTCCTTATCCTCCACCCCATCCTCTTCCCCTATCCCATCCTCCTCTTTCATCGTTTTGTCTCCTTCTACCATGCCCTAAGGTTTATGTTTTTTATGTTGAACTTTCTCACCTTCATCATCTGAGATCTCTCTTTCCCGTTCTCCAATTTTGTCATAACTATCTTATTGAGATAAAGTTTGCAGCCCCTTTCCCTCAAGGGAAATCCAATAGACATTGCTTCCGAACGCGAGAAATAGATAGACTGCAGATTCGCATGATGCCCCCTATTCTTAACCTAGATATGAGACATGGACCCGAGTGAGAGGATTATTCGAACCGAAACGAACTAAAGCTCGGAATATTTGAGCATTCGTGAAGTCTGCAACAATGCTGATCCTGGACAAACATTTTAAAAGTTATAAGCCTCTCTTAGCTTTTAGTCTTGCGAAGAATGTTATAATAATTGTTTTATTACTACTGTCCCTTTTTGTGAGCAAATATATAGAAGGGCCCCGCTAGAATCCGTAAAGGTAATTACATTTTATAAAATGATAATAATAATAATAACAACAATAATAATAACAATAATAGTCTCATTTGTACAGCGCTTAATACTAGGTTTCTAAGCGCTTTACATTGTAATTATTATTACCCCGGTAATTGAATTCAATTGCTAATCCGCGCATGATAGTACACATGGGGGGTGTTTCACAAAGATCCTTAGTCGAACTTAACTCTAAGTTGGACTTAAAAATTATGGAGAGCCAGTTGTAGCCTTAAAACAAAATATATTCAAAAGCGAAAATTCAAGTATTTTAGAATTTGTATTAATTCCACATCAAGAACATGAAATCTCCTTGATAAATAGAAAATTTGAATGATTTGAATCAACATATTATGCCTTTTAAAATAACTTTTACAAAATATTTTCATAGACGCTAATGGCTTTTCATAATTGTTAAGTCCAACTTCGAGATAAGTTCAACTTAGGATCTTTGTGAAACACCCTCCTGTTCTGCTACCTGGGGAGTATTCCAGCCACGCACCATTTTACAAGCGCACACATGCCAATCCAACCACATTAACGTATTCTTCCTACCTGGTACCCACTTACAATAGTGCCGTGGTGGGCGTCGAATCGCGAACCATGTGGTCCACAGTCCGGTGACATATTCACTAGACCACGACACGACTCTATCATATATATATATATATTATGTATCTACAATACTTCAAAAAAGATGTTTTAGATCCCCTGCATGTGCCAGGCTTCCTACCAGCATTCTGTGTAACTTAAACGTATACCGGAATTTATTGATCGTTCTTGAAGTTATTTGTACAAATGTCGATTCATATATTCATTAATTCCACGTTCTCTTTGTATGCCGGTCACACTAAGGCACACAGAGGCACTCAACATTTCATCTCTCTTCTTTTCTCTCTATGACGACATCGATCTATACCACTCTTACACTTCTTTCTTCTTATCTTTTCTATCTCTATCTCTTTCTATCTCTCTGCATCATCTGTACGTGTTTATACATCCTCTCACGAAACATTTTGCCCCATATCGATATCCGCATGCATCAAAACGACTCAATCATACACTCCGGCCATCATGGACAATTACGTCTTCTATTGACGTGGGAAGACTCAAACACCACCTCGTATGCAACGACATATACGCGGCCAAATGGGTTGAATGAAATCAGACCATTAACCCTTAGTACATGTCAGCGGACATTTGACTCAAGGGTTGGGACTCTACCCGTTTATTCATTCGATGTAACGCTGTAGGATGTATTTTCTATGGGGTTTTGTTGTTGATTGTTCTCCATTTATCAAATCCTTTTGGTGACATGTTGACCAACCTGTTACCCGCTTTTAATTCCCTTCGTTTCGATTTAGTTGTCCACTCCCACAAACCGTTTATCGTGTTACTGTTCCATCAAAAAAATTCTTCCTTTAAGATCACTAAGGAATATAAATGTATTGATCTTCGCGGAATGATGAAAAAGTGGCTTCTTTCTTTTAAACTATTAAGAAAATGTCAATATAGCGGCGGATCACTACACGACTCAGCCTTCCAAACTATTATAGAATAGAAAGGTTGAAATGATCAATCATCAAAGGTTCACGGAACAACTTTGAAATAAATCAGGTTAAAGGATTAATCATCTATAAATTACACACACCTCACGCCCTGATGACTGAATGTTGCAATGAATAAATAGGATGAAAAACGAAAAAGAAAAAAATAATCCAATACAGACTGATCTGTGACCATATTATATACATATACCTTACATACTACGTGCGATATCTGAACAGCAAAAAGCGATTACTACCTTGTACATGTAATTACTCTAAATCTGTATTCTATGGTTCTGAGGAGTGTTAGTTGATATGATGGTGGTACCTTTGGTGAGACTGATGAGGATAACCAGCGAGAAGAGATCTTTGGGATGAGCTGAGATTGTGGTTGAAGTGTGAATCAATGCCACCTATGGATGTGACACGACTGCGGTAATCTCTCCTCAGATGGAATCGACTTAAGTGTGCCTTCCTGATCATCCTACACACTCCTTCATCGGGGTGCCTCCTACTTCTCCTTCCCGTCTTCAGGATTATAACCTACTTTTGTCTTTTGAAGCGCAGCTGATCAATAGCTGACCGAGTTAGTACAGGTCTTTCTCTGTTGACTTTGGGACGCGACTCCGCTGGGTTTACCAGGGATTGTTTCGCGGTGAATAACAATTTGACAGATTGTGATGAGCAAATCTTAGCTTCTGTTTGGAATGATTTTCAATTTTGACCGCTTCCTCTCACGAGAATGCAAACATAGATCATGATCAGATAAGAAAACAGTAATGCACAAAGGAAGAACCATGAATCATACTAGAACTTTCGTTGATAATGGTTTAATGTTGAGTTAGGAGCGGGATAGTTTCATACCAAAACAGGTTTTCAGAAAATGTCCAACAAGCTGTAAAAGAGGGTTATCAAGTTTTCTAATTTTCGACAACAGAATAATTATGCCGACATTGTAACAAATTCTCATCACTGCATTATCTTAAGCTACCTGTACGACCCTTATACCAGAAGACAATCAATTTCAATTTAATTAGTAATACTTTAATTTCACTGATGGCACTCGCACCTATGTTACTAATTGGTAGCATAGAGCAATTTAGATATTTCATTTTGAAGTACAGTTTCCTTAACTTTTCCATACAATAGCCTGTACATCATTGTGAATTGTAAACTAAAAGTTATTGTGTTTCAATAACGACAAGATATGGATCAATACACTCAAAGTGGTAAGGTAAAAACATTATTGGCATTTGAATGACAAAGGGAAACATAACAAATATTTTTTGTTCAATTCCACACCTTATCCATGAATAAAGCCATTATCTCGAGATGGCAGAGAGTGAGTAGGCGAGGCATTCATCATCTTTACATTCCATTTCTCTTAGTCTCGCTGTCCACGTGTTGACATAAAATGATCCAAAGTGATGCAACATCGACAAGTCCATGCTTTCTTAACGGCTTTCTTTCATCTCTTTCCTTTTAAGGTTCATCCCTAAGATTGATGCATAAGGAGCCTGACAGCTTCAACAGCTCAAGATTTCCTTATATTCGTTGAGCCTCGTTCACACATCACGGGTTAAGCCGCCTCAAAAAAAAAACGCCACGTCAATGACATGAACGTCGTGCGCTTCACACTTCTGTGTCTCACGCTACAGAGATAAGTGGGTACGCTAAAGCCTATTGCACTCAAGGCATCAGTTGCCTGACGTAGGACTGCGTCAGTGAATGCTACGATCCTTTACGCGCCATGTGACAGTGATTGCAAAATGAGCAGGGTAAGCATTGCCTTGAATTACTGGCGTATGCGCTAATTGCCTTCAGTGGCTCAATTGACCCAGGTATTGACGCAGTCGAGGTGACGCACCGTGTGCAATAGGTTTTGGGGTCTTTGTAGCTCGCAGCTACTTTTCATCCCTAATTGCCATTCATTTATGCATGTACAATAGAGTACCGAAGTGTGAGGTCATATTGGCCAAGTTGTCAAGGTTGTTGGTTCCAAACGATTTTGTGCTAAACAATGGCATGGAGATCACATAATATAACAATAATAATAATATTGGGTTCTTGTATAGCGCTCATATCTGTCAGACTTGACACTCCTGGCGCTCCCGATTATTACCCTGACTTTAGCGCGCTAACATTTCAAGGAATTAATTCCTGCCAGGTACCAATTTACATCACCTGGGTTAAGTGTGGAAAATGTAGACCAATGTCTTGCCAAAGGACATTAGTGCCGCAGCGGGACCCGAACCGCGGAACTTGTGATCCACACTCCGGTGACGTAACCACTCGACCACGACACACCTCTACATCTACATCAGCGCCAAACACCGACTTCCCTTGCTCCCACATGTTGCTTGGCTGATTTCGCGGTGAACCTCATGCGTAGGCTAAGTTGTTTGGAACTAGTAACCTGGACGACGAGCGAATATGATGTTAGCACTTTGGTACTCTATAGATAGTCCTCATTTTGCCGCGGCGGGTTTTTGCCCTTGTTCACTGCATCATGTATGGATGCAGCCTTAGCTATGTCGCCTCTGGATGATACAACTTCCGATGACTGGATAAATCCTCATCGGGTATTAAAACGTCTCCAGGCTTTAACTGCTAAGGCACAGAGATGGAAATTTCATCCTCTTTTATCGCTCTAAGACACAAGAATGGAAATTATTTTTTTGAGATATATCGACTCTGACGATAATGGGGTTCTCTTTTTCGTATTCCCCGGTCACATCAACTGTTAATTGCGTACTGGCCACAAGGAATTAATCTGGAGGCAGATAAATGGTCATGCATATTTATGTGTATTTTACCATCTGAAAAATCCAGGGTACCATATTTATATTGCAATATTTGAGTGAGAAAGGATGTTTCCTAACCAGGTTCAAACAATGGCTGACGTAAAGCTTTGTAAAAAGAGCAACAACAACAACAACAAAAAACATTGAGAATCTACAATATGTAGAACTGAATATCCCTATATATAAACATGATAAAGATTGAATCATACAAAAGAACAGAAACTTATATTGTCATATAACACTGAAACGATTTGTTGTCGATTTGGATAAGGAAGATGAAATACGCTATTATATTGAAATTATATGATAACAATACGGAAAGGAAAATAGGATTTTTTTTTATTGTATTCAGGCAATGTTCGTTTGTTTTTTCATCTGAAATGGAAACACCTAAAAATTTAGTTTCGGAATCTCTTACCAAAATCCACAGTCTCATCATACTAGTAACATTATCGCTAAACAACAAACATTGTTGGATTCAAAAAAAAATGATCAAACCATGTAATATTTTATAGCGGCAGGAGGGTCAAGTCTGACAGACATGAGAGCTATACAAGATTCAACTGTTGTAATTATTATTATTATTTTCATTATTATTATCATTTGTATTATTACTACTATTATCATAATTTTTAGTATTACCATTATATTTGTTAAGGCGCCTTGATATAAATGTTGTTATTATTATTATTATTTATTATAATTATTATTGAAAACCATTCCAATCCCTTTTTCGCATTTATTGTTGTCTGTCATTTTGAAAACTGCTGTAATAATAAATTACCTTGCAACTAGTTTCAATACAAAAGCTTTTCAAAAAGTTGTTCCTTCCACCTGACCTACATTGGAAAAATCACTATCGAAGTCGATATTGTTAGGAATTTCATTTAGAACTTGTATTTCAATCTTTTGGGACTTTTTTCTTCAATGAATGAAAAAAACGCATCACCAATGGTGGTTGCCACTAAATATCATTTCTCGATGAAATAGGCTACTTTCAAATAAAATTCTACTTTTAAAATAATACACACATGCTCATTTCATATCCATTTATCAAATTCTACATCTCACTCCCAGATCCTAATCAAATGATTGGTCATGCGCGGTCATGTGTGATTCATTTACTGAGCCTATTGCACGCTTTTTCATGAAAGAGCGTGCAATATTTTCCAGTCCTATTGCACGCTTTTTAGCGCATGTACATGATGCGCAGTAGTGCGCGTAGAGGTTAGTGCATGGGCCCAGGGGCATGGGCCTATTCTTGCGCAGGCCTATTCTTGCCCAGCACTATGCGTTAATAGGTATAGAGGTAAGTGCGCTTGCTATATCTATGCATGCGCTAAATTAAGCCTTAAACTTGAGATTTATTTGTCAGCCATACTGTCATGAAACAATCTTGAATGATTTTTTTTTACATCAAATAACAAGGATCTAGGAGTTTCGTTGTATAAAACAAATGATGCATGTTTTCATTCGCTCATTATACGATTTATCCGCCCTCGTTGATGCTGTGTGTATCTATCGCACTCAGCCTAACAGCTTCGTGCAATAGATACACAGCCTCAACTCGAGTGCGGATAGATCGTATAATGAACTCATGCGCATGCATCATTTGTATATTATCCAATGCATTACAAGGAAATATTACTTTTAAACCTATATTCACGATCAAAGCCTCGTATTAACGCTTGAGGAAAAGATATCCCGAGTCCCTTTCATTCAGAGATCTTCTCCCTAACGCTTTTTTTTTCGTTCAGATCTTGAGGGTTTCTATCATGGGATCGCCATCTTCTTCAATTTGACTAGCCTAGATGCGCCTTCCTGTAGGAATCCAGAACTATTTTATGAAAGAGAGGAACTAACTGAATGAAATATCTTTTAATGGACATGTCAAGTATTTTAAATTCACTGGCCTTGGGAAAAATGTATAGTTTCCTCAAGGTATCCAAAACTATTTCCCATAAGGAAGAGCCATCCCTTCATGGGAGTAGCCTGGTTTTTAATTTTTTTCTTCATTTGTATGGGAATAAACTTTGGGATAGATGAATATTTTCCTGGAGGAGTAGAAACTATTTTCACAACAGAGGAATAAGTTGTATGCAGTATCCTTTTAAGAGACAGTCGCGTTTTCAATTACACTGGCTCTAAGAAAGATTTGTATTTTCCTTGAGGAGTTCAGAATTATTCGTACTAGAAGAAGAAGTTCAATAAACCGTAGGCGAAAAGAAAGTTTTGTTCCCTTATTTCTATTGTCGAGCTATTCAATATCCTTGTAAAAAATGCGGTCATGTTCCTTTTGTATCTTGTTCACGTATTCTCTGAAGAAACAAAAGAGCTTATCGAACAAATAATTAACCTCGTTCGTATCTTTATCCTCGACTCTTCATAATTTTTAGGAGGCATGGATCCTCTGGGAGTGTAGTGACATTTGCAGGAGATGTTGCTTCGCTCATCCCCTGATGGTTTGAAGATACGATCACATTGCTTCGATGGCGGTAACCGCCACGACAAGTTACACGTCATCGCTTCATCATGCATTGATATTTCATGGTTGTCACTTAAACGCATCATTATGCTCGCAAGAGAGAACACTATTCCTGCTCGCTGCATCTACGATACAGTTACTACGCCTACTTTAAGTCGCTTAATTGATTTTGTTTACTTGTATCATTTCTCTCCGCATTCACCACCCAACATACAACAGCAAACATTAATGTTAGTTGTTTTTCAACAGATAATGGTAACATGAAATGAGAAGGAGCATAGAACCTGATGACTCTTTCGTTACTCTCAGAAGAATAGCTTCTTTTTTTAAAATAATCGTTGTATATTCACATTTTATTCGTTCCGTAAGATATCTTAGGAAACTTGAAGACGTTGATAACTAATTTCTCACACATTTGCTTAATAAATGGATCAACCTGGTCTCGAAGGCAACTAGCTTAAATATTCTACAAGGAAAATTGATCTACATTGATCTTAGGTCCTCAGAACAACCCGTAAAATTATAACTGCATATTTCGACTGTTCAGGAGTTGAAGTTGTCATCCAGTTGGAATTATATCGGATCAATCGTAATTCTGCATAGGCCTATGAGACATAAGTGTTTGTAGATAACTAGGACAGTAGATTACTATGAAATAAAAAGGTAACGACTTTAGAATAATCAGGCACCCAACTGGAGGGTTGTGACTGACTATGAAGTGCTCCTGAGGGTGCAATTAGGGATCAGTATCATAGAATGGGAGCCTAAAATTGTATAGCAATATTATCAGCAGGCGACAATTTCCACACCAAACGAATTCGCCCCCGTTACGAATGACATCAGCTCTGAATTTATGACCTTACACTTGTAAATAAGCAATGTGTGTCATGAGACAAGATTGTCACGAATATTATTCGTTCTGTCAAGCTGTAAAATGACTTTGGTCCCCTAGGAAAATCGAATTTCATGCAGGCGACAACCACAGTTGTGCTTAGCATTTCTTATCAGTATAATTTCGGCGGGAAAACTGGGTTATTGTTTTACTGGGAGGGCGAAAGGCTTTATGCATCCGTTTTCAGGGTAAAATAAACCTTAGTGCCCGTTTTCATTCTGATATCACCCCAAAACCTGTTTTCATTCAAAGATCGTGATTGATTCTATCACGGGATCGACGGATACCCCATGGCTTGTGGGTAGATGCGTATTTGAAATACCTTAAAGCCCCTCTATAAAGTGTTGGGAGCCCCACACATTTGATGGCAAAATTAAACTTAAATTGCATCAAAATGTGAAAGAAGACGTCATTTAAAACACATTTCTGCAAGGATTTTCAATATTGATAAAAATACAAAATTTAGGTTTTTTGCGTACAACACAAAACACAAATTATGTATTCTTTTATCAATATTTGTCTTCAAACACATTTTTTCGGGGGAAATCTTAGCAGAAGTGTGTCTTAAATCACATCCTCTTACACATTATAATACTATATATTTTAAGTGAAATTTTGCCATCAAATTTTTGGCGAATTTGGGGCTCCCAACACTTTAGAGGGGCTTTAAGGTACCGAGAACCACCTCAAAGGAAGGAAGAAGTCACATGACATATCTTTCCGAGGGAGAACGGCACTTTTCAATTTCATGGGCAAGGTCTAGGGAACGATAATTGATTTCCTTCAAGGTATCCAGAATGATTTCTGGATATGGAGTATAAGCCGAATTAATTATTCTATCGTGGGATGCCCGTGTTTTTTTAATTACGATAGCATTAGAAGAAGATTTACATATCTCACGGGGAATTCATGGATTGTGTTATTGAGTGTTCGAGGAACATATTTGCGTGCTGAGTCTGATGTAACCCTCCACGATGATATGCTGGTGATTTAAAGCGATTTAAACACACCCGAAGTGCATTTTTCAGTGATTTATATGAGATCCTTTCAACCTTCTACGAGCTGTGTACACATTTCAAACGATTGAATGTACCAGATATAAAGCAGGTGTAAATATAGAATTGCCTACTTTAAGGTGTGGTCATCATTATCGTCAAGAGCTCATTTTTGTCATATCACTATCATGAATGTTCTCATCAGCACATTCTCATCATCAACACCATCATAACCTTCATCTTCATTATCATCATCATAAAAAACATAATCGTCGTCGTAGTCGTTGTCGTCGTCATCACTGTCATGTCATCATCATCATCATCATCATTATCATTATCATTATCATTATCATCATCATCATCATCATCATCATCATCAGCATTATCATCGTAATTATTATCATCATCATCATCTTCGTCTTTTCATCATCATCATAATCATCAATATCATAATCATCAATATCATCATCATCATCATCATCATCATCATCATCATTATCATCATCATCATCATCATCATCATCATCATCATCATCATCATCATCATCATCAGCATTATCATCGTCATCATCATCATCTTCGTCATTATCATCATCATCATCATCATCATCATCATCAACATCATCACCTCCATATTTTTTTCCTCTATGAATGAAGGACAAACTGGATAGGAAAGTCAAAAGGAAGGGAGAGGATGGATATTAGGGGGTCAGTAGACAGTTAAAACCATATTACAGATAGACGTATCAGAGGGGAGGCAAAGACACTCATATGGGCGTGAATTAGAGAGAAAGCTATAGGATTGGACAGGACATAAAAGAGGCCATTAAAAAGCTGTCAATAAATGAATAAGTAATAAAGACATGTTTTGCATCACCTTCTAGCCTGTACCTGAGTATCTCCTTACAGTTAATTTAAGAGAACTGATTCACATCACGATCCAAAGAGAGAAAGAGGAAAATAATAATAAACATTGCAATATGAGGACATACTTTGTTGGAAAAAAAAAAATCTTGTCAGTCCTATTCATTTGTCGTTGAAGGACACAACTCAATCAATATTTCTCGAGATAGTCATTTAAATAACATTCACTAGTAAAGCAATGCAATGTAATATTCCATAAGGTCCACAACCTGTATCTCCCAAGAATCTTTTCTGCTGCATCATTTGAATTGGCCTGAAATGAGACAAAATTACGATATTTTATTAATCTGTATCAGGTTTTCAACAGAGGTCTTCAGATAACTCCAATGGGATACGAATCTAGCTCTCCCATGGGACTCATTTGAAGCGCTAAATATTTTGTTCACAAATGCATATATTTCAAGAAAAAATATATGATAACATTTAACAGTGCTTTTGTATAATTATCTTACATCAATTACACCAGCTTTGGTGGACGGTTTCTAGACTTTCCAAATACCTTTTTCAGACAATTAAATCCTAAGTCTGATGCGCCGCGCTTGTTCAAAGTTAGAGATCATAAAACAAGGGAGCTTTTAAGAGCTATCTTCCAGACAAACATACAGCATGTTGGTGTTGTTTCAACACTAGGGACTTTTAGATTTGCACGACGAGAACGTGGACTGCCACGTGTGGCAATGTGACGTCCTTTTGGCCGGGCATTGCCAGTGCCTTAAAAGGACGCCACATTGATTTAAAAGGAGTCACACGTCGCAGTCCACGTTCTCGTCGTGCAAATCTAAAAGTCCCTAGTGAATATGAGAGGCAGACTACTGGGGAAATGAGCATATCTGAATGCAAATGCTCTTATTCCCTAGGTGCAGTAACACAGCTAACCGAAAGGGGTGAAGGTATTACCACAAATTACACAAATCATTTACAAGTTAATGTGCCCTAGATTCCTAGTGCTATCTTGCTGTGTGTTTTTTATAATGTTTTCACGCCAAAGTTTTCCGCTAGCTTAAAGGTAATATGTCCAATTTGCAGGCCAAAAAAATGAAAAGGTTAAATTCCACCGGCATTTGAAAGATAATACTAATTTAGAATTTCCCTCAAAACGAAAGGGCTTGAAATGGCTTTTTGTGGGAAAATAACGACCGTTAGTTGTCGAATCGACTTTAGGGATTGCAATCCTTATAGTAAATAGTCTGATTTTCAGACCTTTGTACCGAATGGTCGTACGTTTTGTGCTGCGCAAAGATTCAATCAGTTTAATTTTGGCCATTACAAGAAGTACATTATTGATGTAGACAATAATTTAATGCTCATTTACCCTTTACAGCTCATTTTATGTATGTTATTACCAAAGACAAAAAGAAGTCAGTCACTTACTCAATAGTGTCTGACAGTGAAGTCTAGAAAGTAAACGGGTTTCCCTGCATAATTTGAATACTAGGACACTGCTAACGTTTAAATTTCACAGATAGGACATACGTGACATATACATAATTCCTGCAAAGTTCTACAGAATTTGATGTTGGCTGAAAATGGGACATAGTACCTTTAACATCAAAATAAAAGTGTGTGGAAGGATAGAGCGGCATCAACAGTAGTCAATAGTGCTAGAGTCGTGATGGATGAATGAAGGCCCATGTGACTAAAATATGCCATTTCAGCTAGGGGCCATTTCGGAAGAACCAACTGAGTGGACCAGGGTGAGGAATTCATTCACGTATCAAGTCTTGATCCCTTCAGTGCTCCGGTCTGGTGGGGAGCCTTCCAGATTCGGAGATCAAGGAAATGTAGCATTCTGCTGCAAGCTAGGAGATTGACAAAGATTCATATACCTCCTCTCTCCGTTCTCAACTGGCTACTACATCATTTTTAATCAATAAAAAGATCAAGGTATTATTATTTTAAGCTTTTGATGGTACTGCATGACCCCTAAAAAGAAAGCATTTTCGAAGGCATTATACCTTTTGGAAAATTTAGGCCTTAAACTAAAATTTAACGTTAACACACAATCCCGGAGGAAACATGCTCTTTAATATCACTCTAGTACCCACTCATTTAAGTGTCCTTCGTTTCGAACCTATAGATGCATTATACTCCAAATACTTAAACAATCCTCTAAAACATGCCCTTTATCTTTCCGCTTGACTAGCGAAACATTCATCAAAAAGGGGAATATTTGATAGGAACCTCTTTACTCTTTCATACTCTAATGGAGCATGTTGAGACAAATATATAGAGAGGGCTATAATAGCCTATCACTTCCGAGAACCATCATTGCCCATGCAAGCATTCTGTCTTCCTTCGACAGATGTATATAGGGCAGCTTGCATTAGTGATAGATGATGGGTTTCCGGTGAAACCCGCCTCGCAAATGTTATTGCTAGACGTCCACAATCGTGGGTTCATAATACATTTAGGGGTGGGTGCGAGATTAACACACACCTGCCTTAACATTGAGGCTGTTGACATTGGCAATGGATGCCCTTGCAGAAGACGCTAACCATCACCTTGTATACGCCTGGCTAGAGTTACAGGGAACGCTGCCAATACATAACCTCCCTGACCACGTATTATTAGATTTCACATGGAAAAGAGAATAAGTTTCTCGGGAAAACCAAAACACCTAATTCTCTCCTTTCTTCTGACTCCCCGCTTGTTTATATATTGCTGGGTACCTCTAGTCGTAGTTTTAAAGCATAATACAAGATGAGGACAACGCTTTTTTTCTTCTATTTAATTATTTTAACTAATTAGGCATTTAGTCGTAATACAAACAATTCTAGCCGAGTCCGTAGATTTCAAGAGGTAAATTTTTTTGTATAATTTATTCGTCATTTATTTCTTTTTCATATAAGTATTACAAATTAATATGACATGTTCAGTTGCGATAGCGAAAAATTGGAATGGCACTTAATACACTTTATGTAATGATGAGTCATGTACATTTATATGCATCAACGATGCACAAGCCAAATAATATCAATGCCTTAGAAGTATGTAAATCATTTTATAGTGTGAAACAAATCAAGCAAATTTACATTTACAAGTTTGCCTTTAGATTGTATTTATCATCTGATATGAAATTCATGAGCTTTTGAATCTTTGTGTGAGCTTTGTCGATCAAACTAAATACAGGAGCTTAAATCCACCTTTCTCGAGACCAATAGGGTTTAAGCTCTACTTAGATTTCTTTGAGAAACGATGTTTACTTTTTTGTTGAGTATGTACCGCATGTTACAAATCAAGAATTTACCTTTACATATTTGCACACTTGATTTAGTTGCATCTACAAAATGTGACCCCGTTACCCTGAAAGGCCGTTTGATATTTCCCCAGTTAAAAATTTGAATAATTAGTTCTCATTCTTTAGGCGTACTAGTACTACACTGCATAATGCACACACCATATGACGCTAGACGTGTCCCTTTGC
Source organism: Mesocentrotus franciscanus (assembly GCA_037976565.1). NCBI lineage: Eukaryota > Metazoa > Echinodermata > Echinoidea > Camarodonta > Strongylocentrotidae > Mesocentrotus > Mesocentrotus franciscanus. Next base: position 992,039 of record CP137677.1, on the reverse strand, counting down.
TTCGAGTGCATTATTCTCATATCAAGATATCGCCGACATTATAAACTGGTTGTATGTTTATACATTATTTACGTACCTCCTTGTCTGTACTATAGACATTTTACATTTTCATCTTACATTTTGATGGTAAAATCTATCAAAAGCCATCCTGATTTGTTGATCATTGATGAGAGCGCATCCTTCACAGGTTCGAAATGGCGCCTGCTCTTTACAGACTAACATTGCGCTTGAAGCTAGCCTCTCATTCGTTACAGCCTCTTCATCGATGTCGTAGCCAGCGGGATAGAGGAGACTTTAAACCCAATCATTATGTAAAACAGAAGCAGGTAACCCAAGCTTTAGCATCTTTACTCAGTAGCTTGACTGGAAACACAGCTCGTCTGTCATCATCCATCTTCCAGCCTTCTCTACATCAGTCGTGGTCATCAGATATACGTGGGAGGGGTCAACACGGTAAAAGCTTCACTTGTAAATACTGTTGATTCATCTTGGCTTTCGATCTGTTCTTTTCATCGCAAACTTAATCTAGAGTTTTTGGAAAACGATCGGCGATTTCGAGGAAAACTGGCTCAGATTAATTCTAAATAGAAATCTTGCAGTGAATGAACTTGCATGGGAACCAGCAAAATGTAGCTAACTGACGAAAATGTACTGAAATAAGTCATAATGACATTCATGAGTTATGTTACACTATCCGCACCCAAGGCGGAAATCTCGATTTTCGTACCTTCCTTGCTAGTTAAATCTCAACTATTTTGTGTTTTCTACTGAAAAACGCTGAACAGAAAGGCGTTTGACATTTACTCGTAGCCATAATACTAAGTGAAAGTTTGAATCGGAGAAATTCCTTTTCCAGCCATAACAGGAACTCGATGCCCAGTAATCAATAAGCACCAGCGAGACAAGAAAATGCAATTGTAGCCCTGTGATCATTTTTTGGCCTCTGACACTTGAAAAACCATATTACAATCACTGATTTTCAATGAGAGAACTTACTAAAAACACAAAATAATAGAAATGTAACGTTACAGCATACGAGAAAGAGTCCGAGTTTCAACTTATTTCTAAACTAAAATGTAAAAGTCTGAAACAGTTTGTCATAATTTTTTGTCCCTAGAAATTTGTGGAAAATCAATGTGTTTTGAACAAAAACATCTGCGTCAGTGGAAAAAAAAAACGAGAACTTGGGTTTCGAAATCTCAAGCGTCCTTTCTAAGAAACAATACAAAGGGGAAGCTACCGATTATTTTGTTTCTTGCATTATGCTGTTGAGAGCGTGACTTGGTAGAATAGAAATGTAATCCCATTTTCAAGGTACACATCTCCATGCGGAAATAACTGTCTTTGTTTGTCAGGAGACTAGTTATTAGAAGTAAGGTAAGGAGTTACATGATTTTGTAGTTGATTGTTGTGTGTGGTTAATTCTTTGAATTTGCAGAAATACAATCCTACGTTATATGGATAAACAATCTAAAGAGAGATGTATTTACATGTATCTGGACATGGTTCAGAGATATACAGATACAAGGAAACTTTGTTGAAGAAGGAGGCAGAGACTCTCTTTAGATAATTTTTTTATCACTGAGATAAGACCTTGACATTTGAAGAAAATAGGGCGCGTCTTCGTAATTTGTGTTATAAAAATCGGCAAGCTAAGGAGATGATACTTCCACGATTTACTAAAATTATGATATGTGATTTCAAGAACAATTAGTTTCCGGTATTGACCAAAATTTAAAAGAAATCAATCAGCGTTGATGATTTTGTCGGATCACAGGTACAGTTGGACGAGTACAGTTTTTGTTTAAATACTTTTATCTAAAGACATCCCCTTAGAAGTATCAACAGTAGGAATATCACTGATTCTTTCCTGGTATAGAAAAGAAGGGCGCACAAGTCAAGCGAAAGAAGAAGTAAAGATAAACCAAGAGATAACTTTTAGCGAGTGAAGGTGTTAGTGAAGAGAGTTACATCGCCTACAGTAGCTCCTTGGGGTCACGATGAGAGGGATGCATCTTATAGATCGGACTTACCAACTAACCAACCTTGGTATTGTTATCAACACTAGTGAGTATTCCCTGGGTGTACTCTCTGTTGGCCTCTGTAATCCACCATCAATCATCTCTCTCTAATTCATGTTACGCACGTGTAGCAGTGTAGAGAAATGTAACAAATTGTCGAAGGTAATATAAGTAGGTCGGTATCTCAGGTCTCTTAAAAATGTTGCCATTGTCAAGGGAAATGTATATCAAGGTCGGTATTGGTAGCTGCTAATTTGAATAATTTTCCTCAAAGCCTTGGAATTCCTCGGGTATTATATCTCCCTAAATTTACTTCATTCATCATCATCACTCAACCTTGAATGAACGCTGAGACGATGTCTTCTGGGAAAGAGAAAAATTGCTCGTCAAAATTGCTATCGTAATATAAATCATCGTTTTCGATATCGGTGTATCTGTACGTAAAGAATCCCGTAATAAGTTTTTAGCAGTTGTAGCGCTGTTTCAATATCCGAGTGGTACAGCTTGCCTGTCTCATGGATGAGAGTAGTATGTTTGCACCATTTAAGTCGGAATAGTGTTGAATATTCGAAGGCCTGTATTACTTCCGATCCCTGTAATATGGAATAGCCATCTTTGCCCTACATGTTTTGTCATAGATACACGGATGCAAGACCAAGACAGAGTTGGCAGTCGGCATACTTGTTGTTTAGAGGATCACTCTGATAGTACCCTTGATATGACGTAATGTAGTGTGGCGGCTAAGATCCAGATGGCCAATATAGATAAATTAGTTATTGATTAGATTTACATCCACTTTACAAAGCCACATGTGAAGACAGCTTCGATGCCTTTCGCTAAACTAGGACACTATACATATAGGTCTTGCTATTTTCATATCTTACTTAGATTTCTTTCTTCCTCTTTCTGAAAGTCCTTGAATACTGTGGGTTCAGGTGAGAAATGTAATATCGCGATATAGTTATGACAAATACTGGGATATTGAGTTAGGAAAGGAGGTACAAAGTGTTTACTGTTAAAGAGAATTGCAGAGGAAGTCACAGGAGAACTGAATTGGAAACAGGAAATGCGAAAATATCTCAAAATGGATTCAAATGTAAATGGCATAGGTCAAACAGAAATCCTGCTCTACCGTTACCACCATTTTTTTTCTCTTCAACTTTCTCAATGACAAAGTCGGGATAACATACACGGGCTTTTGGCAAAGTAGATGCTTTCTCTTTGCTCGCACAAGTTTTTAGCCAACCGACCGAATAAAAGTGCACACCTTGGAGAATGTACCACCTCGTATCAAGTGGAGGACCCCCACGGGATGAAGAGAGAGAGATAGAGAGAGATATATGGAGAAAGATGGAACGAGAGGAGTCCTATGTAGCAAGGTTGTTCATTGATCGTGCCACTCTAGGAGAAAGTTCAGGAAACGAAGTGATATTTCACTGAGGCTCTGTGTTTGCGCGCTGGAGTGGACAGAGAGAAATCACGTATTATAGTAAAAAGCACTCATCGTCTAGGGATGGACAGGCACTTGGAGGGAAAGCTTGGAGAGAAAGAGTGAGAGAGGGGGAAGAACAAGAAAGAAAGAGAGAGATATATAGTTGTAAAATTAGGGGGAGAGAGAGAGAAAGGGAGAGAAAATGTTTCATAATAGAGAGACAGAGAAAGAGAGGAAAGTGTGCGCGTGAAATGAATTGTGGGTGCTGGTCTGGATTTGGGGTGTGCGTGAAAAAGAACGAAATGGTGATGAAGGGTAGAGGGACGGGAAAGACAGAGAGGAAAAGAGTGATAGAGGGGAGGTTTAGAAGAAGAGAAAGGGGAGGGAGACAAAAGGAGGGAAGCAATGATAGAGAGAGGGGGAGACGTCGACGGAAGTGAACATGGAAGACATACATGTAAAGAGAAATGCAAAGAGAGAAGTAAACACCGTAAAGAGAGATAAGTACATATTCGAATTGGGTATCACAAAAGATTACTTTGAAAACAAATTAAATGAATACGGGGAATACGAGACATCAAACAGATATGGCTAAAAGAGAGAGAGAGGGGGTGAACGGTGGACAGAGAACCAAGGGTGAAGAACCTGGTAGGATTGATTGTTGAAGTTACCAACCTATCCAATTTCAAGGACAGTTCTGTACTCCGTTTAGATTTCGTATGCTTAGATGTTGTGCATAGATGCACTTTCGTGTAATTGTCAATTGTTTCAAACTCTGAAAGTGTAAACTGCTACTAGTGGATACATTTCTCCTTCGATATTTCCCTTTTGAATTATTCATGTTTCGACATCATCAATTACGACGAATTTTCGACAAATATCTAACTATCCTCCTACGCCGTGTCAAGAACAAGATGTACGTCATGTCCCGTTGTATTTATCTATCTCATTGAAGTTATATTTCATCGTCATAGTATGGGATGCTGATCTGAAGTTGGTAATAGGCTGTTCCCCAACCACCATAAGCCTTACCCTGACAAATCGCTGACAATTATAATCAACCGTCCCAACATTTTCATTCTCGGTTTTTCAGTTCTCAGCATCATCTTGCCTTCTCGACGGAATTTTCTGATACAAGCCCCCACAATCTATCATTATGCCATGGAAAATCAATCATTGTAAAAATTATTTTGATTAGTAGTCGTGCAAATGATAGATGTGGGTTAGAATGGAAATAAAACTATTAAATTAATTTCGGTTATTAAACTCTACATTTCGTGAGTGTGATAAACCATCGGAGGTTTTGAGATTTCCATTATTTTGCTTTACAGATAAATACATAACTATAAATGAAAACATGGAGATGTATGGTTTGAGGTTTCGTCCAACACGACAAGATCGAAAGAGTGTTATGTTATAGCATGAATGATCTCTCCTCTTTTCCATGACAGATTTCAATCACTTTATAGAGTCATATAGTCAATATACTGTTTCCTTTCCCTTCAATATCCACTTTATATCTGAACGAAAAAGAATGATAGAATGCCTTAATTGTAGTTTTTATATCATTTTTCTAAGCAATAATTCAAATACTTGCAATATCAAACGTCAACAACGTTATGAAAATAATATTTTAATTTCTATTTTTATATTCGTTTATTGTCTTAATGATTCTTTAAAAGTACATGCATGCAATTTATATTTTTTGATGTACATATACTTTTACAACTTCCTCTTTTACTTCTTTTCTTCATGTTTCTCCTCTCCGTTTTTCTGACTTCATGTTATCTTCTGTTTTCTTATATTTGCTGTCCAAGCAATCTTAGCATATTAACTATACATATTTTATTTCAATATTGACAAATCAATTGTAACTGTATTATATGTTTGAAATATGTAATGAGTCTTTTAATTGTACACATGACCAATTCAGCCATTCGGCTGCGACACATGTTTTTAATAAACCTTTAATTGAATTGAATTGAATTGAATATGTATATCCAAGCTATAATCAACCTGATGATTATACATGCTTTGTAAACAGAAAGTAGACCTATATTTAAGATTCAATTATGTTGTTAGGTTGCGAAATTCAGGCTGAGGATGGAATATGAACCTCTAAAACATGACCCGATCGTTTAAAGTGCTGTTTTCGCTGAGTTTATTTTGACTCTGTTATTGTGTCACCCTTTTGGAAAGTTCATATTGATGATTGACTGTTATTCTACTCATGATTGGTATTGTTAAATGCGGTTTGGATTAGGGAGGAAACTAAATATTGAATTTGGGTGTCATAAAATCATATAAGGTTTATATGTTTCTCCTCATTATTATTGCAAGTGATCAACTTGTTTTATCATTCTAAGTTGCACTCGATTTACCTGAATCTTCAGGCGCTTAAATATCTTTTGGGAATTCATTTTGATTGCCGGTAATTTCAATTTGTATCATCATCCCCTAAACATTGAATGTCCCTTGATACCAGTATTTGCTTTCTTCCTGTTTAGAGCCCTGTTTAAAGCTGAATTCCTAGTTTTCTTTGAAGTTCGTATTATGATGGTTGTCTACTCCCCTGTGTTTACATAATATCCATTACAACATTTTGATATCGATCAGTCTTAAGGGAACCGGGGATGAGCTTCCAAATCTTTCGCTTTTCTTTAAATTGCATTTGCAGACTGCAACGATCAACGAGTATCGGTTGCAAATTAGTCGCTACTGGTGAGACTTAGGAAAAGATTAGTAACTCAAACCTGACTTGTTTTCCCGATTCTTCGTAAATGTAGGCACCAACAATAGATAATTAATGAAAATGTTAGGAAAGCATAGAATGTATCCGTTACAATAAGCTTGTGTAAATCGCCTGGTTTAAGTCTACATTGAAAACAAACCAAGGAAAGACGGGAAGAAAGATTCGGCAATAATATTGGACAACCCCCTTGTGAAAAGAAGGAAGAGATTTGTTTCGTAAGCCTTGTGTTTTCTAAATTGTCTTACTCAGTCTTGTAGTTACAGGGGGCAGGTTGCACAAAAACAAGACAGAGGGAGAGAGATATGGGAAAGGGATTTTGAAAAAGAAAATGAAATTACCCTTTCAACAGCACACCCCCCCTATTTTGCATGTAATTCACCGTAAAAGAGCGTTGGCTCCGCCCCTGATGGTTCCAGCACCCCTCACTCTCAGGACCCATAATACGTCATTAGTTGGGATGAATAGGTTCATGCAGTTTGAGAATAAGACCCAAAAATTGGACGTGCTTCCGCATCCCTTCTTGGAAGAAATTACAGAAGAAACAGAAAATTATTCTTTTCTAGGCATGTTGCAACGAAAATCATCCTAAATCGTGATTTTAAATATGGTTAAAGAAATTTTCCTTGCGATAATGACTGAATATTTAAATTAACCCTTTCAAATTAATATCCTTCTGCCGACCGTTTTTCAAGGGGGTAACGATGTGCCTTCTATGCTACCCATCCGCAAGTATAATCATTCGATCAGTATAGCACGCTCTTTATGTCGTTAAAGTAGAATGTCTTTGATGCAATATAATATGCAGATTGAATTGGTGATTTATATTACAATCTTCTATTTTCAAACTAGTACTTTGTCTGCACGCAATCAAAATGTATCCTAGCCATGTGATCATGATGTCTATGAATAGAATGAGCGGTTCACAGCTTTGATATTACTTTGAAGTTTAGAAGCGCAAAGAAAGCTAGGGGTGATTATTGAATTTAATTGAAAATGGTTTATTTACAACGATATATAGCAGCCCGAAAGCTAAATTGTATATCGGTTCACATTAAAATAGCAGTAAAATCACATTTGAACTTACGCTAGTATACATTAATCTTAACAATTTGAAAGCATAACATAGTTCAAGTCAGTACATTGTTAGATGAACCATCCTAGGGATGTTGTTATGCAACACTGAATGAGGGAGAAGAGATAGAGAGAAAGAGAGAGAACGATGAAGGCATGAAAGAGGAAAAGAGAGAAAGAGAGAGAAAAAGAAAGAAGAGAACGATGGAAGAAAGAGGGAAAGAGAGAGAGAGAGGGAGACAGAGAGAGAGGGAGAGAGAGAGAGAGAGAGAGAGAGAGATGGAGAGAGCGATGGAAGAGTGAGAGAGAGAGATAGTGCGATGACAAAATGAGAGAGGGAGAAAGAAAGTTTCAACAAGATCTACATTCAATACATTGTAACGACAGAAAGTAACTTACATGTACATGTAAACATGGATTGAAGGGCATATTTATCAATCAATCCAAATTGAAAGGAGACACATATTCTCTTTTAAAATTAAAAGGGGTGAACAGTGGAGAATAAATCGAGTAAAAAGTTGATCAGTAAAACATAACAGTAAACAAAATATTACGGTCGATATTTGGCGGTTTGAGTGTGAGAGAGAAAGGAAAAGGAAGAGAGAGGGTGAAAGAGGGAGTGAGGGGAGAAGAGAGAAAGAGACACTGACAATCAGAGAGAGAAAAAGAGGGAGAGAGAGATAGAGAGAGAGAGAGAGAGAGAGGAGAGAGTGATGAAAGAGTGAGGGAGAGACAGAGAGAGATGAAAGGATGAGAGAGAGCGAAATAGGAAGTTTTAACAATACAATGTCTACATTCAATACATTATAACGACAGAAAGTGACTTACCCATGCATTGAAGGGCATATCAAAACTAACAAATCAACAGATAAAAGAGACACATATTCAACTCTTTTAAAAATGAAAAGAGGGTACACAGAGGAGAAGAAATCGAGTACAAAATTATCAGTAAAACATACAACAGTAACCAAAATATTACGGTCGATATTATTAGGGTGCAAGGTCCTCTATTCATTAGTAGTTGAGGGAAAATATTTTGCCTTAATGAATCTCTGAATAATTTGATGAATAATTTAGTAATCCTTCTATAGACGATTAACATGAATGACCACAGACCATGCTATTTTACCTCTCATTAATTAATTATGTTATGTATGAAATTATAATCATTTAAAATTACCTTTAAAGGATCTTTTTTTTTATCATGCTAAAGTACTTAACAATGATAATGCACACCCTGATTCAACTCATGTTAATGGGAGAAATGTACTTGCTTCAAAGGGAAAATTGGTCATTATTTTGTTCAAATCTTCCTTCTATTTGCTAGTATAGAGAGGGACTGTCACGTATTACTCCTCTTGTTGCCATGTTTGCTATTGTTCATTTTGGTGATGACATTTTACTCCATTGTTCTTGAAAAGATTCAATTCAATTCAATAAAGGTTTATTCGAACATGTTTCGCAGTACAAAGACTGCAATATACATGTTTTACAAAGACTAAAATACATTATAAATCAACGATGGTATTGTGTTGTTGAGTTATCATGGTTATGACATCTTTAAATTTATAATAACATACATTTGGTTTATAGTTTTGTTTAATGATAAATAATCTGGTACTTCGCGATGATACTAGTGCGGTTGTTATTGTATGTAGACCTTAAATATTTTGACATTTCTCATTTCAATTCTCCAGGTTTCTATATTCATATTTTCACATTTCTGTACAAATTATTTTGGTTGTCCATGCGCTGTATTTGTGCATTAACGTGAAGCAAAAGCAAGTTTTTTTCGAGCATGCACGATTTCGATTTATTTGATCCTAAATGTAAAAGAGTAAAAGACGAATATGACAGAGAGAGAGAGAGAGAGATGGAGAGAAAGAGAGAGAGAGAGAGAGAGAGAGAGAGATGGAGAGGGAAAGAAAGAGAGAGAGAGAGAGAGAAAGAGAGAGAGAGAAAAAAAAATTGAAATGATTTGATGTTCATGAGTGGCACTGACTATTCACGTCATCCTGTCTAGTTTAGAAAGGAAGCAGTGGATTTAATTTCTCGCTCGTCTCTTCTCGTCTTTCAAATCTAGGGACACCTGCCTACAGTCATTTTTAGTGAGGTTTTAGGTCTGTATCCGTTCCCAGCAAATGCTAAGGGTCTTTATCTACATATCTCTCTCCCCCTTCTAGAACAAGGGTCTACCTCTTTCCCACTATTTGATAGTTACGTCGAGGGTCTAGGTCCCTCTCCCCTAGCTCCAAATGGTGAGGTCTGGAGCTAGGTTTCTACTCCTCACCACCCCTAAATAAGATTCGTTTCTGTATCTCTCATCCACCCCTTTCCCCTTAATATTTCATAATATATTGCGTATGCAAAGTTCAACATATTTTAATATCATATTTTATGGCTGGATTTCCCATTTGACATTTGTCTGATTCAGTTGTTCATATACTCGGTGAACTTTGCATCACTTCATTCATATGTTAGATGTATTGGAAAAGAAAAAGATATATACATATAATTATGTTAAATTCTCTCACTGGTGATTACTGCTCAGGCGACAGTTGTTACGGGTTCAATTCGTCATAGGTAGAAGGTAGAGTCAGATTTGCTAGTGAGTTTTATGTTACTTTTAGGGTTTGGTTTAGGACAGGTTTTATTGTTTTATCCAGGGTTGAAGGAATTTGGTTATTGCAGGATATGGACCCCGGAACAGTTGTCGCCGGAGCATGTGTTGTACAACCAGACAACCATGATTTTACAATTGCTAAACCTGTTCACAAATGACATCATTGACAGAGTAAATCTCATCCGCTGGAGGTTGTGTACATTATTACGCAATTACACCGCTAAGCAGCAACGAGGGCTGGTTTTATTGCATCTATGTAAATCTAAGGTAGATATGGACATAGCGGCGCTTGTGTCTACCGAAGTTGTAGTCTATATTGCAAAGTCATAACTCCAAAAGGAGATTTAAAGATCGCTTGTAGTGCAGTGGTAAATACAGAGGATAAGGGAGCACATCCCCCCTCACCCTCCTTAGAAAATGGCAATCTAGCAAACTTTATATACACAACAATTTATCCACTGGTGCACCCAAAAGCATTTTTAAACCCCAAAATTATTATTTTATTTTCTATGTTAGTGAGATATTTTTTGATTTGCCCCCGCAAGGGAATCATGGATTTGTCACAAAGGTAGCTGGGAGTGATCGAAACTTTATTCAGCAGATTCAAAGTCGTTTATGATTAAGATGTAGTCTGATAACAAACCCGTTTGGCTTTCAACGTCTCTGCCACTTGATTAACTTCATTTGCGAGACAGCAATCCACATTTGCCACAAATGGCCACAACTGCAGAATGTAGGTACCTGGTAGGATATTTTTCCTTGAAATGAACTGTTCGCTTAAAACGATTGCTGGAGCTCCAGCCGGAGGCAATAATTTCCAAAGCAATTTCAAAGCGCATATAATGGAGACGTTAAACCGCGATAATGTGATATGCCCTGCAAAGAACATAATATTGCTATTATTACTATTTCACAGGGTGACATTTTCATATCGCATATATACGTTTGATATTGCCAACAACATTTTCATAAAATTTGAAATGAGTATTTGTCAAATATATTGTCTGAATTAGAATCTAACATATCTTATGTTACCTTAATAACGGTGTAATTTGTAACTCTCTAGATATAAATCATGCATGTATTCGTGTTAGAAAACGACTCAATTTACGAGAATAAGTCTTTCCCCAGGTTAGGTCAATGTGCTTGATGAAGAAATCGAAATCAATTTCTCAAATTTCAATCTAGTGCGTGGCGCTGAATGCTGTAGCTGAAATGAGATACGATTTCACCCTTCAGAAATACCAGGTACAATTTCATAGAAGTGTAACACTTGTTGCGCTAGATATGTATAAAGTGCGATGCTTAATATACGAGTCAAGTAGGCTCTAGCAGTGAATCAGAAGTGTCTATTTTGTGTAGAAACAGAATATCTTGAATCTTAATAGGGCATAAAGTTTGCATTTATTTGAAGGAAAATTGAGAAAATGGGTGAGAGGTTTCTTTTAAATGTATAAATTATTAGTATGTTTAAAAGATAAGAACGAATTTCAAGCCATTTGTGCTCTCTGCATTTGACACACAGGGTGTAGACAATGGAGCGGAGAGAGAAACAAAGAGAGGAGAGAGAGAACGAGAGAGAGAGAGACAGACAGAGAGAGAGAGACACAGAGAGAGAGAGAGAGAGACAGACAGAGAGAGATAGAACGAGAGAGAGAGACACACACACACGCACGCGCGCACGCACGCACACACACACACACACACACAGATACATAGAGAGAAAGAGACAGAGTGAGGGACAGAGAAAAAGTGTGAATATCAAGTTTTTCCTAACATGACAATGGTTTTGCTTGAACTTCAATTATGCACTATTCAACCACTTAAAGGAAGTCCATTACATCTTACTATTTTGGGTCTCACTCATTTTACATTAAGAGATTACGAAGTTGATGTTTAGAATATTCAGTGATACTAGTCATTTTTTCAATGTATTTTAGACACAAAAATGTAGGTGCTCAATGTTTATTTGTTTTTCGTTGTGTTTTCATCGAAACGGGAAAAAAATGAGTATGGAAAAGTGTGATGAAAGGGAAGAAGGAGTAAGAGAAAGGAATTTTAGACGGTAAGTAATAATAAGAGGGATTAAAACATGTAGTTATCTTGGTTACGGATTATGAGGAAGAGAGAAAACAAGTGTGAAAAAGAGGGGAAGAGAAAGAGATTGAGAAAAGCAGAGAGGAAGAAAGGAGCAACCACATGTTCTTATTCAGTGAAAAATCTTTCACGGCGCCCATTATTGAAAGCTTAGCTACCCAAGTGAACAAAACTTACAAGAGTATATAGGGCTATATTAAAGACTTTATTAGTTATCGCACTGAATACGCCGTCAATGACCAAATTCTAACGGAAACGCAATATCGGCCTACTCGCTCGCCCCAAATTTATTGATATTACCCACGGCTGATTGAAATCAAACGGTTCTTTTTTTATTTCATTACTTATCCATCTCATCTTGTATCTTTCTCTCAGACAACTTCGGTTAGATTCTAGCTTCACAGATCGTTCATGGTTTGGAATTATAAACATGATCGATATGTCATTGATCACACGCTCAACTATAGTATCAGTCGGCGGTTGATAGTGATGATGTGTTGAAGGCTTTGAGAATTTGCTCTAATTGAGGTATGATAAGGATAGGAGAGGATAGGAGACGGTGGTTTATTGAAGAGTGCTGTATTAGAGCTGCATGTGAATGAACTCTAGCTCATAGTTTAACCCTCTAGAAACATACACGCTGGTAGATAGTACAGTGAACACAAGTCAGGTTATTCTACCTTGTTATGTTTATAACAATCTTCTTCATGTAGTATCCAATGTGGCGTGAACTAATTGAAATGCATGCTACGGTATCACGCTGCTTATACAAATTAAACTTGCATCAGACCTCCTCTACCTACCCCCTTCGATGGTGAGGAAGATTAATTTTCTCGGACCTGTTGTATGTTGTACTTTCCGTCTCGTCTACCTAGGATATTTTTATTGCTTTTTCTCATAAACAGATGAACAGAAAAGGTTATCGAGTTTTTGTCGTGATTGGCAGCTGTGATATTGGAAGTTGATCGACCTGCTTTGATCTACCAGCTGAAACGAGGCAATGTTCTTGGGATTGCCTCAAATATCAATCTCATCACGCCGGGAAGAGGCATCTTAATATCAGCATTAAGTAGAATAGAGCAGATAATTAAAAAAAAAATGATAAAAAATAACAATAATAAAAACGGTACTTATAAAGCGCTTTACAACCCCCGAAACATAGGAAATGGTGATGTGGCCTATTGGATAAGACGTCGGGCTGTTGATCACGAGTGCGTGGTTCGAATCAGAAGTCGAGACAGGTGAAGTGAAAGAATATCAATAGGAATTAATTCCTTGAATACATGTGTGTCTTCATCAGGCAGCCAGGCTAGAACCAGTGGAACAATATAAAAACAAAATCATTTTCAACATGTGAAAGAATTAAGGATTATCCTTAACATTTCCATTGATATGTGAATGTTCCATTTGATCTGTAACTTGAAAGGTTTTTCAAAACCATAGACCATAAACCTTTTTAGACTTGTACACATAGTATACGTTAATAAGTATGTGGTATTGTAGGCTAGAAGATTGTGAAGAGTATTGCACTTTACTATTTTTTCTCTACAATATCATCGTCAGAATGTCTGTCCAATATCCTTTTCCTATCTCATCTTCTTGTGATCGTCCTATCCTTTCCTTCCCTTTCCTCCTTCAATCCACCCCCCATTTCCTTTATTTTAACTTCAATGTGCAGCTGGTCGATGAACTAATCACATCTTTATTCCTCCGTGTATTTTCTCGACCCTTAAATGTCATAGGTATTTGTTTACATCGAATTTAATTACATCGCATATTGAAGAGCCAAAGTCCCAATTTTCCAAATTGCGCCTCCTTTTGTCATTATGCGCGTCTCCTCCAGTTCCCTATAAATACTTCAAATGCATCCATACGAATTTGTTTACCCCCTGAAATATCAGAAAATATATTTATTTGAATTAATAAATTGAATGAAGGAAAGGAGGCTCTTATTATAAAAGTTCAAGCTTAATACAGTTAGGAAGAAATGTTTGGTCATGTGGCAATACTTTGGGGTGTTTACCTCGTATTCATACTGAACTACGAATTTCTTACTGAAACGCAAAATTGTTGGAAGTAAAAGTCTTGTTTAATTAAGAGACACAATTGATCTTAAATGTATACCAATATGGCCAGTTGTGGGTAATAGCAGCATACACCTACAACAAAAAACTATTTCAAGTTCGTGCTTCATCTAAACTACACTTCAAGGAAACTATTTTCCTGTTCCTATCAAATAATTTATTCAGAAAAGTTAGCTTTGCCTCGTTTCAAACGTTGATTCTATAAATCCTAGATTCCCCTGATCGAGTGAGGCTCATAGAAATCGGGAAAACGGGTATAGACTCACTCGAAATCTTCTTTATGGTGAAGAAATAATGACGCGTGCATACCAATGAAATGCAATGAGTCGAGCGTGTGTCTGTCCCGATTCGTCGAATTCCGTATTAAAATTTCTCTCGCCACACTTAATACCCGTTCAACGTCGTGTCATTCATATAGAAATTGGGGCTCGACATACTTCCTCGTCTCCTTGCCCTCACATCGTCCTTTTCCAACTCTCAATAACCCAACAGCTAGCATCGTATGACTAAACACGACATGATGAAAACAAATACCTCCAGCTCCATACAAATACGTACTGCTCACGGCCAACATTTGTGCATAATTCACTCTAAGGTGATGCACATCATTTCAAATCCTCCATGTTTATCGTTTATCAGTTTTAAAGGGATTGGGTATCTTTGTCTCAGATTCTAAACAAAATCCTGGATTTAGCTCATGCTGCAATCATAGTTATAAACCTTTAGGTCAGTCAGGAATCCCATGCCGTTTACAAGTCGATCGCCCGTCTGATTATCAAGATATTCATGATTGGAATTCGAAATTTCAAAAACCGTTTTCCCAACGGTTTTTATAATACTACAGACTACTGGGGGGGAAATGAGTATGGTAAAACCGGTCACTCAAAGATTTTTACTTTTTTGACGCATTTCATGATCATTTTGAAGCGCTTTTTTTTAGGGCTTCAATATTACACCATATCACAGACGCTGATAACACGTAGGGCCATGCATCTCATATTTGGCATTGTTAAACAATGCCTTTAAGACGGTGGAGGAAGAATACGCTAACGGTAGAGGTCTCCAAGGTAATGACACCATGCAGAGTCTTATCTTATTTGATGAACTTGGTTTCAGGATGGTAGCATAATGATACCTAGTGTTTTGCTAGTAGAAACTTCAAACGGTACCCACTCCTTGGCAACCACTAACAAAACATAATATGTTAATTTCTGGAGAGAAAAATATAAAATTTTACTAATCGTTCAGAAATTTGTATAAAAAAGGGTTTTGAAGCTGCATCTTTCTTCTAAAAGACTAAATCTGAAATGTTGATTTTGACAAAAAAGCGTCTGGTGTTCGATATCTTGAGGAATCCATCTTTACCCATCTCCATCCCAACTCCTCCATGTGAGCTAAGAAATTTTATAATTTCGGTATTTGAAGATTTCCCTTTCCTTGGCGCTGTAAATATGAGAATTACCTGCGCGTCGGCCTACTCTTCTAACATCTCTGTACTTTGTTTGGGAATGTCTTCTGTCTTTAGTGAGAAAGGGCAAAATTCCTACCAGAGAGAGAGAGAGAGAGCATACTAATGCCCCATCATACTTGGATAGTTGGATAAGCTTGTTCTCCAGTCGTATTCCATGACATCAATTACCACCCAAACCCGATCTGCATTCTGTTTATTCAAACATGCTATTGGGAGGGAAAAGGTTACACGTATCAGCAAAAGTTTTCGTAGATTGATGTTGACTCCCAATAACAATACCTTGGTCATGATAGACTGACAGGAATGTTCATGAAGTCTCGTGACATTGGGAATAAAAACTAAAAAATATATTGTCTTCTC
>CP137677.1:906128-971128 GCA_037976565.1 Mesocentrotus franciscanus | reverse complement strand
GGAAAAATTCCTCTGTACGCCCATGCATTATGGTTCAAGGCATGGCCCCAGGATCCAAACCGTGTCGATGTGCTTTATTAGTGCCCGTATGTGAGGCATTAATCCTCATTGCTGTCAGTTATGACTTAATGACGTAGGTCCCCTAGTTGATAAGCATAGTAGCACACACATGATTTAGCAGTCACGAAAAACAAACACTCGCAAATTATTATTCAATGAAATCTATTATCTAGATCTATTAGGAATAAATCATTTTCAAAATCATTCCATAAATTGGGGTAAACAAACATTATTCCACCTTTATGACCAACAGTGTATTATGGTGACTAACCGGACGTACACTTTTCAAGATAAAACTACCCCAAACAAGTTTGCATCTCATTGCTCATATTCTCTTGGAGAAACAGGGGTTGATGAAGGTCAGTCCAAGGTTTGGAAACTTAATTTCGTCGCCGATAGTCGTTCACCTTGGCATTCTCAGCAATGCTTCTATCTCTTCACAAAAATAACCAAATTTAAATTTCTGAGAAAATGCCAAAGCACTTATCAGGTCCATTCGAACAGATCAGAAGTCGATTTGAAGTAGTGAGCATCCAAACAGTTCGGTGTAAAGTTAAGATTGCCGTAATATGAGCTACAACATCAATGTAAAGGTCATGTAATATCACGTGATCAAGGGGAAATGATGTGATGGGGGTTTCTTATTGGAAAGCAGACAGCATCCAAACTATTAATAACTTATGGTGTTGTCAGAAGTCGAAAAACCAAAAGTTATTTGGCGACCAGGCGTAATTTCTCGATTAAGGAGAAAATTATTTTAATAAAACTTACGGCGTTATGACAAATTAATTCAAATGCTTGTGAACACTTGTACAAGCCTTTCATGTTTTACTGACTCTTTTGCGTTTTAATCAAACTAGATAACACGTGCATTGTTCCATCTGACGTTCGAATTTTACTCTGTTTTAATATGATTTTTTTTGTGTGTGTTTTTTTTTCTTCATTTTATGTCCGGTATATCCGATGTTTTTATAGATTAATATTCAATATAATTCCTTGAGTTAATATTCATTTTATTCATTTACATTGTTGTCTTTTACTTCACTGGCAAATATTCACCTGCTATTCTGCTTCTGCATTCACTTTTGTTTCCTTGGGGGGGGGGGGTTAATAAGGCGTCGTTCACCTTTTATATTGGTTCATTTGTTATGTTTGCCTAATATTGTCGACTTTATAGTTCTCCATAGTTTTTACATATATCTCTTTGCTGAACTCGTAACTCACATTCAAAGAATTTCACTTGCGGCCATTACTAGTCGATGTTTTTCAATATTAGGCCTACCTACCGTTACCGTCAATGTTATTGAATAAAACTCTTGAAATATGAATCAGGTAGATTGTGACCTTTCGATCTCTTTCTCTTTTGCCGCCATCTGGATCCATCTTATGAAAACACTGATCTCTTGATATCTTGACCGACCTATATAAACCACCACTACTCCATCTCACCTGTCCATCTCGTCATCTTCAGACCGAGTTTCATATATTTCATCACCGTTTACCAATATTATTGAAGAATCTCTCCTTTTTATTTAGTCGGCACACGACATAATCACAATTCGACGTCGAATAGGGTGTTGTTTACATTACGAAGCGCCTTCTCTAACTTCGAACCTTATTCTATTTATTCATGTATTCACTTCGTCTGTGGGTGGGATGTGGGAGGTGTGTTTTTAGGTGTTTTTTTCTTCTTGCTAAGCAGATCGAGAATAGAGTATGGACTGGGGCTTTGAAGATAATTTGCCAGACGTATCACTGGTATCATAGACAGTAAAGGGCACCGTTCGTATTAAGCTCGAAAGCATTTGAATATCAAACTACCAGGGTTGCACCGTTCATCCGCGTTAAGCCCCCCACCACCACCTCCTTAACACTGAGCATGCTTAGAAGTAGCACATAAAATAAGCCTTACTCGTATTTCCTGCCACTGCCATTATGTAGTATTTGCTTAAATTTACTTTCCATACACATAAAAAGCCACGGAAAATTAGTTCATGTTATGATGAATCTCCAACAAAATCGTGAAATATTTTATAATCCCTTCATGAAATTGTACATTATCTTGTATTTCTGATATCTTTGTGATTGTCCTAACTTCTCTGTATTTTACTTTCGCTTTTATCCATTTTAAAAGCGACTCTTTCATAATAACATGTATATTTTGCCCCAATTTATGAATTCCCACATTTTATTTTCTGCTTACGTCAAAGTATGATAGAACCAATTTAATCGATTTTAATACTTTTTTACCTAGTAGGCGTACGGCCACCATGTGGCCAAGACTGCTAACCTCTCTTACCGAAAAGTATTTCAGTGAATGTTAGGTAAATATGATGTAATATGTTTCTATTAGTGCTTACACTGTCAGCTTATTCTTTCAGAGGACCTCCGCATCAGCTGGCACTAACGTCACTAGACGTAATCCACCTTAATTCGTCATTAACTTTTATTCTTTTGATTTATTTCAGGTATTCTACATTCATACTTGCCGCGATAAGCACCTCCCAATCCTAGCAAATCTGCTCAGGTGTTGCAATCACAACGCGGGATTTGAGAGAAATATAAGAGGATCTTTAGTATAGTTTCTATGATTGATCGTTTGGCTTAAAGGAATTTGCAAGGTATGTTCAAGACGTATGTCCACGTCATAACCACAAATACAAGTGAAGGTCACTTTCTCGTCACCGTCACAATCGGTCCTCTAGAGATTCTGTCAAGAATTGTAAATTGGATTTCTTTTTCAGGTTGTGATTTCATTTTTACGACCGCCTGAAATGATTGAATTCGTTTCCAACCGTTTATTTCTACTTTAGTTCATGACTGAAAAGTATAGTTTATTCTTTCTTGACAAATTACCCCTCTATGTTTCGCCATATCTATCCGGTCAAAATCTCTCTCTCTCTCTCTCCCTATCTTTCCTTTTCTCCCTATCTCTCCCTATCTCACCCTCTTTCTCTTACTTTCCCTATATTCTCCTATATAATATATACACTTTCCTTTCTTCACCTCAAAATATTTCAAATTCAAAATTATGATTATTTAGATATATTTTACTCACCTCCAAGATAGCATCAATAGCTAGTAGCCACAATGTCTATATGTCGAGAGTTTGAACCCACATATTATATTTTCATCAAATTGCACCGTATCATTTTACTCATCAACGAGAAACGGCATGAAACCCTGTCTGAGGGAATACAAATGCCATTCAATAATAATTCAATAACCTACATGATTAAGAATGGAAAAGACAAGTCAATTAAATTACTCCCTCCATGAATATATGAGATTTGGGTGGATGGGTATGGGTTTATACATTGGCCAGCGTGTTTACACGGAATATCTCATTTCATTAGATTGCTATTCTGCATTATGTGTGGTATTTATGGCTTGCCTATTTCAATAATTTCAATTACTTGATTAATCAAACCATGAACAGAGGCAGTGGCAAAACACACGGGACCTGACTTAAGAGCTAATATCCAAAGGCTTTGGAAGCGCATAGAAACGTTATATCGTCTTATATCATCACGTGATATGCATTGTACAAGAAGGGAATTTTATGATTAATTTCTAATCCGGACTTCCTTAACAATGAACCAGATGGAAAGTCAATAATATGATCAGACGTACGTACTCATAATTGTGATGATAGAATAACGCGGTTCATTATAGATTCAAGGGGTCATCAGGAAATAACCTTCAATGTCTCTTGATAATGAGAATACATGGATTAGATACCCCTGTCTGGACCCCCATCTTATCACCATCCCGACTTCCCTCAGAGTCATCAATTGAGAGGCTCCGAGCTTTCCCCTAATTGATAAAAATGACCTTTTTTGTTTTTTGGGTATCTCCAGAGATATTAAAGCCTTAGCTTATAGCTTCTAGGGGGTGTTTCACAAAGATCCTAAGTCGAACTTAACTCTACGTTGAACTTAAACATTATGGAGAGCCATTTGTAGCCTTAAAATAAAATATATTCAAAAGCAAAAATTCAAGTATTTTGGACTTATTATAAATTCCACATCAAGAACATGACATTTCCTTAATGATAGAAAATATGAATGATTTGAATCAACATGTTATGCCTTTTAAAATAACTTTTACAAAATATTTTCAAAGATGCTGACGGCTTTTCATAATTGTTAAGTCAAACTTAAAGATAAGTTCAACTTAGGATCTTTGTGAAACACCCCCTGATAATGTATTCCTGCTATAATGTCAATGATAATACTTCCTCCATCAGTGAATATGCAGGAAGCAAAGGCCGCTTAGAAATGGACGAGAACAAAACGTTGGTATCTAATGGAAAGTTATTCCAGATGCCCTAGATAAGTATCCAGGTTTCTGTTTCCTTTTTTAGTACTTTCTTTCTTAAAAAAACTATTCTTTCCTATCTCTATTGTAATTAAGGACGGTACATGACCACTTATGATTATGATATGTATATCTATGTGAATGCCATAACCTGTCAAAAAAAAAATCAAACTTTAGAAATAATTTTGAAATAAAGTCTCACTCAGGCCTGGAAATGAGTGTTTCTATTTGAAGGGATGTCCTAGATAAATATTCAGGTTTCCGTTTCCTCACTTATTTTCTACCTTAAAAAATACTTTTCTTGAGATTGAAGTATACTATATCAGGACGCTACACTTACATGCTGTAGGACCTGTATACGTATATGAATGCTTTATAATATACAAAGAAACCCATTTAAAAGGATGGGTCTGTATATTAATTCTCTTTTGGCACTAATTTTTCAACAAAAGATCCTCCGATATATGAGCACACTTTAATCAATCAAGCTTGCAAACATGCTAATAATGTATTCATAATGCTAAATATATTACTCATTGCGGATGTAGTATCGAAAATCATGTATTCATGTTTGTTATCGATGGATGGTTTTCATAATTTTTTGTATTCGTATATTTAAGAAATTCGTCTATTATGTAATACGCTACTGACAGGCAGCGCTCAGTTCTTATTTAATGATATCTTAAAGTGAGCATGTGTGATGCTCTCTCTCTTTGTCAATAGGGACTTTTAGATTTGCACGTCGACGTAGTGGACTGCAACGTGTGCCATTCTTTCAAGGCACTGGCCCGTGCCCGGCAGGGCCTTAAAAGGACGTCACATTACCTTAAAAGGATGTAACCGTGGCAGTCCACGTTCTCGTCGTGTACAATCTAAAAGTCCCTAATTTCAATGCAGTCTACGACGACCGCCCATAGTCAGCGTGTTGGAGGTATGGCAAGCGTATGGTGCCATGGAGATTTGATGTGAGAAAGTCCGAATTTCGGTGGTAAAAATGAAAAACACTAGTTGGCATGGCAACTTGCTAAAAGTACAACATGTGCCCCCTTGATGAGTATTAGGAAAGGAGGGAGGGGGGGGGGGGTAAACAAGATTGGACACGTCAGCAGCTGCCATGGCTAAGATCATTGTCCCTAGGGTCCAAGCCAATTAAGATCAATCGTTCTTTTGTTGTTATGGTAACCGTCCTTTCATATCACATCTCTATTAAAGTGAATGATTGTACTCTAGTTCTAGTCTTGTTCACCAGAAGTACGGGGACAGTCTTTAGTTGCCGTGGTAACTGTAATCAAAGTACAACATGAGACAAGTTTAGTGCACGAAAAAACATCGATCCTTCTTCGATCGAACCTTTATGACACTAACCGCCTGCCATAGGAAAGTAGAGTGTGTTTGTGAAGGTCAGAGCAATAAACCAAACTACACTAATGTGTCTGGTTTCACACAGTGATGGACGAACAGACCTCCTTAATTGCAATCGGAAATAAAAGGATTTACCCAAGATCCTCCACCTAACTCGTGTCAAAATCACTCAATATATTTTTAGTAATTAAAATTTACCTTCTAAAATATACTCTTTCATCTGCAATTGAATTGCCATCCTTTCCAATAATGATTTGGTGAAGATATTGCCGCCATGGGATCTAAACATGACGGCATCAGTAAGTTTGGATCATTAGGTTTGAGCAAACAGTTTGAATAAAATCAACACTTGGGTAGGTTGTGGGTGTAGCAGGGTGGTCTTTGAGGGGGGAGAGGGCATGTCTCTATGATTTATAAGGCATACTATTTTACTTTTTCACTTCCTAAAGTGTGGCATTAGTTTATGCAAATTATCTAAATCTTCAGAACAAACAAAAAAGAAGATCAAAAAATGAAAAGGACAGCGGCCATGTGAATATTTAAAACACAATGCATGCATTTAAGAATGACACCTGTATGCTGGAGTAAGTTATTATTTCGTGTACATATATATGCTCTTACAATTCATTCATCATTTATGAAATTGTGCTAAGAAAATAATGTAGTATTTTCCATTTAAGTACCGTCTCAAAACAATATTTCCGAGGAAGGTCACAGAAGGATAGAAGGAGAGAAACCCCTACCGTATTATCCTCCTTCATCGCCCTGAATAACTCGAAAACATTTTTACCATCAGGCTCTTTTCTAATGTAGATTTGCGCTCAAGGCTCAAAGAGACTATGGGCGCCGCGCTTACTTCAGAGCTCAAAATGCCGCCTCAAAATCTAGGGCTGTACATCTTGACTTATAGCAAGGAAATGACACAGCACATCCATTAGAGCGAGGAGTATCGCTTACGCCTCCAAGATCTTCCTTTTCAGCCATCTTAAATTTGTTTCGACACGATTATTCTTTCAGTAATTCAAGGAAAGGGTCCATAGAATATGCAGAGGGTTTTAAAGTTGCATGAATCCAGTTCGTTTTGACGAGTTACCGCTACCATAAAAAATAAAATAACGGATGACTCAATGTTTTGAGTGAAAAACAGGCCACTGCTCGAATTACTATTAACATTTTTGAGAGAGAGAAATGATAGAATGTATCACATTTCGAGGCCAATACTGCATTTTCTTTTGTGGATTGGTGATAAACAAGTGTAGCTCCATCTTCAAACTGACAGATCCTTTCCCAATTGGGGTGACGTATTTTTTCGTTCGGTCTGTTACCGGTCTGGTGTCGGTCTGGTGTCGGTCTGGTGTCGGTCTGGTGTCGGTCTGGTGCCCGTCTCGCGTGTGTGACTGTCGTATCATCATGCTTCTCTCCTTACTCAACGTTTGATATTGGGGCCATGGATTATCATAATGACAAGTTTAACAATTACAATAATCTACATCCTGTCTTCATCATTGAAGTATAGAAGAGTTCCATAGAGTCAAATTACTTTACATCGACTATGCGTAGATTTGATAGGAACTAAAAACGTATAGCGGAAAACATAAGATATTTTTAAATGGCCGCCATGTTATCATTTCGTTCATATTACTCAATTGTTTCAAATTAAAACGCATTATCTACATTCACGAGTATCTGCTTGCAGTTACATCAATAGCGATGTAACCAATTTATAATGGCCGCTAGCAGATACTTTACATGATGGAATTTAACATTTAGTTTGTTTGTTATTGTAATTATTAAATCGTTCGTTTTAGATGTTGGGGTAACATCAAAATCGCGCCATCCTCCCAAAACGGACGTTTTTTTTTAAATAAAAAGAACATGCTCGAGAATATTGATGCTTAAACGATATTGAACGAAAGACCACTGCCTGCTTATTTCATACTGAGTGTAAGTCTCCACCCCCCCCCCCAATAAAACAAATAAAACGTCCCACCGGGGTTATAACCGCAGGTCGTTGCTCTAAAATGAAATACGGATTGTAAACCCTGTATATTACGGATTCAGCCGAGAATAGCTCATTCATGTACTGTATGTATAGTAGAATCCACTAGGCGACAACGATGCAGACATGCTTTTTCAATTATTCACATTCTATTTCACAAATGACTCCATAAAGGTGTGAATTGATAAGACAAATTAACCATTGCTCTCGGAGATCACACCGAGGGGAATACAGATATAAAACGAAATGGCTCATGAGGGGCTCTGCCTGCATAGCTTATTGAGAATCTAAAGCGTTATGAGAATCAGTCTGAGCAGATACTGCTTAGACTTATCCACTATTCATATTTAAAAGAAGAAAAAGCCTTCCAAAACAACGAATTCAAATTCAAGTGAGTTTTAAGAAGATTTTTTGTTGTATCGTATACCCTGTGTTTTACACGTTTGGCTAAAATCATATTGCTGATATTATGGAGGTTAGACATTGGTTGATAATTATAAAGGCGATGATGAATTACAGAGAGTTATGCTTAAGGAGAGAGGGACAGTCAGTGCTCGGGGCTCAGTGCATGGGTGTGAAACCGTATGGTAGAAAATAGGGGATGCTCTAACCCCACTATGCTCTCTCTTCCCTTATCAGTTGTTAGGGTTAAGTCAAAGTATTACGACAAACCCCGACCACCCCCTCAACCATGTGTTTACATTTATACTCATCAATACGATTTGTGAAATAAAAGACCAACACAATTAAGACCAATGTGAATTCATCGAGGGATATCGGGACATTCACATCTAACAAAGATCTCTTCCAACGACATTGTGTCCTACCCCCCATCTTGATACCCCCATCCTCCCGGTGTCCTCTCCGACCCCTTCTTGTCATCCAATTCCTATAGCCATGCTCTTCGCTGCTCCGTTACAGACCCGTTTTGCTCCTAATTAGGCCCATGGGCGGCAATACCGATAATTGCACCGATTCGCTTGAGGTTCTGTCATTTATGATAAGCCCTAGATGTGCCAAATTCCTCTTTCAAAAAGAGAAGAAAAAAATTCTGCTTGACATTTTCACCATACGCTGAGACGAAGACTTCATTTATTAGAAGTGACGCAGTTAGAAACGTTTAGCATCACTTTATCGTCTGTGTTGTTGTTCTTGTTGATTTTGGACTGCTTCAAATACAAGTTGACATCTATATTTGGTACTCATGTACATATGCACAACATCAACCTCATACTAATTCATCTCGAATCATAATTGGTTCCATAATTATATACAGGAATGAGTGACAAAATTATGAATCGTTTATTACAGAATCTAAATTAAACTAGTTATATTATACAAATATACAGTATCATTACAGTCATTAATGATATGAAAGTACCCCATTATTGTATAAATTAATTGACCATCCCTCAAATGAATGACTAATCTTTCAGCAAAGCCAAAATAATCCACATTTTCTAGGGATTCCATCCACGCTACAAGCGTCAAAATCAATTTAAAAATGAGATTACTTTTGAACCTCACGGTCATTTATTTTCCTTTTAACGTCGATGGGGGAGGCTGGTTAGGTTATGAAGTATTCATTGAAAATGCTGGAGGGACAAGCTATCATGGACGTGATGGAAAAAATTCTTTTCTAAGACTTTTAGTTTCCCCTTATCCAGTTACAAGAAAGCGCAGCTCTATGCATGGGTCCGCTTTGGGACTCAGGCCCTCTGTTCATTCAAGGCCCCCCCCCCACACACACACACACGCTTGTGTTCTTTTGTCATTTTAGTAACAGAGTAAACATGTTTATGTTGTCATTAATGTGTCACAATTATCGATTGACACAAGTCGTTTCATCTTCATCGGAAAAAGGGACTAGCCAATATAAACTGGTAAAAATGCAGTTTCTTCTAAAGACGCACCTGGTTATAAAATAAGAGATAATGCATAATGGCGATGTAAAAAGCCTGCATTGACCAACACTCGGTAATATACTGTACACGTCACATCGAACAACATGCGTCTGAATAATCCCTTGTAGAATTTAGTGAAAACTCCTTAGAAACGAGAAAATTAAAATGCACCTGTTTGATACAATAGTTACCATATTAGAATACAATTGTATCTATTAATAGTACCACGTTGCTTAATAATGAGGTGTATAGGTATGTTTGAATTAATAATGACGTTTGCGGAGTCAAAGATATTTGGATTGTAGATTTTTCAGCGAGAGGTGCTTGATTTCATAAATTTTCTTGATTTATACAGACATATACGACACATAAATACACGGGACGCGGGATCAAACACATGGCCTGATATTTCTCTGTTTCAATTCAATCTTCATTGTATTTTTCCACAAGGATTGAACTGAATAATACAAAATATTTAGATAATGTAAGTGTATTTTAAAATACTCGTGTGTGTATCTTAAAGGGAGTCAGGAAGTGGGTGAATATTACCGTATGTTAGACATGATCGCAAAGACTAAACAAATTGTGGTAGCTTGATGCGACACAACTTGCGAACATTACAATATTATATTAAGCAAGTCTGATTTCTATACAGACAAATGTAATAGGATATTGAAATTGCACATAAGTTGATTTCTTGAAAGTCCTTTCGCGTTAGTTTTTGATAAATTAGTTATTTATGTATAACTGCTATGAAATTACTACAGACGTAATTTAAAACCATTTTTTCTAAGTGAAAATTATGTAACTTATTAAAAGTAAAACGCAGGAATAATTGAAAATCTTTCATGACCGAGCATGTCTGGCATATTATCGTCTCGTAGCAGTATCACAATTGCGCATGATAGATATTCTGATCAGGTTTCCCTTTCTCGATGTGACGTTGATTCGAATGATGAGATGGTTTCCAATAGGATTAATTCAATCATTTTATCCACCTGAGGTATGTAATGTAGCAGAAAAGGAACCAGTTGTCATGTTATTACGTTCCCTTGTTTCAATTTGCTAAATTCGGGTGTCCCCTTCTTTGACTTAGTAGCCCTCCAGACCAAAAATAGTACAGGGACGTGTGCTAACAGATCCTCCAATGTTTAAATCTCTGTCGCTCCCCTCTCTCAAGTATATGTCTCTCTCTCTCTCTCGCTCTCTTTCTTCCGTTCTATCTCCTATCTTCTTCACACATACACAAACGCGCACATGCGCACATCTTCTTCTTGTTCTCTCTATGTTTCTCATACTTTTCGTCTTTCTCTTTTCATTCCTAAACATTTCAGTTCGTAACGTTTTTGTAATGACATTTTCGTAGTTTACTTTAACCGCACAGTGATACCTATTTTTGGTTGTTTTGCGTTATTTTTTAATAGATTATTTCATACTTGTTCAAGCAAAATGTATTCTTGTTACAGGGCAATCTTCCTATGAAACAATCGGTTTCTCATTATGACCCTCCCCTCCCCCTCTCATGTAATAAGAATATTGTTTGGTGTGTATTTTGTTTTGATATTATTTATCGATAGACCCTTGTATGTTATATAATATGTAAATGCAGAAATAGATTATTTATGATGATATGGTGACAGTACAAGTTAGTTCATTGTATGTACGATTTAACACAAAGTTTAGAAATGATCTGATAAAGTCGAGTTAGAGAGCTTGAGAACTATTTCCACATTGTCCTCACACGCACTTGGTGGCAGATTCGGTGTTCAATTGACGGTGACAAGCAAAGCGAAATGTTCTTTACAAAAAGGGCGGGAGCTGTCTTTTTTTCGACTGATTACATTTAATTCGAAAATCCGATATCCAGAGAGGCGATGGAATTGAATCAGTCCGGTATTAGGTATCCACAGCGCCTATACAAAGGGATACATCCAGGCTAGCGCCAATATTTCCCCGTATTACGCCGCCTTTAATCTAATAAGCAATTCCTAGAGTTGAATGTTGTTATCACGAAATAATTAAATCTAGCGGTGTTTAAACGTGAATGTCAACAAAGGCTGTGGGCTTCTTTAGCGTACCCCCATGACGGGGTGAGAGAAAATAGAAAAGTACAGCAAACCGGTGATAATGTAGTTATCTTTGATTCATTAGATCGGGTATAATGAGGAGTTTGTGGTTCTCACTATTTTATTATGACCTGTTAACCAGAATACAGGTGAAAAGGTCAAAGTTGGAGAGATTTTTCTTTCTATGCGCATCTAATGTGTCTAAGAACTGCAACGAAAGCCATTCTTAAAGAGAAGTTTGAGTTCTGGGAAGAGGTGAAAAATAATTTGTGAGCGTTATCATTGTATTATGCAAGTGTGGAAGCTTCATCAGGGAAAAACTGTTCCCTGAAAAGTATGGCTCTTCAAATGCCTTAATATTATAAATATGGCATGTAACATAAAAATCGGGACGGATTTTTATGCCACATGTTCGTGTAGTCCCATATACTTATTTATGTGTTCAGTGCTTGTAACTTTACCAAGACTCGGCCAAATCTCTTATCATTTTGATGATTCCAGAACCTTGCAGTACCCACCAATACTTATATGCTACATGTAGATGATCAACCTTTTCTGATCGATTCCACAACGTTTCTTTCACAATGCAATCGTATGACCAGAACTCAACTTTATATTTAAGACCAGAGTTTTTGTTTTATCCGACAAGAACTTAGTTGTTGTTTATTAATGCACATTCTATTTATAAACGGTAAGAGTAAGTTTCTTTTATAATTAGAAACCTTGGATTTTAAAGTTTTGTGGTGAAAAATACGTATTCAAAAATTATGTGAATGAGCACGATGTGGAAAATGCTTCATTTGTCCTGGACTCCACGTGCCATAAAAATCCAAAATCTATGTTTTGATAGTTTTAAAAATGTGTTACAAACCTGAACTAATGTTAATGTATTTGGTCAAGGAGGAGAGGTCCTCCCCAAAAGTATATCCAAAAAAAGATAATTCAGGCCAACTTTACTTCTGTACCAAGCCGACTTTTGCAACAACTGTACAGTTTGCCTTCTTTGTATACGAGCTCATTTCATTTAGAATTAGAAAATCAGGGGGTTTTAACAACCAGCGCCTCATTGCATGCCCTCTCTCCCTAGAGTAGATTCACTCAATCATCGTCAAGAAATAAATTCATTACAGACGATTTGAACAAGACTCAGACCCATTTACCTTCATGGGATTAGGGACTGCTTATGTGTAGACCTCACAGGATTTGTAAGGATTATAAAAGAGCGCAACCCATCTTCAGCGAACTCACAACAGCAGTCGGGTCTCGGACAAAACGGGGAAAACGAAAATTGAAAAGTGAAGCGATAATAAGCTCTCGTAATTAGATTTAAAGAGACTATGATATATACCAATCAAGGCCTTCATTGATTTTACAAGAAATTCTCCTTCTAGACGCTGGAGAATAAATTTTCCAGCTTTATCGAACGTCCGACATATCAATTCAGGTTAAACTAAAGACCTCCTTTTCCGAAAAAGCCAATTTGTTGTGTAAGTAGGAAGATGAGGAAGAGAGGAAAATATACGACAAATTGGATGAAAGAATTCACTCTGCCAAACACGGTTATCTCATATTATCAAAAATGGAAGCATAATTCTTATCATGGTTCAGTGTAAGACGAGCTTATGAAGCAACAAAGTATCCTCAAATATATTATATAGTGCATTAATAAATTTTTGCAAGAAATTTGTGGTTTAGATATAGATTCTTTGGAAGAGTTTTTGAATTATGTGAATATCTTTCCCTGTGCTGCAAAACATAACATGTTAGGTTCAAAATATTTACATGATTTATACAATCAGAGTCCTCAGACGACTCTTAAATTAATTAAAATGATGTAAAGGAAAATATCACCATCAACAAAGTTTGTATTTTAAATTACCTATCCGTTCTGCTTAATAAATGTGTTAATCTATTTCATGAGTTTTTTTCTGGGGCTGTCATATTATCAAGCAAACTGCTTACAATGACAGTCCTTCTTCCGCAAATATTTTTTATAATATTTCATAATGTTTGAGGAAATTTAGTATCTATGACAGTTTATCACTTCGTTTTTGAAAATAACATTTTTTTATATACATATATTTGCTTATTTATGATTCATTGTCGGAAAAATACTTATTGTACTTCATATTATTATTATCGAAAAACTGTGTACTTACATGAATGCAGAAGAAAATAAAATCAAAATCAAATCAAATCAAATCAAATCAATCTTCACACTTGTTCCATTTAATCTTTTGACTTACTTGACTTAAGCCGTCCACACCATCACTGGGATGTATGATGGCTGCTGATTCACAACGGCTTGCCACACCTTCCTATTTTTTGTTAGTCTAGTGGCTTTAGTCAGGGAGTCAAGTTGTCTGTTGGTGCAGTCCGCCTTAATGCCGTCTGTCCATCTCTTAGCTGGTCTTACCCTTGGGCGTTTGCCATGTACATTTCCGTTGAGAAGGATGTGGGGGTATCTTTTTGGGTTCATTCTGTTGATATGTCCAAAGTATCTCAATCTTTTTGTGGCAACCCTGTCGATGATGGTTTCTTCCATGTTAAGTTGTGTTCGTATGTGTGTGTTTCTTAGTCTGTCAAATCTGGTCACACCCATGATTCTCCTGAGGGATGCCATCTCAAAAGTGTGAAGTCTATTTTCATCGACCTTCTTTAATGTCCATGTTTCTGCACCATATAACAGAATAGACAACACCAGGACTTTGTACAGTTCTACCTTGGTTGAGCAGCGTATATCTTTTGATGCCCATATTTTCTTGAGTGCTTGGAATGCTCCTATTGCCTTCCCAATGCGATGCTGTACTTCTTTCAAGCAGGATCCTGTCTGGCTTATTGTTCCTCCCAGGTACGTGAACTTATTTACTTGTTTTAGCTGTTCTCCTCCAATGTTTATATTCAATAGTTGAGGCTGTTTGCTTATGGCTTGTACTTCTGTTTTGGTAATGTTTATTTTCAGTCCAAAGTTTGAGCTGCTCTGATGTACTAGGTCAACTATTGTTTGGAAGTCTCTATCATCGTCAGCTATAAGGACAATGTCGTCTGCAAATCTTAGGTTGTTGATCAGCTGTCCCTGTACCCTTACGCCAATCTTGGTGTCGTGTATTGCGTAAAGCATCACAGCTTCTAGCAGGATGTTAAAAAGTTGTGGGGACAGGGCACATCCTTGGCGTACCCCAACTGTGGTTTTAAACCAGTCGGTCAGTTCACCATTCACTCTGACTGCACTGTTTGATTGTTGGTAGAGTGCTTGAATTAGTCGTATATATTTTGATGAATATCCAAAGAAGTTCATTGCTTTCCACATACCTTCCTGCCATACTGAGTCGAATGCCTTTTCGTAGTCGATGAAGCAGCATAGGAGACTCTGATTTCTTTCTAGGCGCTTTTCCATAATTTGTCTCAGGGTGAACAATTGATCCATAGTGGAGCGTCCTGGGCGGAATCCAGCTTGTGCTTCGGACAGCACTTCTTCTGTTTTCTTCATGATCCTTTGCTGGAGGATGATGCTGAACACTTTCTCTGCATGGCTAAGCAGGCTAATACCCCTGTAGTTTCCACAATTGAGTTTGTCTTTTTTCTTGTAGATTGGTGTTATTATGGCTTTTCCCCAGTCAGCCGGAAAAGTTTCTTCCCGCCTTATTTTGTTGCACAATTTGTGGAGTATGGTGATACCTGTTGACCCAGCAGCTTTGAGTTCCTCTCCTGTGATGCTGTCAAACAGTCAAATCCAGGTGCTTTCTCTTCTGCGAGTTTCCGGACAGCGAAATCTACTTCATCTCGCAGAATGTTTGGAACTGGATCGAGGCTGGCCATCTGAGGTATGTCAGTAGCTTCTCCATTTGTTTGGTTCTGGTTGTTGTACAGTTCCTCAAAGCTTTCTTTCCATCTCTCTTTAACGTATTTCATCTCGGTAAGGATTTCTCCATCTTTTCTTTCCACTGCCTGCATTCTGATGCTAGATTTCTTGGTGATTTGTTTAATGGTTGTGTAGACTGCCTTGGATTTGGTAGCCTGACGTGAGGTTTCCACCTTTTTGCATAGATCTCGTATCCATTTGTCTTTGCAGCCTTTTGTTTTCCTTCTTATTTCTCTGTTAAGGAAGTTGTATATCGGTCTTTTGTTTAGGTCTCTTTGTTTGTCTTGTTTAGCTTCCTTTCTCTCGCCACTCAGTCGGAGGACTTCCTCACTTATCCAGGGTTCTTGTTGTTTGGATTTTTTAATATCCTAATACTTTCTGTGAGGTTTCATTAAAGGCTGTTTTTACTTCTTTCCATGGGTTTTCCACATCTGTGTCATCTTCCTCCAGCAGAGGGCCAAACTTTCCACCTATTTCAATTTCATAATCACTTCTGGTTTTGGGGTCTTTGAGTCTAAATACATCATACCGCTTCAGGTACTGTGGTCTAGGTTTTGCTTTGAGTTTGAGGCGTAGGTTTGTTATAATTAACTGATGGTCTGATCCTACATCGGCACTTGGAAAGCTTCTTGCATTACTAATTGAGTTTTTCCACTTTTTGTTGATCATAATAAAATCAATTTTATTATGGGTGTTTTCATCTGGTAATTTCCAAGTCCACTGTCGGCTTCCTTTGTTTTGTTTGTATAGTGTGTTAGTGATGATCAGGTCGTTTGCTGCACAGAAGTTAAGAAGCTTTTCTCCCCTGGGATTGGCCTCTCCAAGTCCATATTGACCTATCACCTGGTTCCATTGCTTGAAATCTGATCCTACCTTCGCATTTAGGTCACCCATTACTATGAGAATGTCTTTTCTTGAAGCTTTCTCTATCGTTGCTTGTAGTAGGTTGTAAAATTCCTCAATTTCCTCTTCACTGTTGGCTGTGTTTGGAGCGTAGACCTGTATTATGGTCAGTGATCCTGTCTGTATTTCAAATCTTAATGAAATAATTCTTGGTGAGATGGGGTTGTAGCCAAGAAGTGCATTTTGGGCCGTTTTGTTTAGAATCAATGCAACTCCTTCTCTATGAATTTTATCTTTCCCAGAGCATAGGATTCTGTGTCCATCATGGGTGAAGTCTCCCATGTCTGTCCAGTGGGTTTCTACAATACCGATGATTTCCCAGTGAAATCCTTTTAGTTGATGTAGCAATATGTCCAAGCTTCCAGGTTGGAGCAGTGTTCGCACATTCCATGTCCCAATTCCAATCTGTTTTTTTGTTGTTAGTAGTGGTGCTTTCCTTGTCGGTGGTTCGTCAGTAGCAACTCCCCCGTTAGGCTTTCGAGCTGTTTCGTCATTATTCACTGCTTGTTGCAGGACCACGGGCTGGGTTGGCAGGTTAGTAGAGGCAGGGGCTTTAACCCTGGTGCTGTTTGTGTGTACTTCCATTGTGAAACAGTTTCGCTCATGTTGTAAGCTAGGTGGACGAGACACTCCTCTCCTAGCCACCCTGGTCAGTTTGTCTCTGTTGTACGAGTCAACAGGTTAACAATCCCCACCACGAGAAGGTTGACGATTACCCGTACTCTCACAAGTCGGTCATACCCTCACGTTTTGCTTGTTACAGCAGTTTGCTACCGGGGATGTCTCTTCCTTGTATGGTCTACCAATTTGTTACAAAATGGTAAGAGAGTATAGACTATAATCGACAAAGCTGTGTAGTTATACATGTACATGTATGTGGTTAATGGCGCCTCGTGT
The DNA here is from genome assembly GCA_037976565.1 of Mesocentrotus franciscanus. NCBI lineage: Eukaryota > Metazoa > Echinodermata > Echinoidea > Camarodonta > Strongylocentrotidae > Mesocentrotus > Mesocentrotus franciscanus. The sequence goes on along the minus strand of CP137677.1, from coordinate 953,755 downwards.
TCCAGCCAATGACACGGCACTGTTGGTATTGAGGGCGTGGGTCTTACGAGCTGGATGAAATACAACACAAAACAAGCGGATCAAACCTTTGTTTACTGTCTCCCCTCCCTCCTCTATTAGACGAAGTTGGGGAAAAACATTCACGCACAATATATAAATAGGGACTTTTAGATTTGCACGTCGACGTATTGGACTGCAACGTGTCCCATTCTTTCAAGGCACTGGCCCGTGCCCGGCAGTGCCTTAAAAGGACGTCACATTACCTTAAAAGGATGTCACCGTGGCAGTCCACGTTCTCGTCGTGTACAATCTAAAAGTCCCTAATATTGGTCATTAGGATGCATGGACCTTGACAAAAACTGGGCATAAGAGGGACTGACAGATTTTCACAAATTGAAATGTAGACGATTTAGACCTCGCTTAGAACAGATGAAATGTGTTTGGATAAAGTGTAATGATCGAGATTGGACATATTGGGACCGAGCTAAATGGCAATTTAGCATCATCTTTACTCTTCAACTATGATGTCAACTAAAGAAATCACTCTTCTTCTTTCGATAATCAAAAGAGGGCAATGGTGATGGACGCAACCTGACTTCTATAAGGACGTCAAAGACTCAATTCTAGAAAAACCATCTATCATTCTCTTTATGGTTTATGTAGAACATTAGAGAGACTCTTAAAGAATTATATTTCAATGAAAATAATTGTATGTGGTATGTATGAGCTTAAATTGTCTCAATTACTAGTTCACATTATAAATAGACTTAACCTCTGAATATCATAAAAAGGTGAAGACAACGGCAACAAAATTCGAAATCAAATACTAAGTTATGAGGGCTAAGATACTGCTTACATCACCACTTTAGTGCAACGAGGGAGTGACGTGGTGTACGACACTTGCTCCATTGCTCTCCTTCAATTCCCTAGACCAACTAAACTCCTACCTTCAACCCTGGCCCAATCACTATAACTAACCCTATTCCTAAACCTAACCTAAAACATAATTGCAACCCTAACTCTAACCAACCTGGGGGGCATTTCATCAACATTTGTCCACCGACAACTGTCGGCGCCGACTAAATTTGACCAATCAGAGGCCTGGAAAATAGTCGGTGACAATAAAATTGTCGGTGAAAATGATATTAGTCGGTGAAAACCACCGACTAATTGTTTCATGAAACGCCCCCCTGGAGTATTTGTTGGAGCACCCAGTGTGTATTACTTGAAAAACACGTTTGGAATTGTCCCACTGATATCATTGAGTCGTATTCGGATTTATGGCAGAATATGGTTATGTACTGAGGCCCTCTGTTAAAGAAGACGCACCGTTAGATATCTTTGCTTACTGCTAACCTTTGGCAAGGCAAAATATAGGCAACTCTTAATATTCAGAGCGAGGGGCCAGTTTGGCCTTGATAGAGATGAGCAGTGAACCATGGACCATGAGTGAACATAGATTTATAAGGGGCTACGTTTGTATTGGGCCTCTCACTAGCCCTGCTCCCCTATCCCGCCTCCTCCTTTACACGTTTAAATCTGCTTTAGCTGACCCTATCTCTTGTATACTTTTGAGCGGTATCGTGCGGCATGGAAGTTTTCGTATATGAAATTCCAGGAAGTTTGATGAAACAATATTCAAGAAAAGTGACGATATGTCTCAAGAAACGACCTAAGGAAGTTTGAGACAACTACAGCAAAGCCAGAACTTTCCTAATTTCAAGCCCAAACCACATCATATTGGAAAGTATTTAGACAAGTACCGATACTTTATTGTTGTGCTGAATTTTGCAAGTTTAATAATTCAAAATTCTTTACTTAATCAGGGGAATTGGTTCATGTACATGTACCTGCTAAAATTTACAAATAAGTTTACTAATCGTGCGAAATTGAAGATTTTCGTATATATTAAATTCCAGGAAGTTTGATGAAACAATATCAAAGAAAAGTGACGATATGTCTCAAGAAAGGACCTAAGGAAAGTTGAGGTAACTGAAGCACAGCCAAGACTTTCCTAATTCCAAGCCAAAACAACATCATATTGAAAAGTGTTTAGACAGGCACCGATACTTTCTCGTTGAGTGTAGTTTTTCGAGAATAATTATTCACGATTCTTCACTTAATCAAGGAAATGGGGTCGTATTCACGTACGTGCTAACAATTTACGGATAAGAGAAGCACTTTGATATGTATCGAATTCTACTTCAATTTATAACGTAACTCATCCCCTAAAAGAACAAGAGACTATATATGTAATAATCTCTAGATAACGATATGTATTGTTGCTTTGACCATGGCCCTCAGAGCAAAACCGAATCAGTTTACTTTTTTGAATTATTTTCGAAGGTTTAATCAAGTATAAAAATATCGGTAAAGCAAAGTCAAAATACGCAGGCTTCTCGATAAGGTTCATGTATGTATTCGGTACAGTGTAACGTTTCCATATCTAAACAACGGTTTCATTTCAAATCAAATATATCTTTATATATTGCGACTATGACGCGAATCTTCAAAAAGATAACAAAACTGAGTTAATTAAAAAATAGAGGGACACAATGGGAGCAAAAAGAAAGCAATATCAGTTCATGGATGGGTGTTGCACTGTTGCACCCCCCTCCATTATAATTTAGGAATAATGAGATTGGTAAATCAGAATGATCAGGAAACAATGTGTCATGTCAAGCATTTCTAGCCTAGCAAAGGTGGTTGGTGTCATGGATGGGGAGGGGGAACATGGGGGTTCGTGCCCCTCTGTAAATTTTTGAGAACCATTTTTTTATTCGCCTGTCACGTCAGATGTCAGTGTTAAAACTCATATCGTCTTCATATTTTACTAACGTTATTAGGTTTCTTGTCAGATTAACTTGTTAAATTTACCTTAATAATACTCTTGGCTTCTCCACTTGAACTGTAAAATAAATGGTAATTGAAGTGAGAGGAAGAAAAGTATTCCATTTTGTTTCTGATTTAGTAACCTTTATTTGTGTCCCTGTTTGCCCATCTATTTGTCCCCCTAATATCCCTCCATCTCCCTCCATCTCTCTCTCTCTCTCTCTATCTCTCTCTCTTTCTTTCTTTCTCTCTCTCTTTCTTTCTTTCTCTCTCTCTCTCTCTCTGAAACCAGCCCTTTTCTCACTCACTCACACACGCCCGCGCGCACACACTTTATCGTCTATCGTGCTTCTATACGCCATTCCTTTCACTCTTCTCGTTTGAACCATCCTATATTCAAAGGCACTTAAATCGACAGAGCCTGGAAAAATGGGTCAGTTGGCAAACAGTAATAGTTCATGTTCCCTGCTTCCTCCACTGGCCCTCGCTTCCAACACAACCAACTTTTCCCCCCAATTTTCATTAAGTAGGTGCAATTCAGCCATCGAGAGCAGGAGTAGGTTTCCGATGTGGTCAAAACAAGCATCTTAGTCGAAGCCACGAAGAGCGCTATATCACGATCTGGTTGAGCTATCATATTGAAGCACGTCCACCCTTTCATAAAATGCTCTCGTTCCCCACTTACCGGAGCAGCTTTGCGAGGAAAGTATGTTTTAACAGGGAAATGAATACAGGGTGAGGTGGTTCCACTACATTAGGTGCAAGTTTTAAATGTCGAACGTAATGTGATTGGGTAGAACGTGAGAAGAATCATCAAGCCAGTACTGGCAGAAAAAACAGCCTTTTGGGGGTCTTTTAGCATGTCCTTTGCATATTTTAGGGCGGTTTAATCATTCATAGTACAAGAAATTGAACTTAAATCAACAGTAAAAGAGTTTCAAGTAGCCATATCAATATACATGTAGAGGTGAATCTGATGCCTTAATTTGCTCTTTTTTTGCGTTTAACTTAGCTCCCTTGTTGGACCAAACCTGCCAAAGGTAAGTAATTAGATCATGGCATTCGTCATTTCGACAGAGCCTTTAGATAATTGATTAGTGCATGCGCTGGTAGTTTAATTTCAACCCAATGTTTATACTGTTCATTTTGAGTTCAGTTTTTCTACAATATCACTTTCACCTGGCGCTTCAAAGAACACGTCGTGCGCTGACACAGTCCTAAAAGAAGGCCTTAAGTGCGACAGTAAATACATTTAAAAGTTGGAAAGTCCAGGAAAGTTAGTTGAGCGGTAAACATACATACAGCTTGAAAACCAGAAGAAGAAAAAATGAGTATATAATAGAAAAACGAGAAAAAATTAATCTTAATAGGTAAATGCATGTAACACAAATGGAAGCAGAACAAAGCATGAGTTGACAGAAGAAGTGATGAAAGACCATTTCAATGCGTGATCTAATGTTGGCGTAATTCATGGGCTGGATAAAATTGGGAGGTGAGACACGTCACGTGATCTAAAAAGCCACACTGGGCTTCTCTCTCTTCTTTAACCGCGCTTGTAATGCCTGTCGTCTGCTAGATACCAAATCTGGTGATGTAACCACTAATCTCTCAATTTTCTGTAGAATAATAAGGGAATTAGGTTATATGAATGATCAGCCTCGAAAAAACAATATATTGAATATTTGACAGACGTGGAAGCGTAAAGCGCTAGTTCCATGTATTAACCTTCTATATAATCAAGAACTGCAGACATCGAGTTCATGATTATTTAAAGCTTTGGCTCTCTGAAAAGTGGTTAAGAAATATTTTAATCCCATGACACTATTGATCGCTTCGATCGCGAGGATTGGAAATACATTGATTAATTGTGATTTGTTTATATAAGCCCAAGTCTCTAAGTCTAAGAGTGGGTGGGTGGAGAGTTGCGTAAATATGGTTTGAGACCCTACGATACAAGGTTATTGCCGAGAATCTTGCGTATGATCGTTTTTCTCACCTATTTATTCGTTCACAAAGTGAAATATGGGATAAACATATCAAAGTCCATTTAGGTTACGTGATCACAAAGTAGAATAATTAAACATGAGATCTGGAAAGTAGAGAGTTGGTAGACAGAGTTTGTGATGGTCTCAAGCTGTCAAATGTCCTAAAAAGTTTTGTTTGAAGTTTGACTGAATAGTGACTCTTAAGGGAATTTTGTTTATTGTATCCCGCCTCGCAAGGAGTTGCAATTGGTCCGGATTGATCCGTGCATCCTCCAATCAACAATCATCTATTTCTTGTACATTGCGTTTGATTTGTTTCATCAATCGCACCTCTTTATAAGACAGGAACTTGGTGAATCAAACATGCATGACTACATGCCGGCCTATGTAGAACAAGAACGATATTACTGATATTTAGAAAGATAATCATGATAAATGCTGGCATCACAGGGAGCGAATAAACAGGCACACAGTTCAAAACATGCGGATAGATAATGGGTAACCTCAATAATCAGGTAATCAACGGGAAAAACTATGGCGTGTTGCACACGAGGCGTCATCTCGATTGCGTTACCACAAACGTTGAAGGGAATAAGGTCATATGTCTGTTAATCCAGAGCAATTGTTTGCACAGTTCGTTTCGCATTCACTTATTGGTCCGTTATCACTCTCTCGTGGCGCATGAAAGACGGCGCCATCCGCTGACTCGATCATACATCTGCATGTACGTAAGCAATGGATACCTCGCGCGTAACACGCATAAAGCGTGGCAGGTATACACAACTCTGTTCTACGGGTACGCAGTGAGTGATCTTTTAAACCAACGAGAAAGTATGTAGCATATATACGCTCTGTCTTCCAAGTGCAAATTGGGTTTCACCCGGATACCCAAAACAAAGAGAAAATCCATATGAGGGAAGTCTTCCGGGTGAACATTGGATAATCCCAGAATGAAAAAGCCTTTAAGGCAAAATGTTATATACTCTGTTCTCCGGGTGAGCCCAACCATTCGAACGCGAATCATAAATGCATTTTGGTAGAGGAAAAGACACACTCATATATTTTACTCTCATTATTGTTTTGGTTCTGTGTCCGCCGTAAAATACAATAATTGGAATAGCGATTCCTTCTTCTGATCCCATCTCAGCTTGTTCGTTGTATGCCTCCACTTAAAGCACTATTCCCACTCTCTAATCGTTTTCTTTCTTTGCCTATTACTCCTATTAAACTGAGTGGCCGGAGCACTTCTGAAAGCAGCTTATCGACTGGACACATTTCAGATGAGTATCATCTTTCGGTTCCTCCTTCAACCAGCCAGTCGGAAATCCGCTCAATATAGAGCTTCTTCTCATCGATTTCTGGCTCGGATTCTTTCAAAGGAGAGAAAATAAAGTGACACTGTGAAGATTGAAACCTGCACTCAATGGTCAGATGGATCCCTTCAGGTGGGCATCCAAGCTTGGTAGATCCGCTTGAGTTGGGATGTAACCTTTCATTCATTATGTATGGTTGAATCTTTGGGATAAGAAAAAAGAACAAGATTTAAGTTCTGTGTCGTATTGATCCTCCACTTCCTGTATTTTCTCCATCCTATTAAACATACTCTCTGCTCTCCTCCTCCTCTTCCTCCTCCTCTATTCATCTCTTTATCTCTCTATTTCATTTTCTTTTTACTTTCTCTGTCGCTCTCTCTCATAATTTGTTTTCTTCACAAACACACACACACACACGCACTCACACACTCCAACACTCGTCTCTCTCTGTCTTTCACCACTCTCTCTCTCTCTCTATCTCTCTCTCTTTCTCTCTCTCTCAATCACCCACTTACACGAGCAGAACTTCAAATTGGTAGCTCTCTGATATCAAAAGATATTTCTTTCGTTCAGAAAGGAGGATTTTTTTCCCGATTATTATTTGGTATGCATTTCGGCTTAATTAAAATTAAGAAATATCTTTCTTTGGTTCTAAGCTCTTTTAAAGAATAACAAATAATTTTTGTTTGCAAAATTATGACAGGATAATTATGGCAGACACAATTTCCTGTATAAATCATACACTATGTTCTCATATCCTTGGAAAAATTGTTAAAGCAGACAGCAATTATATATATATATATATATATATATATATGACATTTCTTACCCAGAGTCGAGAAAGCGTACGATTGGAGGATAGACGCATGATTCTAAAAGGAACTACGAGTGTGCGTAAAAGCATAGAGGACCTTTAAGAGTTCATTGGAAAAGGAAATATATCAATATGTTTTCTATATTTGTTTGTTTGTTTGTTTTTTGCGTTTGTAGTGGTCGGTGACTTCATAGACTTAATGTATAATACTGCAGTAATCTGAGGGTATAGCATTGAATTCCTTTACATTACAAAGATTTGTCTAATGATATCTTTGTATTGTCTTTATAGTTATTATTTCCCCTACCCCCGGCCAAAATACAATAGTCACACATTGATCCAACATGTCTGATGAACACACTAAATGTGGTAAATAATAAGATATTGACAACTTGACCTTAAATCGGACATTCTAAATATTTTGTGAACTTTAGATATTTCACATAAATCATGAACAAAATGCAGCTATGCAACAAGTGACATCTATTATTGTGTCTCCTTTCAACAAGAAGAACGAATTAATAACATAATATGAAGCTCAGCTTACGCCATTTTCTATTTTTAGTAAAAGTAAAATGTTTAATATTGACGGAAAGGTCATGAGATTTATTTCGTGCAATGTTGTGATAGGGTCCGTATTGGCTATAAAGTGAAGGGCATAAGCGCTGTAAGGTAAAACATCAATCACGGCTAAAATCTCGAAACATTTCAAACACCTCTGGCCTTAATTACTAACGCTCAGCATACCTTTCAGGACAGGGAAAACCCCTGTAGGAAGTTAAGAAGAATGTCTTTTAAAATCTGTAGCGATTCCAAAAGCAGTTCGTGACAAAACATGTTAATACGATTTGCTTCATGAATGATATACCTCAAGGGTTTTCACCTAGTCTGAATCTCTCTATCTCTCTCTCTCTCTCTCTCTCTCTCCATGTATGTCTGTCTCTGCCTGTCTCTCTCTTTCTGTCTCTCTCTCCTTCTCTCCCTTCTTCTTCTTCTTCTTTCTTCTCTCTTTACAATTCTCTCTTTCTCTTTTCATCCTTTCTCTCTCCCTGTCTTTTACTCTCTTTATCATGTTTCTTTTTTTTAACGGATTTGCTGTCAGTATGTATTAATCCTCCGACGTGATGAGATGAAAAAACATGATTATCATTCATGAAATGTTCGACCAAAACATGAGCGCAGAGATAAACAACAGAGACCTTCTGAAAATCGAAATAGTTACTTTGCTGTGGTTACCCCTTGGAAAAAATAGCGTTGAGATAGATTTTTCATTATCTAAGTATAACAACAAGCCACAAAGCTTTTGTTACCGCGATTCGAAAATATATTAATAAGAATAGTAATACATCGTATTCATAAAGCGCTTTCGACAAACATTTCAAAACGCTGTACAATAATGGTAACTTTTTACCGACAATTCACGAATAATCAAATGCATAAAATAAAATTTAAATATTATATATTACATATTCATATCAAGCTTATCCAATAAATAGAGGATAACGGGATATTCCTTGCAATACAGAACAAAATATCATACGCCTGATCCACCGTCATATTTTCTCTATTTTATTCAGAATCACATCTGTGGATTCTCACCTTTATCAAGTTTTTCTTTGTAGACCATTTCCGTTATTTTTATAAAACTTCATCTACACCACACGTCCCCATTCGGTACAGAAGCTTATCTAAATTAAGTCATACTTTCTGAAGAATATAAAATAAATCCAGCTGTCGGGACACTACGAAGCTGCAGAAAAAGCAATCAGATTTAGCTGGATGTATTGTTTCTTTCTTCTGAAGGTCATTACAAAAGAAGGTTGCATTCGTCTCCCCGGGGTTTTATTCCTCACCCATGAAAATGAAGTCGGGTTGAGGATCAGGTTTCCCGCGCTTTTCTGACGCATGCCATTGTCTACTGATTGCAATCGTCTGCAGGTTTTGTAATTGTAATTAACATTTGGAATAACATATGTGACCACAGACAGGCAAATATTTACTTGCAAAGTACAGAATCCATATACCGCACCAAGTGTTTGTCTACAGTCCTGTAATGTATATGAAATCGTTATGTCTATGTATGTATTGTAATATTTTTACTTGTTTGGTTTAAAATTAACTTATTTTAACGTAAAATTGTAACTGGTTTGACCTAGAGATTTCTACAATTAAAGAAATAAAGTGATAACGTTTTTATTTTACCTTAAACTTTTTTTTCTGTGCGTTTTACAGTTAAGAGGCCTAATGAAACAACGAAGTGGAAAATGGGGTTACAGATGAGAGTCAAGGAAGCCATGTTTGATCGTATATGAAAAGACTTCTTCTTTTTCTCGAGTCACTACACAAACCTGGTCAAGTGGAAGACGTAGGATCTGGCATTGGCATTGAAACCCTCTAGGTGTTTAGGGGTACATGGTTCTAAGAGGAGGGGGCAGACTTAAAGATGTTTCATCGTCCGTTCCTCCCCTAAGTCGCACCAGGTTGTTCTCATCTTCCTGGTCGCACATAGATCCTACATCTTCTCAGGAAATCACTGATATGCGCACTCAATATCACCGGCAAATATATATGCGTTTACTGACTCAATTTATAACACGATTGCGACAATTTTCGAAAGAATCAACTCAAGGGCAATTATAATACCCAATTGAATATCCCATAGAAATCATGTTCGGGTTAGGTTCGCAAATTTCAATAAGTGACGCACATGGCTAATGAAATTGCCTTAAGTTGATTTTTCGAAAGTAGTTGCCATCGTGTTTTATTCGAATTCCAAATTATTGTATCAATGAAATAAAAAGAAGGAACCGTACATTTAAAGCAATTTTAAAATGAGGCCTGGGGGGATAAGGTTTTGGTTCTGATGTATGAACGTGGAAAGGTTACTGTGGTTCAGTGGTTCGTTTCTGTCAAGAAGTTCATCGTTCAAATCCCTGCCTATCGTTGTCTTCTTAAGAAATGCATATTTTCTTCCGTGTTCTCTCACCCAATGCACCTCAAGTGTATTTTAATGGTTCCTGAATATGGAATGTATGGTATACATATGAAGAGCTCGGTTCCAATATGTACTAAATCCATTTTTTTCCTTCTTTTTTTCCTTTTCTTTTTTTTGTTATCGTTGTTGTATTAATGTACACATTTCCAGTAGCCTCTACACTGACACTACCAAAAAGCTAAATTTAAAAAAAAAAGTAAAAAATGGCATTTCAAAATCAGTTCGGTTCCAAAAGGTACTATATCCATTCAAGTTATGCATTGTAATTTGCATACAGTATTCAAGATTTTCGGTTCCAAAAAGTACTACATCCAATTTCGGTTCCAAAAGGTACTACATCCATAAAAATTAAAAAACATAACTTCATGAAAAATATTTTTGCAGACTTAGAGAGTGGTTTTATACTTGTATTATACAATAGTATAATCAGCCAAAGTATCATTCCAAACTGACATTGCTGACCATGATAATTAACATATCATGTTTTTCTCAGAACTTTGATTTATGGATGTAGTACCTTTTGGAACCGAGCTCTTCATATAATTTGACTGAATGATGGGATACCATCACTATAGTCATGCTATGTAGTGGAGAATGCTTCAGCTACTTTCATAATATAGTGAGTTTGAGTTTGAAGTTTTATTATCCAAACAAAAAGTACATCAATATAACAATCAAATGTGAATGTTTAACATTGAAAGGATAAATGGGACCAGAAAATAGCATTAAATGCTAATCGTGTCTGGTACCACTAACACTCAAAAGTATCACAACAACATGACAGAGGGCCAATCGATTACTATAGAAACCATCTACTCCATTAATAAATCAATTAATCAATCAGTCAATTATTCAAACAATTAAACAACCAATCAAAGAAGATCATGATCGCAAAGACTCTTGAGAAAAAAAATCAACGTCATGCAATTATTTTAATAGACTTGCCTATCATCAACTGAAGTGTGCGAACATTGTAATGACGTAATATCTAATCCAAACATGTTGTCTATAACATTCACATAAGGGAATTGAAATTTCGTTTAATTTGATTTTTTCGAAAAAACTTCGAATCACGCACACTCAATCAACAAGCCGATCAATCAATGAATTACTTAAGATATTATCCACTGGTAATCTATTAACTTATCAATCAATATTTCTATCAGATCAGGCAATCGTTTAATATCTGCAATCCATAACCTAACCACTTTTCAGAGGAATCTCGTACCAAGTAGTATTCTGGAATTTGATCCATTCTGATTTATTTGGATGAAACCAATTTCAAATTAAAAGATTGGGGCGGTGCCAGTATCTCTTGATAATTCTATTATTAAATTAACACCACGTTGCCTGGAAGGTTTGCCTCAATTTGCCAATCTTTGGTCATATATCCCCAATGATTTAAGATTGGAATGTTTCTGGGAAGGTGGTACTGTATAGTTGGAGGGGAGGACAAGGACCTTAAAAGTGCAACTCCTTATAATCAACGGTTTAGCCTTGGCATTTTCAAACTTGCCCATCTTCGCTTTGCCCAGCTCTTCTTCTGACGCTTACCCAAAATAGAATCCTTAAACTTGGAAGGTATGTAATATAGTAATGTTTTCTGTTACAATATAATAACAATATTCTGCATCTTGTGAATGGTATGGTTGTCTGAAGCTATGGCATAGAGCAGGGGTTCTCAAACTTTCCCTTGACGGATGTGATTTCTGTGAAAGCTAAAAGGTCCAAAACAATGGGCAAATTTAGTTTACTTAATCAGTTATTTCCACACACATAAGGGAGGGCCCTTGGAATCTCTGCCATGGAATGACGAAAAATTCTTAACCTTGACATATTGATAGAGTATTTCATAAAGAATCTATGTATCAAATGTTTGTTGAATGATTACTAATTAACTATTCACATATCCGCGAAGAGACAATTCTGTATTGTGTGTAAAGCGCGGCGATTTTGATGCTATGCAGTACCAATGGTACCCTTTGGTCGAAATTATATTAATTTGGTATCAACAGATAGGGGCCGGGTGAATTCTGCCCCCGGCCTTTTTAGGGTTAAAATACCAGAGCCTCCCCAGCGGTCTGGAATGATATGCTCCGCGGTTCGGACTTTAAGAAGAGTCTTGAAGGAAAACTCAACATCTTCATTTACATTCCGAAAATGTTTCATGGAAAAGTAAGAGAGAAAGAGTTGTCTTTTGTCTTTAAAACAAACAAGAATAGTTCATGGTATTAACTAATCAAAAGTCTCGGAAATCAAATTCCATCGCTTGCCCCTCTCTCTCTCTCTTTCTGACTATATCTCTCTCTTTACTTCTCTCCCTCTCTCCACTCTCACACTCCGTCTTTACGCCTCTCTCTCTCTCTCTCTCTCTCTCACTCTCTTTCTAAAGTTCGCTCTCGAGTTCGCCTCTCTCTTTCTCTCTCTCTCTCTCTCTCTATTTCTAAAGTTCGCTCTCGAGTCCGCCTCTCCCCTTCTCTCTCTCACTTTCTCGTCCACTCTTTTGCCATATGCCATCTACCCACCAGTCAATTCTACACATTAATACCCAATTCCTAGTTTTCAAATAGGGTTTCGATTTCGATGATATATATTTTTGTTTAATCAGGGCCCCGTCTTACAAAAAGTTGCTTCTCATTTTCACAGATTGTTTAAATCAATTTAACATAATGCTCATGATTTGTATATTTTTGAACTGTCTGTACTATATCACATGTATATATTTGTTCGTTTTTAATGATAATAAAGTCTTTTGAATATCAAAGATTAAAAAATAAATAAAAAATAAAACGAAAACAGCAAGTGCTCAGACAGCTATAAATTCGCCTGGTAAACAGTCATAATGCAACACATTTTAACACTGCTTTCTGACAGAAGGAATTGAAAACATATCCTTATAAACCTTAATGATTGGCGTAGTGCAGATGTGTGGCCAAACCATGTAGGAATATGGAAGTGGAACTCTAAGATATTGGAATTCTTATGGTCGCTTCGAATTAAACATTTTACATCTATAATTTTAAGTTGTTAAATGTATCGAAAAGTAACAATTAATTTTTCTTCCAAGCTGTAATTTGCTTGTCTATATGATTGTTTTATTGTATCTCTTCACATATCCATTCAAACACACGAAGCTCTTTTGTGTCACATTATTTTTGTATCTTTATTCAGCTCGAAAAACTGTTTTTCGTATATGCAAAACAAGACCAAAGTATACATGTGATATTTGTAGTGGCATCGAACCATTTTTAATATATATTACAAACACTCGTTGACACACTTAAAACGAAACATATAAATTATCCTACTATTGCCTGTTTTAAATGAAATGGAATATCGTTTTTTGTTCACCATGTTTGGCATTATGATACCAAACTCGATCAGATTATGGAAACGAGATTTTGAGACCTTTTGATTTGATTTATAACATGGATTCCTTTCAAATTTCATCCTAATTCAGTCGGTTTCGTTTTATCAATTACTTGTCTATATCACAAGGAAAACATGAATTCAACATGCTTTTAACCTTTAGAAAGTACATGCCTCTTTTCAAAGCATTAAGTTAATTGATTTAAATGTTATATTTGATTTTGCTCAGTGAATTATACTCTACCCTTACAGTAATGTACAGATCCACCGGTGATACTAATATATATTTTTTAAGTTCGTTATCTAGCTTATTCTTGCAACAAAACAGTAATTTAATGTTTGTGTATTTTCATTTTAATCCTTTATTTCGGTAACATTATTTTTAACCAGGTGCATTATTTGGAAGAAAGACTTAAAATATCACTTAAGAAAGAAATTCAAAATAAAGTATCCGTACGAAATGTTAATATGGTATGGATAACTAAGCGAAACAAATTATAAAGAAAAATACATATACAACAACAGTGCATATTTTACTTGATTCATTTCGTTGTCCATAATGCTGTGACGATTTACATTCAAAGTAGGAAATTAATGTTATGATGAATAAGTTTGATAAAAATAACTTCAGCTGTAATACCCTCCAACAAAACATACTGTATAAGAAAAAATACGTAATTATATTGCAACCTTTGAAATACAGAGTGTATGTTTGAATACACTGTACTTCACTAGAAAGTAATAAGCGGTATCCTTTTACTTTTGCTTTCCTCTTATTACAATATCTCATATGAAAAATGTTTTAAAAATGCAAACATAATTTGATTCTATGAATACCTTGAGGTTGAATGCAATTGAAAATGTCGCTAATGTGCCGTTATTACTAGCTTATGGCTCATCAAAGAAGCCGGTCATAAATACATCAAAGCACTCATCAATGATTTATTCCATATTTAATCACTCAATATTATCTTAAATTTGGTCATACTCTTTAGGTGTGAAAAGGACTCTTCAAATCAATCTTTAAAGTAATGTAATGCTTATTTTGCGGCCTTATTCAATAATGTCAAAGATTTACACAAACAACTTTCTTCTCTTTTCATTCACTTCTCTGTTTTCTCTTCTCTTGTCTTTCTTGGTCTCTTAAGTGTTGTTATCATCTATGTCTAGGCCTGTCTAAGCTTTCTCTAGTTATGTTGCCAACTTACTTCTTTCTCTTTATTTAATTTCAAATTCGTTTCTCTCTCTCTCTTCTTCTATTCCTTCACTCCTCACCCCCTAACACCTTTTTCATATAATTTTCTTTCACCCCCTTCTCTCTACATCTCTCTCTCCCTCTCTCCCTCTTTCTCCCTCTCTTTCTCTCTTAATTTCTCTCTCACCAGCACGTCCCTCTTAACCAGCTTCTCTATCGGGTCCTTTCTTCTTCCGCACGACATCCGACAACTGATATCCCTTAACTCTTTCTCATCTGTATCCCCCTCTCTCTCTCTCTCTCTCACACACTCTCTCTCCCTCTCTCTCTCCCTGTCTCTCCCTCTATCTCCCTCTCTCACCACCACGTCTTTCTCATCCAGTCTCTCGGGCCTTTTCTTCTCCTGCACGACGTCCGACCAATAATACCTAGAGGATGTTAGTGATGCTGACCTCATGGTAAACGGTGAGACCAAACAAGCCGACAACTCTCATGAAGTAAAGAGTGCACGCTAGAGGGCATTGTTCGCCCATCATGTTGGTTTTCAAACATTAACCGGTTCACTGCCATCATCAACGCCACTTAAATAATTAATGTTGACGTATACGAAGAAGAAGCCTTGGGAAAACTAAGTAAAAGGAAAACCTGCATATTACCTGTAAGTGAGTATACACAATAATTAATTTGAAGCGGAGAAAAGTGAAAGCAAAATTTACTGGTCAAAGTAATTAATTTGAAGCCGAGAAATTTTAGAAGAAATAAAGAGAGAAACAAACAAACAAACAAACAAACAAAGACAGAAAGAAAAAGAAAGAAAGAAAGAAAAAGAAAGAAAAAAGGAAGGAAGAAAAAAAGGACAAAAAGAAAGAAACGATACAGCATACAGCTTAGCAGCAAATTGAATGAGAATACTGCTCACCACAAGCTTGAATTATAGTGGGTGTGTGAGTGTGTGTGGGGAGGGGGGGGGGTGGTGGGGTCCTCACTAATAATTGTGGTCAAGAAATCCCACTTGTATTTTCCTCGCTACCATTCATGTCTCATATTCCATAAATTATGCTTTTGAACTCGATCACCTATAACTACATTCTTACTTCACTCGTCCCCGATCACGTCGAAATGTTTAAGTGAGGCCTTCGTAGTATGAATTAATTTTTTAAATCATAAACTTGTTCGTCCTCATCACTCTCCATTTCTAATGATGCCATTTCAATGCAACAACGAGCAGAAATATGTATGCTTCAGAAGACTGATTTGAAAACCCATTCTAAGTACATTGTACTCATTAATTACCACAACTCCCCAGTCTCTCGCTGTCTTTATCCGTCTAATTTATCATTCTAGATTGGTCTAAGCTACATTGTTCTCGAGTCGTGTTCTCGATCTCTGTTTCCTTTCCATTCTTCATCCTCGATTAATCTTAAAGATAAAGTGGAGTTCTGATGATGAGAGTAGACTGTCACAGAAACAGCCTGGAAACAATGAGGGTAGGTTTGTGATTTAGTATGTCTGACTGATGTATACCGTGAGGGTCTGGAATTACCATTTAAAAAAAGGGGGAATGACTCGATCTTGCTTATGCCACATGTGCCACACACAGAAAAGGGTATATGGGACTAAAGACATGTGGGATGAAAGCTCGACCCAAACTTTTCAAATGTCTGTCGTCACATCATGAGGGCATTTGAAGAGCAACCGTTTTCAGGGGACATTTCTGCCATGATATATAAAATGACAAATAAAGAAGCAGAAAGCTATAAATTAGTTTTCACCCCTACCAGAACTCGACCTTGTCTTTACCCCCCTCCTTTCCGCCTTCCCAAGGGGTTAAATCTCGAGTGGTATGTAAACTAAAACATTCATTAGTCGGCATGTCAAGACGTCTCTAAGGATGGCTCTAAGGATGAGAACATCCTTAAGAACATCGAGATGGAGATGAGGTTCTAGATGATGAAGAGAGAGAGAGAGAGAACAAAATAATATGTCTTCGGGCCAAACGCATGTAGAGCATAGCGTTTTTTCTTTCTTTTTTGTCCTGTGTTGCCTTATTTTACATTTGTTTAACTTAGTTTCCTCAGTCATAATGTATAATTTTTTGTTTTGTCAGTTATATCGTTTTATAGTTTCAAAGAGTGATTGATTACTACACTGTTATCGGATATTTCTGTAGTTATAATAAAGATGGTCACAATTACTCTGTCTATTTTGAAATGAAATGAAATATCTTATTGACTTTCAAGCTTAGCACATTATTCAATTTAATCAAAAGAATTATCGGTAGTAACGAGTGACAAAAAAAAACAAAAAAAAACATTAAAATGAACGAATCATCATTACCAAATCATGAATATACTCCTTGTTGATTGAATCGTCTTGGAATTTACGTTAATCTAAAATTAATAATTATGCTGCACTTGTAAAACTGTAGAGGGATTATACAAAGTGTCTGATTAAATGGCCTTCAAAATCAAATCGGTGTTTAACCTGGGTTTAGACTGGTGTGCACGATTGTTCTCGATTGTCCCCGTTTATGATGGTTTTGGTCTCTTCTCCGATTGAAAACTTTACAAAACCCCCACGATTTTGACTTCAATATTTCTTTTTCTAAGACAATGACTCTGACTGTTTCAGGAACCCTGATGCAAATATATTTCACATACATTGTACATGGCAGCCTAGCGGCTGAATTGTGTACAATTTACATTAAAAAATGACACAAGAATACTGCACAAAATACAATAGTATACAAATGATGCATGCGCATGAGTTCATTATACGATCTATCCGCACTCGAGTTGAGGCTGTGTGTATCTATCGCACGAAGCCGTTAGGCTGAGTGCGATAGATACACACAGCATTAACGAGGGCGGATAGATCGTATAATGAACGAATGAAAACATGCATCATTTGTTTTATACAACGAAACTCCTAGATCCTTGTTATTTGATGTAAAAATAATTAATTCAAGATTGTTTCGTGACAGTTTATGGCTGACCAATAAATCTCAAGTTTTAATAAGTCTCAATTTACTGCGCACACATAAGTATAGATATAGCAAGCGCACCTCTATCTATACCCATTTACGCATAGTGGTGCGCAAGAATAGGCCCATGTGTACACGCAGTATTAAGCGCTCTAACCTCTACGCGCACTACTGCGCGTCACTGAAAAATCGTTGGATAGTACTGGAAAATATTGCACGCTTTTTCATGAAAAAGCGTGCAATAGGCTCAGTAAATGAATCACACGTGACCGCGCATGACCAATCATTTGATTAGGATCTGGGAGTGAGTTGTATAATATTTAAAAGTCATTAAAAATAGTAGATTCATAACAAAACATTAGGTACACCTTATTCAATGAATATTGATGGTTGGATAACGGAAGTGGGTAATGGATGTGAACAAATAAAGTTTATTTGTAGAGTAAATGATAGTACGTTTGTGGTGGGCGTTTTAAAAGTGAGCTTAATTTATTCATAACCACCTTGGAATGATACGCGCATTGCACAAGAAGTGTTTGCCCGCCTTCAAATCGAAGTGACAAAACACCTTACACTTATAGTGGTTTGACATTTACGAACAGTTATATGTTCTTTTATATTAAAAGGTCCAGCCTAAACCCATCCCTTCCTTGGTGTGTCAACGTAACTCGATAACAAAGAGCGTGAAACCGAGAATCGGAAATGCAACCGATGAGCTATATTGGATGAAACATCTATAACGCATGTACAGCAGCGATTTTGCTTGAAAGAAATATGAAAATGTAAATTTGCATTTGATGGCGGCCCAGAGGTAATGCGCCCTCCCATGTGCATAGAGACATGATTACTTTCTAAGGATGGCATATTTGAAACGGTGTAACTAGATATCCAAAGTAAAGAAAACCCAACCGAGGCGTAATGCATGATGATATTAGTCGCCCTGTTTGCCTGGCTTTACCCAGAGAAATTTGACGCAGCGCCACATCATATATTATTGATTTTGAAAGCGAGGCATAGGTGTTAAGGATATTGTGGGTGAGATTTAAATGCAAACTGTGCAGCGGTTGTTTAAAAGGTCGTGAAGCTGTTACTGAACATCAATATCCGATTTCTCTTTGGAGATTTATAAGACCTTGTTTGAACAAATTTGAAGGAAAACACGCCAGGGAATAGATAACAGGGACTTTTAGATTTTACACGACGAGAACGTGGACTGTCACGGTGACATCCTTTTAAGGTAATGTGACGTCCTTTTAAGGCACTGCCGGGCACGGGCCAATGCCTTGAAAGAATGGCACACGTGGCAGTCCACTACGTCGACGTGCAAATCTAAAAGTCCCTATTGTTATGCAATGCCTGAATGACAAGCAAAGTCAACACGTACAGTTGATGTAAAGACATTAGGGACTTTTAGATTTGCACGTCGACATAGTGGACTGCAACGTGTGACGTCCTTATAAGGCACTGTGGTGTCCTTTTAAGGCACTGCCGGGCACGGCCTAGTGCCTTAACACAATTGTCACACGCGACAGTCCACGCTCTCGTCGTGTAAATCCAAAAGTCCCTATTGTAAGCATGTATACGTCAATATCAATGCGCTAAAAGGTACGTCCGATGAGCCCCCTAGTGGCCGTTGGACACGATGTGCCATTGAGATTGCGTCATTACCTGTGCTGCGAAGACAATTAGCTCCTACACAAGTTATTCTACGCAATGTTGCACGATTCATTTGCATACAATAAATGACGTCACATTCGCATGGTGCGTCAAAGACCGTACCGGTTACTGACACAGTCCTACGTCAGACAAATGATGCCTCGTGTGCAACGGGTATTACACAAACCAAGGGGATGTTTGTTTGTTTGTTTGTTTTACCTGTCTGCTAAGAAAGCATGTGTTTGCTTGAAAGTAAGCACCCAGGGGACCGACAGCTTTAAGTCATCTCCGAGGCACTTGGTAATGAGAATTAATGCCTCACCGCGGAAGGGCACTAGCGCATCGACTTGGTTTCGAACCTGGGACCTCCCGGTTACGAGACCACTGTTATTCCACTAAGCCATCGCGCCTCCTCTTTCCTGCACTAACTATCGAGTGCCTCGATATGGGGCACTTAAAAGATCAAGGAGAAATAGAGAATTGGTGTTTAGCACACATATTTTATCGCGCAACAAAATCAACTGCCCTTAGACGCCGAGATATCATACTCTCAGTGTTTTCTTACGGAAACACAACTCTCTAAATTGACGAAAGCCTTACATATTTAAAAACCTATGAACCATATAAATTCAGGTACATATGTTCAGAGTTAATTTTGTTAATTTCACAATTTGTATTCTGTTTCTCGATTCATTAACTTCAGGATGTACTGTGTTTTGTATTATAGCTCAAATTTTAATATGTTTCTCTCTCTCAACTTTCTCTGAATATGTTGAATTAATTTTAATCGACTTACTGATATAACCATTTTCTCTCAGGTATATAGTACAGGGTAGTATATTCTAAAATTATGCCATTTACAAGGTGGACAACACCCATGCAACAAAATTTAAAGGCAACAATCTAGAAATGAAAAGATTGAAATGATTTAACTACTACAAGCACGAAACTTATATACATATATTTTACCAACTAGCCATATACTGAATACATCATGTACATATAAACAACAGACAAGATAACAGATACATGGTGCATCAACTATTTTTGTTACACATTAGCAACAACAACAACTAAATGTTTCTGCATACTTTACTTTATTTTTCTGGTTGATTTATTTTGAAGGAAGCTGTTATATCCTATCGACATTGACCTTATACCGTCAGAAAAGGATAAACCGTGTTGAAATACTACAGATAGGCCTATGATTTTATACAAAATTTTATACAAAAATTTCTTCAAGAAGAAATTCTAACCAAAGACTGCAATCCATGATGGTTTACCTTGACTAAAAAGGAACGCTTTTAGATCGGTTTTAATAATGTTAAACCAGATCAGATTTATGATAAACAGCACATACCTATTCGCATAACATTAACAAAAAATCTATGTAAGCAACTGGTGTGTTTCACACCATAAGGATACAATTACTGTCCATAACCATGGTAGCTATTGACTTGGCTATGTTTGTCACACATGTTTGATAAAATAAAATTTGGAATATTTCCAACTTTGGATATCGCACATTTCCCAAAATTCCACAGGCGATCAGACCACAATTATTAACTTATCGATTGATGCACTCTTTGTTCTAGATTACATGCATTTGATATGCAGAAATTTGTCTAAGCCACCCACAGCAGACGACCCACTTTCCATGTGATCGGACAAAAAGATTATGGGAAAATACGGCTTCTTTTATTGGTGCTCTGTTATTCGATTTGTTCGCTCCTTTACCGACATGAACTACGTATCCCGCGGGAAATATACGACGAGAGACATACGTGTTTAATAGCATTAATTCTCAAATAGTTCAAATACACTCGGCATGCCATACCATACCAAAAAACATGGATGCTGAAAGACAGAAGTACACCCCCCCCCCTGCTTCTTAGGTGTATCGTCCTCTTGTTGGCAGTAAGTCAAAATTTGATTTGTCTCTTTCCATCTCTTCTTCTTTTTTCTTCTTTTTTTGGTTAGGCTTGTCTTCTCTTATGTTTGACGCTGAACTGTCTTGACACCCCACATTTTGAAAGCATGGATGTAAAAACAATTATTTTTGTCTAAATGGGAGAGGGATATAATTTTAGATTTATTTTGAAAATATCATGTCATCCTTAATAAAAACATATCGTCCGTTCAATAGACGCGATAAATAAGTCGAAATAAAAGGGAGCTGTCTACTGGGTAGAATGTGACTAATGTTGGACAGAAAACAGAGAGAGAGAGAGAGAGAGAGGAGAGAAATAAAGAGGAAGAGAGAAGGGCGAAAGAAAGGAGGGGGAGGGGAGAGTCAACAAAAAAGAGGGGAAGAGGGAGAAAACTATAGAAGGGAGAGCAAAGGGGTGAAGGGGAAGTAAAAGGAGAGGGGAGAGAGAGAGGTAGAAAAAGAGTAGAGCAGAGAAGGAGACGAGAGAGAGAGAGAGAGAGAGGGAGAGAGAGAGAGAGGGTGGGAGAAAGAGAGGAGGGCGAGGGGAAAGTGAAAACAAAGAGGAGAAGAGGGAGAAAACTATAGAAGGGAGAGCAAGGGGGAGGGGGAAGGAAAAGGAGAGGGGGAGAGAGAGAGGTAGAAAAAGAGTAGAGCAGAGAAGGAGACGAGAGAGAGAGAGAGAAAGAGAGAGAGAGATAAAGAAAGAGAGAGAGAGAGAGAGAGGGAGAGAGGGAGAGAGAGAGAGGGAGAGAGGTAGAAGAAAGAGAGGAGGGCGAGGGGAAAGTGAAACAAGAGGGAAGAGGGAGAAAAATATAGAAGGGAGAGCAAGGGGGAAGGGGAAGGAAAAGGAGAGGAGGAGAGAGAGAAAAAAAAGAGTAGAGCAGAGAAGGAGAGAGAGAGAGAGAGAGAGAGGTGAGAGAAAGAGAGGAGGGCGAGAGGAAATAAAAACAAAGAGGGAAAGAGGGGGGAAACTATAGAAAGGAGAGGGGGAAAGGGGGAAGGAAAGGGAGAAGGGAAAGAGAGAAAAATAGAGGCGAGAAGAAAAAAAGTCGAGCGGAGAAAGAGACGATAGAGAGAGAGAGAGAGAGGGAGAGAGAAAGTGGTCCTTAGAGAGGAGGGGAATCACAGGGAGAGAAAGAGAGCAGATTTGACGAGGACGGATTACTATCAAGAGAAAGAGAGAGAGAGAGAGAGGGGAGGGGGAGGGGGATATGGGAGTGAGGGAGAAAAGCAAATGATAAGTGAGGGGGAGAGTAAGAGAAAGCACAATATAGAAAATGGAGGATTAAGAGTGAGAGAGGAGGGGAATCGCACATCTCACAGAGAGAAGGATGGGCAGAAGAGAAGACGATGTAGAGATAGAAAGGGGGTAGGGGTGGGGGGGGGGACTACTGAAAACAGAATTATTTAAGCAGACAGATCAATGCCCTTGTCATTAGAATCCATCAAACAGTTACAGTGACAAATGACAATGACAAAAACATAAGAAGCCAATAGAAGCCCCAGGGGAATCAATTTCCTCGGAAACAGGATCCTCTGTGAAGAAAGGCTGTAAAATAACGACAGAAAATCCTTCTTTACTGTCTGCCTGTCAGATGGCGCATGTTTCCATCCCAGTCCCTGTTCACCATCTCACGTTCGGCTTTATTTTTTTTTATCTTAATGTAACTAAAGTTCTTCTCCTCCTTCCCAATGCATTAGCCCCATCAAGAGGGTAGTAATATGATCTTCCAGCCAATCTTTAGGAAAGCTGACATTAATAGAATAAAAGCAAGGGTGACGGTCACGCTGCTAAGCTTCGTACAGCTATAAAGTAAGTAGGATCAGGCGCGTCGTATGAACATTTTGGAGATAGGGCTGTTGCGCATAACTTTTCGAATTTGCCTAAGATGTATAAAATTCAACAATTCAGACAATAAGAGGAAGACAGATAGAAGATAAGTCAATTTTTCGCAAGAAGGGATCGTTTAAAACAGATTTCTAGACCAATAAAGCCATGTACAGTAATGGCACGAGTTTGAAACAAAGTGTGGTCATGCTTATCTTTTGGATATGAACAACTTCCAAAGCAACTTTTACATGGAATCTACTGTGTACAAACTTGGCAGACGTGTTAAAAACAGACCAAAGCAAATACAAATTAAAGAAAAAAATATGGTAATTGAGATCAGGTCAAGTAGATCTGAATTATTGTGCGTCTCCAACTATAGTTTCATACTCTTCTTTGGAAGAAGACAGAATATACAACACTTTAGATTTGTGATTATTTTTCTATCACATTATAAGAAAAAAGAAACGGCGACTGCACACAAGCTTCAAGAAAACAAACAATAAAACGAGAAAGGAGCCCTTATATATTCAAGATTGCCTACATTGGAAGAAGAAAAAAAAATCACCTCAAATATGACAGAAATTTACCGACGCCCCGAAAAGGGTGATATTGAGTTTTGTCCGCCATTCAGGCACATGGACAAATAATTTGGTGCGGATTTTTTTTTTCCTTGTCGTCTAAGATTATTTCAATTGTGCTTTCTTCTCCATTCTTGTAATATGGCTAAGTTTTTTCTTCTTCAATATACTGATAAAGAGTATTGGGAGTTCAATGTCGAAATAGCTTCGTAATTCTTCAATATAATATCATTTCTTTAAAATCGTTACATTAATTTACATCAACCATAAATTATGTGAATAACTAGCTTCACAGATAAACATCCACTGGAATATTTCAAATCAGAATTCGAATACACAACACAGATCAAACGAGAAGAGAAGAAATTAAATATAGAGATTGAGGAGATTGAACGTCCTCTCCACTCGGAAAGCGATACTCCCATTAATTTGCATTGCCATTAAAATATCAACGGGCTGCTGAACAACTTTCAGGCTCACATGATAGAGTTATTGGAACTGTATACCAACATCGCGCTTGTTTGATAAACTTAGGCATGTTCGAATAACGAATAGTAGGAGTAATTTTTTTTCCAACTGTGTCTAGCTCGTCTTGCTCGCCTGTTTTTATAAGCCTAAAGGTATGACATATATTTTGAGCTGTGTTCTACTTCCTAAACACGAATACCTGTATCTATCTTATTAACACTTTTCTGGCTCTCAACAGGACAGGTGCTATACATGTCTGATGCCATTGCTATTATTATGTCTTTGTCTATTATAATATTGTTATGAATATTATGCCCAATCTTTGTACATTGATAGATACAATGTTTACTGCTACTGCTATATGTTATTGTTCCAAATACATTTTTTTTAAATGTTGTATCAGCGCGCTGATCAGTATTCTGCAAACATGCAAAAGCGCTTGATAAGAATCAATTATCCTTATTATATTATTATTATAAAGGCCTTGATCCCGTAACACCATGAGCGTAAATCATTACAAGTGACGGTATCTTACTCTCGTTCTATTCTTGATCAGAAATTATATTAAAATTGGTGTCATCATATTCATCCATTCCTTCCATTCCAATTCATCCTTTCATTCCGTTATCAAAGTCTATTCCATTCCAATCAAAATTCCTCCTCCCCCTCTCTCCCTCTCTCTTTTATTTTTCTCTTCGCTTCCATTTTCTCTTTCATTTCTCTCAAATTCTCTCCCTATATTTCTTCCGCCCTCTGTATTTGCTTTGTTTTCTTCCTCTCTTTTTTCTCTTTTAAAGTCTCTCTCTCTCTCTCTCTCTCTCTCTCTCTCTCTCTCTGTCTGTCTCTCTCTCTCTCTTTCTCTCTCTCTCTCTCTCTATCTATCTATTCCTCAACCCCTTTCTTCCCCCCTCTCTCTCTTTCTCTATCTCTTTTTCACTCTGCCGACTAAATGAACTTTATCCAAGGAGTCTTACAAGCAAACCATCAATTGACGTTTCCTAATCCGACTGTGACATGGATTAATATTACTTGCCAGAGCAGCCATTAAAGCTCTGAAAGTAAGATTGATCTCGAGCTTTTTGTTGAGTACTCCAAGTGCATGTCCAATAAAATGGTCTCCCTCCTTCTTGCTTCTTAAGGGTCTTACGGGGGATCAGTCACTAAAATCATTTTGCTCTGAATGATTTGAGTTTCGTATGTAAAATGTATTCAAAATGGCATTCTCCAAAGCACTCTTTACTTCTGTATATAGAAGTCACCAATCTAAATAACCTGTAAATGAAGGCAGAGAGATTTACATACGCGCTCTGAACCAACGTCTGACTTGGGTTTTTAAGTTACCTTCTTATTCTTTATATTCCTCTAACTATGAACCCATTTATTTATTCATTTTTATTTTTATTTTAGTTTTATTTCTTATATTTTTATATATTTTTTTGTGTGTGGAGATATATGTTCCCCTTTCAATCAAGTACATCTAATGTTCATCTGATAACATGGCTAGGTTTGTTGACGTAGTGGTGATACAAACATATTTGTCTATTTGGTTATTATCACTTTGAAGAGTTTTGCTTCAAACTCAATGTGAAGTGTTAAAGATAAAGTTGAGTTCTGGACATGCGATTGCACTGGTGTGGAATCGATAAGAAAAAAAGTTGATCATGCAGCGTATAAGTATTGGTGTGTACTACAAGGTTCTGGAATCATCAAAATGATAAGAAATTTGGCCCAGTCTTGGTGAAAGTAACAAGCACTGTACATAGAAAGATATATATAGGACTACAAAAACATGTGGCATAAAAATGAGGTCCTCATTTTTAAGCTGTCACATGTCATATTTAGAATATGAAGGCATCTGAAGAGCCATGCTTTTCAGCGAACATTTTTTCTCCGATGTTCTTCCACACTTGCATAATAACAATGAAAACGCTCACAAATTATTTTTCACCTCTCCCAGAACTTAACCTTCTTTTTAAGTAAACGATAAGGCAGTAATCAGGCTTGAGATTGTAGGTGGTGTACCCCCGTTCAGACTACCATAATTCATCGTATAACGTAACGATAAGTAATTACCGTTTTCTAGTCTGAACATCGCATGACGAAACGCATGTTTGGGCCTCGTTTCGAACGAAACTCGATAAAGAATCAGATCGTATGGGATTCATCACGAGCGCACACTAATGATTGGCCAGCTGTCCTGTCAAATGACGTCTTCAAAATCCGTTTCTTTACACGATGTTTTTATCTAGTCTGTACGCTCCTTTCGCAATACGATGATTCTATATAACGTTTCTTATGACTGTAGTATAAATTTCCCGAGTCTGAACGGGCTGGTGAAGAGTTAGAACGCCCGCGAGTTAATATCCAATGTTCATTTCATCCAGGATCCATGTTCTAGTTTCATGTCCCTCTGTATAAAACATGATCAGGCTGTACATGCCAAGTTAAAGCCTTATTCCTTTGTGAATTCTACTCAACTAAACCAATCATGTGTCTTTCACAAGGCAAATCATACTGGCAGTTTGCCTGGGAGTGTAATAAAAATGAATCCATTCAACAAATTACTTCTTCATATTCACTCTCGGTTTCTTTCCATAATTCTCCTTGTTTATATGATTTACAAAAAGGTTTCACTAAGGTTCATGTTATATCTAGTGAAGTTACCTATCTAAAAATCTGACTTTCTAGTAAATGAGAAAGGGGCCGCGTGTACTTTTCAAGGGTTGATTCTTTTAAACAACCTGATCTGATTAAAAAAAGGTTTTGCTGAGGTTAATTGTTATGAATCATGTAAATGAGAAAATGATTCATGTAACTTAACAACCAGGGCAGCGTTTCACGAAACTGTCAGAAGTTCTCTGCCATCTCATTGAAACGCATGTACTAACATTAAAACGCGTTTAAAGGGGACATCGGTGAACTTGCACTTAAGACTGTTTCGTGAAGCGATGTCCAGTTTCTTGGGAAACTATTAGGAGAGCCAATACAAAATTACCTAAATAAAGCAAACTCTATACCGAAAGAAAAGTGGATTGCAAATTGTCAGAGTGGAGGATATTTCACTAGTCGGCTTAGATAAAACTGTGAAGGTCAAAACTATAATTACAGTAACGTTACGGTTGATAGGAGATTGAATTAACTCTATGATGCTTCGGCAACCATGACATTATTATTCTATAAGCAATTTGTATGAATGAAATTTCATCGAAAAATTACAGACAAAGTAGAGTAAGAGGTTCATGCGTTGTCGTTACATCACAAAGACATGCCCAAGTTACTCGGGCAATTTGGGATTATCCCCGTGCTAATGGGTTATTTTTCAATTTTAATTGCCCGTCTCTTGGAGCAATTAAGTGTGGTAGGGTAAATGAGTTTCTCGAAGAAAGCTGCAATTATGGATATAATTAGTCCGGAAGATGCAGGATTAGAAGAGGTCGGGTCAATTATTTTGTTCTTCTAATTGCATTAGTGGTGCAATCCCAAGCGAATTGCATAATCTCATATAAAAGGTAATGCACATTGCTTGTAACAAAAAGAATAAGGTTATAGCTTATAGAAGCGTTAACAATTCGAAGAAAAATTGAGATGGCGGTTCCAGAGCTCTGAAGGAGAAGTTGGAGAGGCGCCGATCTTTTTTAAAGGTTTGTTACCCCCTCTGCCCCCCCTCTCCCGATGAATCGCCACTGCTTGTCGGCCGGGTTGAAATTGAATTAAAGACTAGATGAGCTTCATGAATACTGATCAAGAGTTATAGAAATCGTGTCAGAATGCCACATCAATACTCATATCCATGCCGAATTTTCAAAAGGTCAAATATACCACTGGTTTAATTAATTATAAAGTTAAAATTCATGCATATTTATCAGAAGGTGTCCACAATTAACCACAGCGGTTTGTCCAGGCTAGCAGCCATCGAAGGGCTGCTCGAGTGTGAAGATTGTCACGCCGTGTCGCACCACTCACGTCATTGAGGAAGTCATTGTTCCATGGAAGACGACCTGTCATCTCACTTCGATGTCCAACAACGTCGCATGATTAACATCGTTATGCTGTGGCGTAGCTACAGGGGCGGGCACGGGGGCATTAGGGGTCGCGTGCCCCCGATCGAAAGGCCAACAATGGTGAGAAGAAAAGAAGATGCAAAAGGCTACGTGAAAAGAAAATGATACCACCCTCCCATATTTGTTCACTTGGCCTTGTTTTCTGGCATTTCATCCACCTAATATTTCCTACCCCCTCGGACCCAAGTGCCCCTCAGTAGCAGGACCCATACTACACCATTGCCGTTACGGGCTTCCTTCATAACTCATCGGGCAATGTTTGTGTCATGATTTTGTAATCTAATATTGCTCGGTATATTCATAATTTTATATTAAGAATCTCTCTGGGGAAATTTTAGTCAATGCTTTATTTATGTTCTAAGCCACCTACCATAACATTGCTACCTAAATTAATTTCAAGGCAATTTTCGGGGATGACCATTTGTATAATTTTACATTTTGAGACCGACCGATAATTTAAAAGAATTTTGGTCATAAATAATGTCATACTTTTGAAAGCAACACCATCATAAAATGCAACTGTTATAGAAAAAGGGTAGTTTAAAAAATAGAGAATTTTTGAGTTGTGTTGTTCAATTTTGTTGTCGAATAAGATTGATTTTATGTAAATCCATCGATTTGCTTTAATTTTTATTTAATCCACCACTTGATGAATACAAACTTTTAAAAAACATTGATGTTCTTTGAATACATAGTATATGTACATTTTTGCTTTCTTCTTCTTCTTCTCTTTTCTTTCTTCTTCTTCTTTCTTCTTCTGTTTCTTTCTTCTTTTTGTTCTTCTTTGTTTGTTTGTTGGTTGGTTGAATTGTTCTAGTGAAAGGGAATAAGTTGTCAAATTAAAATCACTCATCACCTATACGTATCCTAATTGGTTCTCCGAAATAGAAATCCTTAAATTACCAAGTACATTTCATACATAAATTATGGTGGCCCCCTGCTGAAAACTCCTGGCACCGCCGTGATGGATAGTAGTCTTAGGGTATCCCATGCAGTCCACTCTTACAGTGTAATGGCGCCAAAGTTTACCACCTGCTCAGACGTAAAAATATATAATAAAGTAATATCTGACAACTAATCCTTAAAGGGATTGGGTAACTTTGTCTCAGATTCTGAAACAAAATCCTGGATTTAGCTCATGCTGCAATGATAATTATAAACCCTTTAGGTCAGTCAGGAACCCCATGACTTTTACAAGCCGATCGCCTGTCTGAGTATCACGATATTTATGATTGGAAATCGAAATTTAAAAATTCGTTTTCCTAACGGTTTTCATAACACTACAGTCTATTGGGGAAAATGAGTATGGTAAAACCGGTCACTCAAAGATTTTTACTTTTTTGAGGCAGTTCATGATCATTTTGAAGCGTAATTTGTTTAGGGCTTCAATATTACACCATATCACAGACACTATAACACGTAGAGCCATGCATCTCAGATTTAACATTGTTAAACGATACCTTTAAAATTAGGAGAGAAAATAAAAGTTTCATTCACTTACTAAACAGGTTCTCCTTTAAAGCTGAAACCAGTCTATTCGGTCAATCCCTTGAGTGAAAACCTGATAAATTTCATCTAGTGTATTATATTAATATATATTTTTAAAATCCATAATCTGATAAATTAAATCTTCTCGTTATGATTAACCCAATAAGTTGATCCCTCCGTCAAAAAAGGAATATATAATATATATATCTATATTAATGGTGAATAAGATTACCTCTTAAATCCCGATTTGACAGTCTGTGGATATACTGCTTAATTGACCTTTGAATTATTTAAACGCTTTGATTGATTAATGGACACGTGTATTAGATTGACCTCGATTTTGCTCTTAATGATATTCTGATAGCTCGTGTGCACAGACTCTGATATAGATGTCCGTATAGGTTGACCGTGAGCTTATTTGATGACCAGTTAACTGGCGTCCTATATTTCACTACGCAATAGATGCCAGAATAGACTGACCATGATCTTATTTAATGACGTGTTCATTGATGTCCTATTTGATGACCTCATAATAGATGTCAGTGTAGACCGAGTGTGATCTTATTTGATGACCTTGTAATTGACATTCAAAGAAATTAACCTCAATCTTGTGAGAGATATCCAAATACCTCACCAGCTGTGTTATATATATCAATCCTATTAATATTTTATTGTATATGGGTAGAAATAGTTATACATCAAAATGCGATTTGTAATGTCATTTTTAGTTTGACTTCACTTGCTAATAAGGTTGAAGGAATTACTCAGTCCTTCTAAGTATGAAATAATAAAGCGCAAATCTTCCCCCCACTAGCGTTTTGATATAAATTGTCAGAGTATTATTATTTTAGTATATCCCACACAAAACACTCTCTTTGAAATTTGTGAGTGCGCAAAATTGCACTATTGACACAGTACGGTGCGAAAACAAACGGCATTTGCACACGAGGCGTCATATGCTTGACGTAGGACTGCGTCAGCGACTCTTTTACCTTCCAAATATTGGAGAAGAGTTTGTTGAATAGTTTCATATTCTATGTTACGTGAGGTTTTAATATGTTTTTAGCATGATATGAAAGATGAAGAAAGACAAGATCAGAATAGAGTTTTTAATCAATATTTTGTTGCTTTCATACTTGGTGACAATTCATATTTGGAGCTGTTCACAAGACCGTTAATACGAGGTTGATGTCTCCATTGGTAGAGACCAAACATCACTGAAATGATGTGAACCTGGATATGAATAATGTCTGATGTTCAGCGTTATCCATGGATTGTGACCCTACATCAAGATGTAGGTTGGAACGAGCGTCCGCTTTCCCTCTCCCATCTGTCTGAATGCCCAGAAAAAATAGAATTATGCACGTGGGAGTGTCTAGATGCAATGTGGTTCTCCCTTATATAGGAATGAATTCACCCCTCCCCCGCCCCTCAGTTTATCGATTTCTGGATACACCACTGTATATTACCGATGCCGAAGGACCAAATCGATCACACCATGAATGTAAATTAATACATTTTACATGCTTCTCACGCTTCGGAGGCAATTATGACGTGTATTTTCTAGTGGGCAAATTTGATGTCAGGTTCAGTTCCCCCATTTTTGATCCTCGCAGACGATTTTCACATGGTTGCCATGGTAATGATTACATTGCGACAATCACGACACATTGGTCGCCCTTGAGATTGATATTGCAGAAGACATTTCATTACGGTATCATTAAATACCACTTTCGCACTAAGTAATGAATAACGGGCAGAATCTCACGTGGTTTGCTTCTGTGCACGTGATAAGTGGACGCGTGAGATAAATGTTCAACATGTTTCATCTATGTTTTCTACCACCATTCAGGCAATGTCTTATGCGCTATTACTTGCGCTAATGAAGCATGTGAAAGATATTAGTGCAAGGTATTAAACAAAATGAAGTTTGCACTGTTTATTTTACATTCACTTTCTGTACGGTGTCACTGTCCGTGGCGCGTAAGTCTCTCAGTCGCTAGCGCTCAGTCCTACTGTACGAGTATATATTCCATTTCATGTATTACATGCGATGCTTCTCTTTCCATTTGGCATTCACATGTTCTACCCCGTCAGTATATGACGCAGCCCTACGTCAGTATATAATGCCTCATGTGCAACGAGCATGATTCCTAGGAACGCTGCATTAACATTTCAGCGTTGAGAGATTCATGCCTCTCGCATGCGATGTGTCATCTACTGACATATGGGCTGCGTCAAGAACAGACGCGGTTGAACATGTGGATGCAAAATGAAAAGTGTAGACATCGCATTAAAAAAACTAACTGGAAAAAACAGTAATGATCAAACGTTTTATTATATTAGGCAAAAACCGTAGTCATGGTAGTAACGCAATCGAAATTACGCCACGAGCGCAAGGTGCGTTTTTATGCACAAAGCTTGATGCAGATACAATATAAGACAACTTCTTCAAGTATTATCTCGGATGAAATCGTGATGATAATGAAGAATGAAATTTCTGCCATATCGCTTAGAGAAATATCCACTAACGCTGCGAATTAGTCACACTGAAATGTGGGGTTGATGATTGACATCTTAAATCTTTAAGAAATATCCAATTCAAGAACGAACATAAAAGATTACAGACATAATAACTTCTGTTCATTGCAATACCGTATTGATCCCCTATTATGACTCAGGGAATAATGATCGCCAGGGATCCGAAGAAGATTTCATGAGGCGTGATTCTGATGATTGGATGATAATAACAGTACAACTATGGAGAGTTAATGATACTACTAAGTACTTCTTAAATCCAGAATTATGTTTATCACGATACCTAGTCATCGATTTGAAACGGTTTAATCAAGCTTTCAGAGGCGTAGTGTGGATCTAGATATTAAAGGGCATTAATATTATGGAGAGGGGGTGTTTTTACTCGAGGGATGAATACGAAGTAACAAGGGAATTTATTAGGGGTGTCGAAGGGGGTCGTAACATTATTGTCACACCCCCCCCCCCGCACCCCTCCTCTCCCCTTTCCTATCTCTCTCTCTCTGTATCTCTTTCTTTCTTTTTTCCTATCTCTGTCTCTGTATTTCTTTATATATATATATATATATATATATATATATATATATATATATATATATATATATATATATATATATATATATATCTCTTCCCCGATTAAAGTAAGGGGCCCCGTATCTACACCAATGGCGTAGCTTTTTTCCCCAGTAGTATAAGGAGTCTTTATCGGCTATGTACTAAACCACCACGATCCAATTTCGCTTATATTTAATTTCCACTGATCATGCTGATAAATTATGCTTCATTCGTCCTTTCTTCAAATTATTTTATTTTCTATTTGATGCCAGAAGAACATTTATTTACATATTTAACACGATTTAATGCCCTTCTGGCTCTGAAAAAAAAACTATTATTCTCTCGACAATCCTTGGATTCTTCATTCTATAATTGTCTTTTTAATACTGCAGTAAAAGGGATGATTTCGTTCAATTGTTGTAAATCTGGTGCATGGCAGTAGTAAGACCTCTCTTCGCCCATGCTATTGTATCAATGGAATTCAAAGACTTCTCTAAGAGTCAACTCGTCGTTAATGTCACTAGGTTAAGAGATCACACAGAGGAGCACATCAGTTCGATCTGTCAAAAGATAACAATTATCATGTCATCTTTTGAGACAAAGAGCTTGCCTCTGTCACCTCAATTACCCCAGAAGGATTAGCCTCTCAAAGGGAACCAATAGTATTAGATGACATAAACTGGTTGTACGACAAATGCTCCGCGATCATATTTTAACACTAACCGAATTCCGAGCTTTATATTAACCCTGAACCCCTTTTCTATTTATCCCTATCCCTTAACATAACTTCAAACTCAACTGCAACCCTAATCCTTACCCTAATTTAAAATTATTTTTTTGGCGCCTGTATCTGAGCACCCGTAAAACCACTCATCCTACTCCCCCAAGAAGAGGAGAAATCATTTTTAAAGATTAAAGAATATAATGGAAAATACCATTTTAAAGCAGTATGATACGACTGTAATCAACATATGCGTGTCATTAATACCTTATGTATGGATATTTAAACCCTTAAAGTCACGTAAAAATTGTCCCTACCCCTGTGTAACCTTCTTAAGAAGCACAGGTTTACACATACAGTAAGCTGATGCGTAACAGGAGCAACGCATACTCTTTGCTCTATCTTATTTCAATGGAATTCAAAGAAGGTTTTTAGAGACGTACCCCTGTCTTTAATGTCATTAGGTTAACAGATCACACAGAGGAGGAACACATCAATAAGATCTTTCAAATGATAACAATATCATACGACTATCAGCTATGGTAATCGACAATGACAAACTTGCACGCCTGCCAATTGGAGTAATGGTTTCCACAGCTTTGAGGGAGGGCGGCATTCCCTTACTTCAGATCTCCTGTCTACATACAAGGTTCATGATATAGAGAGCTTCGGTGATTACAATGTGGCGGTATCTTCAGGTGAAAAGGGAGCTGATTAGCCATTCTGATGGGGTCTGACTAAATTCACAATATTTTTAATGAAAAGGACACCCTGTTTTAGTAACCTTTCTTAATTTAAAAACAATGTTAGGAAAATACAGCAATGGTATGTCGTCTTGATATCTACGGTAGATCGTAAAGTACCATGGACACAATAACGCCGGTGGTTCAAAAATAAAATAACTGTAATGTAATTTGAATCCTCAATAATAAGCAATGTGTCTATCAAAGTTAATTGACAAAAACTGATTAAAGGTAAGATTTTGATAACAAATTAATCGACGTAATATATACATGTGGGCGTTTGTTGTATTAACGGAAAACGCGAAACACAGACATTCGCCTTCGGATATTCTCGCACGCCTCCTTACCCTTTAATCGCCCTCGCTTAATTGACCGACCCACAACCTACCCACCCTCAAAAAACACATATCAGCTAACATTCGGACTAATTTGTGTATTGGGCAAGGGCTTTTTGTTTTCTCATTGTATCTCCTCCCTCGTACTGGTGCTTAGCTTTAAACTAATTATCTGCATCTAATTGTCGAAGTTCTTTCTGGCGCTGTCAATCAAGGGTTTGTCGACGCCAAGACACAAAGACTAAATGGGTCAGCATATACACATTGGCACCACCTGTACGGCGAGGTAAGGTGTGACGTGTGGGCGGCAAACCGTCCGGTGCTTTTATCAACATCACACGCACGTTCAACATGTGCTCTCTCTCTCTCTCTCTCCCTCTATCTCTCCCTCTCTCTCTCTCTCTCTCTCTCTCTCACATACACATATACTCACACGCGCACACACACACACACACACTCTCTCTCACTCTCTCTTTTTTACTTTCTATTTCTCCATCTTTTCGAGCGTCTCTCTTCCGATCTCCACATTTTCTCATCTCATTTCTTCCTCCCTACTCCCTCCTCTCTGTTTCCCCATCACCCTTTTATTAATATTTTGTATTACTTTTTATTATGTTCTGTTGAGGTTTTGTAAGCTATTACACTCCACATTTTTTTCTCTTGCTCTCTGATAATCCTGAGTTATTCATGTTTATATTTATGTATATTTATTATTGCTGAGGTTTAGTTATTTGATATGTACAGCACGTTCGTTATAATTATGTTTATTTATATATTCATGAATTAAGTTTGTTGATATGTATCATATGCTTCTCTTGTTTTTTGTTTTGCTTGACATTTTTGTTCCTATTCGCCTTATATCACTTTTGTTTTGCCTTGTTTTGTTTGATTGTTTGATTTGACGATTATCCTTTTATGTCTGGATTTCGAATTCAATAAATTATATTGAATTTAAATTTGATATGTGATACCTTTTTGTCTCCCTTTGTCCATCTCTATTTGTAGTTTACTTTCTTTCTCAACAACCAACCATCCCCTCCGCCCCCCCCCCCATCCCTCATTCTCTAGACAACTGTTCCCATTTCCATATTTTCTATCAAACGATATTTTTCTGTCTTCTTTCTCGATCTCTCTATATCTCATCCCTAAAGTTATCATCCTACTTCGAAGCGCACCATCTTTTCTCTAAATGTTTCAGATTTATATTTTATTTTCCCTTCTTCTTACATTCCCCTGAGCTCTGACATCTTGTAGTAGTCTCCCCGATACACATTGCAGCTCTTTTTTAAACCTATATATATATATAATTATATATATGTGCATTTATATCATTTTATTGAAGACTGTGAGACACTTCTTATATATTGTATCTCTTTTCTCTTAATCTTCAGCACATTCTTGATAGCCTTATATTCGTTGATCGATTCACGATTTTGTTTTCTTTTTTACATTTAGTTTGATTTGCGAGATATTTGTTTCTTCCGAAAAGTTAGAGAATGTATGATCACAAATGCATTGGTAAATAACCACGTCCTTCATAAAACATGCTATATATATATATATATAGGTATAGACTGGTGTCGCCCTGGGCAAACCGCCATCACATCATCAGTGAGGTGAGTCTGATAGCTATGTATTACACACGCTCACAGAAATATACTGTAGTTAAGGAACTATAATGACCATACATCATCCCAAATTTCCTTGAGGCATGATTTCCTGATGAAGACAAATCATTCGGAAATCCCGCAATTTCTTCTCCTGCGGTTGTCGGAAGCGGAAGAATTCATAATTCACGGTCTATGATATCTTCATTTACACACGCTTCCCGTGACATTTGAAGAAGAAATGTGTTTGTATGCAAATAAGGTATCTAGGTGTTTATTCAGCAAACATGACAAAAAGGAAATCTGTTCATACCATGAGTGCTGATTTATAAGCATTCTCTCTCTCTCTCTCTATCTATCTATTCATCTGCAGGGAAGGGGTTACAGGCTACCCCGGTGATGTTTAAATTCGGGAAATCGTTATCGCACAATTAGGGTAACTGTCACCGCACACTCTCACGCAGTAAAGTGATCTACTATATATTTGTAACTGTTATATCTTGTTTAGTGTATTTTTATACATTTTCACTAAAAAGTATGTCCTAAAAACCCTGGAAAGTTAGACGTCAGCCCTCCTGTTGAAATTGTGCTTTTTTTCCTTTGTTCATAATCTATTTATTTGTGTATCCTTTTCCAGTTAATGGAAAACTTGTTTTGTGAAACTGTGATTGTTGTTCTTGTGACTTTCATTCCTTTCTCAATATATGTTGGAGCGTTTAGGAAATAATAATAATAATAATAATAATACTCAGTTTTTATATAGCGCTTATTACATTCACTAAGCGCTTCCAAACTTGGAGATTATTACCCCGGCTTTAGCTGTGCTGCCATTACGGCGCTCTAGCATTTCAAAGAAATAATTCCTGCCAGGTACCCATTTACATCACCTGGGATTAAGTGTGGCAACCCAGGTGATGTAAATGGGTACCTGGCAGGAATTATGTCAATATCGAATATCGAATAAGTAAATCGGTATAGTATGTCTGTCATACAGTCTCGACTCGTGAGTATAAAGTAGAGCCGACTAGGCACCGTCGTTGTTTATTATCCAAAACGCTTCAAATTTGTTTTTCTTCTCATCATCTCCTCCAATCTAGGCAGAAGATTCAAATAAAAATCAACATGGCTTAAAGCGACACATGGCTGAAAAGTAAAAAAATAAATCTTAGCTAATCGGTTTTGTTGTTTGTTGTCTTCTCAGGTAACGCTGCCCGAGATTGTGAGTACAAGATCAGCAAGGCCTGCATGGTTGGTGAATGGTCATATGTACCACTTTAGAATGAAGACATTGGCCTATTCAGTTGAAGAAAAAAAACTCGTCGTATGTAGTTTGTTCGAGATGGAGATGGATAGGCCTCAATATGGACCCATGGTGAATCGGTCACACAGATGCGTCTATTGAGACAGCTGTTTTACAGACCGTTGCACGCCATGCGCTCTCCCAACAATTTCATCGATTCTGTTTTTATTTGATTGACGACATAAAAGCAAATTTGTCTTCAGAGTTGTATACGATAGAATTCATTACTTCCAGATTGCGTGTTTTATAAGATAGGACGCAGGGTAAAGATATGGGTCATCTTTATCGGTAGATAACAGGAAGCGATGGCGATATTGTTTTAAATAATACATTTTATAGGATAAAATGACCGTCTTTCCGCTGATAAAGTGCCTCAAGTTTGGAAACAAATTTATCATTGATTTACCTGTATAGCGAATGTTCACATTTAGTATTGACTCGGAAGTAAATGGAATCTAAAAACAGCTTTGATGTGGCGTTTCTTTTCGAATACGAGTCCTTGCCTCTTTTCCGAAGATTTATTTCTCGTTTTATTATTTTAACTACCATGCATTTCCTCTCTAGATAGCGTATAACGATGGACATTCTATTTAACTGCATTTTGTTCGGTAAATAGAACTAAAAATGTTCATAATAGACATTTATTTCAGAAATATAATATGCATTGCCAATGACATGGATGCAATGGATGCGATCATGGATCCAATCCAATACGAAGAGTATTAACCATCATTCTGGAACAATTAAGTGGCGGATTCAGGCTTCTCTGCATTGGATGGGGGGGGGGGGTATGTGGCATACATCCAAAAATTCATATTTTTATGTGGACTTTGGGGTCCAGAGTTTTAGCCGGGTGCACATTTCATTTTTGTACACCGAATATATGCCAGGATGCAAATTGTTCGAAAAGCGCTTTTTTCTGCTTATTTGTCAAACGTAGGAAGATAACCCCTGGGAAATAACCATGACAAATCCTCTTTAATGACAGTCCTTTGTTTGAACATTTTTTCAATCTTTTCCAACCAGCTCAGAACAAATTGTGTCACACATAACTACAAGAAAAGTCTCCCAATAATATTATTAATTACCTTTAGACAATATGCCATCTTTATAAGAACTCAAATCTGAAATAGTCCTGATTTCGTATTCCACGATTCGCGTGTTTTCTTAACAAATTGCATTTTATTTCGCGCGCTAGGACATTACGGTGTGAATGTACCGCGGCTATTTATCCTACACTTCTACCGCCTCATGTAATACAAATAGGAAGAAAGCCAAGACGCCGGAAAATTGAATTCAATTGCCTGGAAAGCATGTTATTCATGTTGATGATCTAGACTCACTGAAGCTGTAGGCTTATCGCACCTTGTTCCTCAGAAGCTTGGGTTCAGACTGCTTGAGATTGTGTTCATAATAATCATTTGAAAAACACACTGCTTGCAGTAGCCATGGTAACGAGCGAACAGTCTGAATCGGACTATCATGACCGAAAGAAAGAAAAAATGTATCGGAAGCGGATGTGTTGGGAATGACCAAACAATCTTGTTGGGGTTTTAAAAAAAATTGTAATGAGTTCTTGTCATCAATGAATTCATAAATTTAATATATACATCTAAATTAAACATATGGAATGGTCTTACTCTCAAAAAGCGATATTAGGCAAGATAACACAGGCTGTCAT
Source organism: Mesocentrotus franciscanus (assembly GCA_037976565.1). NCBI lineage: Eukaryota > Metazoa > Echinodermata > Echinoidea > Camarodonta > Strongylocentrotidae > Mesocentrotus > Mesocentrotus franciscanus. The sequence goes on along the minus strand of CP137677.1, from coordinate 914,780 downwards.
TTTTTCGGACAATTTTGAAAAATATTTAGGGGGGCAGAGATTCTCTATGATCAATCAAACCATCATATTTTCTCATATGAGTAATATGAGTTCCCCTTTAATATATTGTCCTTGATTTTTTGCAACAGCAATATGGCGCCGAATAAATGAATCTCCGTTATCATCATTATCAGCGATAGGCAGTTTCCATTTAGTAAAACAAGTGTTTGATTACATGTTGAATTAATCATTTAGTGATCAAATTTTGAATGCAATTTGTCAGTTAAGAATATTTTAATACCACGCTACGCCCTCAGATTGCCATATTTCGTTTCTTGAATTGTATACTAAACATACTAGAAGTCTGTGACTCCGGGTTAACCCAACTTAAGTCGCTTCTCAAGTATGATCAACTAGTCTACTGATATTGCTTGAAATTTCATCGCAGACTGGTGGTTTGTCTAAAATTGCAAGTGACTTGCCCGTCTTTCCTATGCCCACCCCGCTTCACTGTCGTTTATGCTCACTTACAAAAGATAATTTTGTTTTCATTTATGACATTTACAAAAATGAATCCCACATACCTAAAATACCCAACTCAAGGTTTGTTTTTATTAGAGCAATGTGAAATCTAGATTGTGATAAAACTCCAAAATTAAGATGCTCTGTCTGACCTAAGCATGCTAGAATTGATGGGAAGGAATATAAAAAATCATAATTTTAGGAGCAACTAAATAGTCAATATAAAAGCAAGATGGAAACAACTTTACATGCCATACGACAAACCGTTTTTGACTTATTTATCTTTTCTTTTGTGTTTCACTCTATTGGCTCCAACCATTGAAGACCCTTTTTAGTTTTTACTTTACACTCTCGATATATGGGCTGGCGGTGATACATATCTTGTTTCCGACATTGAATATTCACTCTTTATTATATGGAGAGCTGTGGCATTAGTTCAACAATTTGTTAGGCATTATATCGAATTGGTGGCAACTTATAGTTCCACCCAATATTACTTGTTTGACTGTTTTCGACTATATTTGCGTCTTCCACGTGTAGCATTTTCTTAGACTATGATAATTCTATGACTGATATTAGGCATGTGTGTTAGGTTGAGTATACAAATGATGCATGCTCATGTGTTAATTATACAATCTATCCGCACTCGAGTTGAGGATGTGTGTTTCTATCGCACGAAGCCGTTAGGCTGAGTGCGATAGATACACAGCATCAACGAGGGCGGATAGATCGTATAATGAACGAATGAAAACATGCATCATTTGTTTTATACAACGAAACTCCTAGATCCTTGTTAATTGATGTAAAAATAATTAATTCAAGATTGTTTCGTGACAGTTTATGGCTGACAAATAAATCTGAAGTTTTAATAAGTCTCAATTTAGTGCGCACACATATAAGTATAGATATAGCAAGCGCACCTCTATCTATACCCATTTACGCATAGTGCTGCGCAAGAATAGGCCCATGTGTACACGCAGTATTAAGCGCCCTAACCTCTACGCGCACTACTGCGCGGCACTGAAAAATCGTTGGATAGTACTGGGAAATATTGCACGCTTTTTCATGAAAAAGCGTGCAATAGGCTCAGTAAATAAGGACTTTTAGATTTGCACGTCGACGTAGTGGACTGCAACGTGTGCCATTCTTTCAAGGCACTGGCCCGTGCCCGGCAGTGCCTTAAAAGGACGTCACATTACCTTAAAAGGGTGTCACCGTGGCAGTCCACGTTCTCGTCGTGTAAAATCTAAAAGTCCCTAATGAATCACACGTGACCGCGTATGACCAATCATTTGATTAGGATCTGGGAGTGAGATGTATAATACAAACTAACCCATACAAGACCGTCTGCTGAGAGCCAGAAGGACGTTAGTTCATACCAGGGGGTGTTTCACAAAGATCCTGAGTTGAACTTATCTCTAAGTTGGACTTAAATATTATGGAGAGCCATTTGTAGCCTTAAAATAAAATATATTCAAAAGCAAAAGTATTTTCATAGATTTCACATCAAGAACATGAAATCTCCTTGATAATAGAAAATATGAATGATTTAAATCAACATTTTATGCCTTTTAAAATAACTTTTACAAAATATTTTCAAAGATGCTAACGGCTTTCCATAATTGTTAAGTCCAACTTAGAGATAAGTTCAACTTAGGATCTTTGTGAAACATCCCCCAGATGTACTATGCCCTTTTGAATCTCAACATGTCTTCTTTATTGTAAAGCATGCTACATGCACTTTGATCACCTATGTGTTGCTTTTGGTTACTAGGTCATGTGACTGACTGATCAGACGGAAGCTAACATCATGGAACTACTAAGAATACTTCTTAGTAGGTCCATGCTAACATTCAACTTTATTCAGTGGTCTTGTTTTATACAACGTATGGTCTCATCAACCTGATTTAAACACTGATGGTACGAAGTTTAAGCTCTCTTTTCATGGAATCTCAAAAGTTGCCTGAGGCTCTTTTCTCCTCTCTTATTAAATTGATTTAATTGGTCGAGTTGTTCGAGATGGCTAGGGATTTGGGATCGCCTGATTTTACCGTTTGCAATCTTGAAGGCGGGAATTTGAGCCGCGGGAAACGTGAACATTTTAAAGGTAAAGACCAGTTTTGGAAACGCCCCTCTCTCAAAAAAATGAAATGGAAGCTCTCATTACCAGTCATGTGAGATAATATGTTTTGACTAATACGTGATGATACAAATTTTGCAGGGAAAGTCGGGAAACAGCCTACTAATTGATATATTTGGTAAATTATTATATCTATTGGGACCAAATAGATATCGCGCACGTGGTCACATTGTCCCATATACATCTTTCTGTATACAGTGCTTGTAACTTTACCAAGACTGGGCCAAATTTCTTATCATTTTGATGATTCCAGAACCTTGCAGTACACACCAATACTTATATGCTAGATGATCAACCTTTTCTGATCGATTCCACAACGTTTCTTTCACAATGCAATCGCATGACCATGCTAGATGATCAACCTTTTCTGATCGATTCCACAACGTTTCTTTCACAATGCAATCGCATGACCAGAACTGTTCTTTATCTTTAAGAGCTAATAAAAGTAGATTCAGATCAGGGACGCACAAGTTCCTGTATCTCGTGGGATTAGGATAAAAGGTTTTTCAGATTTACATCAGTTACATCCATGGCTCATTCCACTTTTTAGTCGATAAGGACTTTAAAAAGAAAAGTAACAAAGAGAAGTTCTCTCACTATTTTCCTTTTTTCTTCTTCTTCTTCGGGTCAATTCCACCTATTCACTAAGATGCTTGACTGTAACTACATGTATATATCACTAGTATATACCCCCTCAAGTTTGTTGTCATTTTTTAATTAACCTAATCTTTGTACAGCAGTACTGATTGCATGTAAATCAAATATTCGACTTTTGTTTGTGTTGTGTTTTTTTTTCTTATTCAGTTTAACATTACACAAAAGGACATAAAGCCAAAAGAAAACAAATTATTACAATTCATTGTTCAGTACAAAAGAGGTCGATCTTTCAGAGAGGGCATTCCTCTCATTCATGTTATCAATGTCCTATGTTTTTTTTTCAAGTTTCAGCCAATCTTTAAAGAAGGCACTGTGTCGAATCGAAAGGCTCACAAAGAGTGATAGTCGGCTAGCGATGGATGCATCCCAATACGCACCAGGCACCGAGGAGAACCGGATGACGTCAGAAACATGGTGAAAGGCGGGACCTTAATGTCTGTAACAATCATCCACCACGTTATCGATCATTACGTCCAATCTTTGCACGTTTGGAACAGTTATTGCGGCTCGGCTGGAATTCCAATTAAAGCGGAGGAGGCCATAAAACACTTTGCCATTTAAAGATAGTTATGATTCCTCATATTACCAAACCATCAATATTCTCCAAACTATCATTGCAAAAGGATTTGTTGTTTGAAAATTTGTCGGGATTTATATGGAGCGTTTCCACTAAGCGGAGTTAATAATCTTTCCGTCACCATCTTTTGGATAATGTTATCTTAAAATGAATTATTTTTTTCATATTGTCAAGGATAAACTCTGTAAAGTTCCTCTTAGTGTGGGTAAATGTAAGAGTATCGTTTCCATGGTTTTGTCAATTTTACTGAAAACTATATTTACCATATCAAGCAGTTTTTAATTGTGAAATATAACGTGGCAATAGTTTAGAAGTAAGTCCGTGGTCGGAAATAAAATTATATGCTATGCTGCTCTCAAATTCCGATCATTTGAAAACAGAATAACGCAGTAACCTATAAATGTGGTTTACTTTCAAGAATATTGTCATGATATAGATTTATGACTTCTATTTGACAAAAGTGATAACATCTTTCCCGGAATAACAGGCTCGGCGCAGTTCTGCTTGGGGGGTAATATATCTAATTCGCATGTTTACTACCAGAAATGTTACAAATTATTCCATAACCAAGATATCCAGAACTATTGAGTTTTGTTTGTAAAGGGAAAGGACGTCGAATAATTGTCTCATTACTGGCTGTCGAAACGTAAAACCCTTTTTACACCTAGTTCATTATACAGCTGTGAAGTCGGTAAAGATTTCACCGATCTGAGGATGTATTGAGGGCGGTAGGTTTTAATCATTACAATGAATTACTGTTGACAGACGGTAAGAGTATCTAGCGATGTTTGCAAAAGGTTGTTATTGTCTCTCCTGAAAACTACCCTGTCTTAAGCCTGTGGTTTATCTATAACGAGTGGCGTCTATCAAAGGTGAAACTTAAGAGAGGGAGGGTAGGCAGGAGGAATTCAGAACATTTGTTGATTAACGGTAAGCCGATAGGAATGAGAAAAAAACGTGTTGTCTTCATAATTCGTCAGTGCTATGAAACTAATAAACAAATCCCAGTGCGTCTTTTGCTGTTCATTAGACTAACAGTGACGTAGCGCAGGTTGTCATCAGAAAGACGGGAGAGGGGATATGCAAGGGTTGTACCAGCGGGAAGATTCCATTTACCCCCTCCTTTTCTTAAGTTCTTGCCTTATTCTCTTTTCTTTGAATTCTCTTTCCTTCTTTCTTGTCTTTATATGCATTTCGAGTGGGGCATGTGACCCATTTCCCGTTTCCAAAGCCCGTGAGTGTTAACACTTGCTCGTAGAAAGTCGATTCTACCAGATAGGTGTTATTTATACAAAGAGATGGAATGGAAATATTGTTTACTTCAATATCACTGAAATGGCATTATCATGTACAAGTTACTAGTGTTTTAAAAAGATTCAATGAAGTCTTTAAATTATCTTAATCAATAATTTATTGGCTCGTGATCAATTCCGACAATTTTAGGTTAATTGATATATTTTCCAACTTACTTACATGTTACGTAATGCCAACAAGCTCTTAATTTACTCTAATTCTGACTCTTTAACTTCAAATGTTATACTAAGATTCAAATTAACATGATATTAATGATGGATGCCTCACAAGTTAGGAGTCAGTGTTTAAAAATACAAAATGGCGTGTGACGAAATGGAATTGTGTTGACACGGGTACTCTAGAAGCAAGATACGTTCCATTTATTTGGTGATTTCGTTCGCAATTTTCGCGGAGCTGGGAAATAAATCATCTAAAATTCAATATACCCTGGTCATGACGTGATTTATGGTAAAAGTTTTGGAGAAAGAAAAATGAATAAAATATTTCATCACAGCAAATGGTGCTTTACCTTCCTCCTGAAAATGAAAAATGTATGAATTATATCCCTATGGAGATCAAATATCATTGACCAATCTAAGTGTTTCACGAGGGACTGGGAAGAAATGCAAAAATTATTGCCGCAGTATTGACCTATATTACTTACAGAAATTGGTCAAATAAATGGAGGAGAGATCACTTGGCCTCAAACATCAGTGCAATTTTTTCCAAGCATGTATGATTTAGTTTTCAATTTACTTCCCATAACGTTTGTTTTTAAAACAAATTGTGCTTGACGCGGCATCGCTTTCCACTTTCTCTAACTCCCCCTCCCCCTCTCTCTCTCTCGTTTGTGCGAGTGTATAACTCCTTGTCTCTCTCTGTCTGTATATCTACCTATCTATTTATGTGTGTGTATGTGTGTCTCTCTCTGTCTCTCTTTCTTTCCTTTGTAAAAACAGTTTAGAAGATATTGTGAAAGGTTGGGCGTAATACATAAGAATAATTGTGTCTTGTGAGGCATTGAAATCATTGGAATCACATCAACAAATTGAGTCAGTCTTGTTAAAAATCACATACACTTTACACTGTACACAGATATGAGTACATGGGACTGCATTCCTACACATGTATCACCTAATTTTGTATAATTGTATAAACTATCATTTATACAAAACTATAAGCTGTACAGCCTTGATTATTCCACCGTTGTGAGCTTTTAAAGTTGCCATTTATGCTCACGATAGATACAAAATTACGAATGTTTCAGTTGAAAATCATCCATAATCTAATACCAACTAAAGTCTGGTTGGTTCGTATTAAGGAATTGAAAATACAGCTTGCTACTTTTGTAGCAATTAAGATGAAAATCTCAAACACCTTTATGTTTCATGTCAAGTTATAGAACAGTTTTGGTTATGCCTAAGCAGAGCTTTTTCGGAACTCTCTCTCCCCTCGATTTTGTCCACTAAAAATATCCTGTTTGGGCTGACCAAGCTTGTCAAAGTAAGAAACATTTTCACCATTAATTTCCTGCCTTTGTTAGGAAAGCAATTTATCTTTAGGTGTAGGATTACAGAAAACATGCCCGACGTTCATTATTTTGTACATTATGTTAAATATTTTCAGACGGTAGAAAGGTTTATTCCTGAAAGACGCAACAAAATAGATGGGCACAATGAAAATTGGCGCTTAATTTCAGAAATTTTAGAAAATAATCCTGTTTAAGCAGTTTAGTAGATGATAGAACGCTGACTGAAATCCTTTTTTTGTCTGGGAGGGGGGTATTTTGACGATCGCTGATGTTTTCTATTCTATATACTATAGATCCATTTGATTTCTTATTTGATGTATTGTTGTTACATTGATATAAAGGTCTGTATTTTTGTGTTATGTTCATGTTGAATGTAAAAATATTATTGGATCAATAAAAACTTATTAAAAAAATAAAAAAAACTATCATTTAGAATATGGAGCTTTTTAACAGCAATTCTTGCGGTATTGCAGTTACATGATATCCTTTCATATAGGAATAAAAAAAATGGGAAAGCTTACAACTTATTAATGTTGTCACCTTTACCAGGATTAAACCTCCTCTGTAACTCCAGGATCCATATGTTTCGTTAGAGGGATAATAATGATAATGATGATAATAACAATAATGATAATAATAATAATAATAATAATAATGATAATAATGATAATAATGATAATAATAATAATGATAATAATAATGATAATATGATAATAATGATAATAATGATAAAAGTGATAAAAATGATAATACTACCACTAATGATAATAATAATGATTAACCGAACTTCTAATATAGTGCAGATCGCTTTATCACACTATGATTTAACGTCGCTATGTGCTTCGAAAGGACATTGGATATAAAAGTATAGGATATTATAGTACAGTATAGTAACTAGATCCCCATAATTTAGGAGTTACGTTGTAAAGGAGCTACGTCTCATCGTTGTTTCGACCCTTTCCATCAGGAGAAGTAATCCATACAACCTGAAAACAAGGCAGATAAAATAAACACATACGTGGCCGAAATTGAAAGTTAATGACGTGATACAGTTCAATGATCAAACAGACCCGTTGACATTTAGCTATTATAGCGGCAAGGATAATCATCTCCAACATGTTCAGTTGTATTTATAGTAACATTATAGCGAAAGTGTTAATCCTCGCTGATGTCACAATCTGTTACTTCATTAATTAATATGTCCTTAAAGATACTTTGTCCCTTTTGCAGCCAACATCAGATTCTGTAGAACTTTGCATTAATTCAATTATGAATATGTCATGTATGTCCTATCTGTTAAATTTAAACATTAGCAGTGTCCTAGTATTGAAATTATGCAAGAAAACCCGTTTACCTTCTAGACTTCACATCAAGTACTTGAGTGACTGACTGACATCTTTTATCTTTGGTAATAACATACATAAAATGAGCTGTAACAGGTACATGAACATTTATCTACATCAATAACCCACTACTTGTAATGGCCAAAATTAAACTGATTGATTCTTTGTGCAGCACAAAACGTATGACCATTCGGTAAAAGGGTCTGAAAATCAGACTATTACTTAGGTGATTGCAATCACTTAAGTCGATTCGACAACTAATGGTCGTTATTTTTCCACTAAAAGCCATTTTCAAGCCCTTTCGTTTTGTAATTCTAAATTAGTTCTAGTAAAATAAGTATTGTCTTTCAAATGCCGTTGGAATTTAATTTTTTGGCCTGCAAATGGGACATAGTACCTTTAAGCAAGGTGTTATTATGTACATGGCTTCTGTCCACCCAGGTGGTAAATGGGTACCTGGTAGGTGAGCGGCTGTAAGAGCCGGCTGGCTGAAAAGCTCCCAGGAAGTGGTGAAGGCGCACATAAATATTATGTCCATTGACCGGGGTAATAGTAGTAGTAGTCTCGTAAGTAGCGTAGTACGCAGTAGTAGTAGTAGTACGTAGTAGTA